>CM069459.1:52813719-53210558 GCA_035610835.1 Ophiura sarsii | reverse complement strand
CTATTATAATATAAGAAAATATAAAATAAGGTGAAGTTGCAAAATCAATTACCTTTTACTCTAGGCTTTGCGATGACACTAAAATATTATAGTTTGCTTTATCAAAGGCATATCATATCAGACGACGCTGGACACGGGCGTATTCACGAATATTCAGGTTAAAATATGCGAACGAGGTTACGTGATCAAGTGAATGGGACGAACGCTTAACAACGGTTTAAATTCAAAAAATGACACTGACACTGCGGATGGTTAGCCACCCACAGTGTGGTTTTAGGATGAAATAATTTAGTTCCAACGTGTGATGAATTGTATGGGGTCATATAATCAAAATCCATTGTTACATTGAAACCAACGGAAATTCAAAATTAACGGCCGTTCGTGTCCACCGTCGTCTGTATCATATGATCTTTTTCATAGAACGCCCTCTATCTGTGATTTTTTTCCCTAGAAATGCATTTTTTGGGCCAAATTACATTACTTACCATGACACTAAAATATCTTATAAGTTACAGAACAATACGTTTTCTAATTACTTCAAAATCAGATTTTGAAAATAAAGTTGTCCTGGTACTAGGACAGGGTTTTTTTCTGCGTGTTTTTTCGTTCGTTAACATAGAATTGGTTTGACACCGTGTTAACCATGCTAACGCCGTTTGCAGTATTTCCGGTTATAACCGCAACTGTACACAAGTGAACAACACCTACCATGCCTATGCTTTAAAGGAAAGCGGTCATGGTGAGGAAAAGGACCGCTGACGGCGATTGTTGGTTCAGCTAAACCTTAGCTAATAACTAATAAAGTTTAAAACAAAGTAAAGACTCGCGCCGAGCTTCTTAAGCTCGCGCGCGGAGTGCCCATCTCTCTTTCATTAGCATTTAGGCCAGACTCCCCCATGTATTTTTTTTGCTGTGGGGGGTTCGCCACTCCGAACATGAATTAATGCCGGTACCCAATTATACACCTGGGTGAAGCGTGGCAAGTGCGGTAAAGTGTCTTGCCCAAGGACACAACACGCTGGCAGAAACGGGGCTCGAACCCACAATCTTTGCATTGTGGAGCGAGAGTGAATCCGTTGAACCACGCGTGCCCGACTAATAACTAATACATCACTTACAATGTATATCACCATAGGATATAGGACTTGTCAAATTTTGAATTGAGCGCCCTATTCAATGTGTGGAACTATCCTTGCAACGCTCTTGCAGCCCACATACAGCACAGCTGTTGGACGATGACAGAAATTCCCCTGAAGCAAAACAAGGTCACACACATCCAGCCAATCAGCGCAGGTGTTTCTACAACCTTTGGTTTGGGCCATGCTGTGACGTACTACTTCCTGGTTTGCCTTACATGTAAAGTCAATGGGAATACATGAGTAATCTAGTTATAACCCTTTCCGATTGGCCGATCACAATAATTATGTCAAAGGTTATTCAGATATAAGTCTGGATGGTCCCCAAAAAATCTGAACATGATCCGTTAAGGGGAAGGCACTCAAATTAAATAAGCTAGTTAGCAATCGTGAATCTGGCACATGTAAACAATGCAAAGACGGCCCATGTGTGTGTATACCTTACAGTGTACAGTTGTGCTGTACAGTACACAGCACATGTACAGTACACAGCACATGTGAGCTAGGACTGACGATGCAAGCCAGTAGGAATATTTCTTGACAGATTTTCCCTGCGATTTTGGGCAATATATCATCAGATTTTGGGCATTGTACAAAATGTATGATCAGATTTTCGATAGTAGATCATCAGATTTCAATTCTCGTTTGAATTTGTAGACTGGTAATGTTATTTTTGAAGCCATATCGGTCTATAATTTCAACAAGAATTTGTCGTCTAAAAACAACACCAACGCTACGAATGCCTTGATCTCAAGAATATCTTCAAATAACTCGGTAAATATTTTTAAAAAAAAATTATTGTAGGACTTGAAAATTGGACAAGGTACCAAATAAAAGTGTATCGTTTTATAAGGCTCTTTATGTGTATTTATTTCCCTTCAAATATAATTTTTTAATATAGGCTTGGATTCGGCAGCAGGTCGAGTGAGATTGTATTTGTTGTTGTTGGTGGGGTTTTTTTTCGAATATTTTTTTACATTTTTTATTGAAATGTTCAATGACAATCTAATTTTACTACTAGCCATCGTCACAGATGTTCATCAATATCCTTTTTATATCTATTTGTACATGTACTTTTATGAGTACACTTTGAATTTAAATATAACCTCGTGTATTGATATGTACAAAAAGTACCACACAATGATTTATCACATATACCCATTCTCAAAATTGATTGATACTAGAAAGAATTATGCCATGTATACTCATGTCTTTATATTCCGATTGAATTGGATTATTATAATCTTGTCTCTAATTGACATACAAGGTACTATGATACAACCACCGTGATACAACAATTAGACGCGTTTGGTCATCTTTCAGAGTTCATCAAACCACGTATGAGTTACGTAATATATGGCATGATACCTTCCACTAATGCATTTTTATTGAATGGAATAAGTTGGTTTGAAGTGTACACACATAACTTTATAGCGTCTAATCATGTATACTCGGTTGTCGGATAAAAATAGATATGGCTAATGGTATGCAAAGTAACAATAACATTAAGAAAAAGGTGCATATTTCATTGGCCTCAATGAACTGTAGAGGGCTTGCCGCTACTGAAAAACGTAGAGATGTTCTGCATTTTTTACAAAAGAAAAATTACTCCATTTATTGTTTACAGGATGTACATTTTGAAAAAGATATGGAAAATATTATCAGAGACGAGTGGGGTTTAGATTGTTTCTTCAGTTCCTTTAAAAGTAATGCTCGTGGTGTCGCAATATTGTTTAATAATGATTTTGAGTACAAAATATTTAATACAAAATGTGATGAAAATGGAAATTTGCTTGCCTTAGACATTCAGATAAACGACAATAGGATATCACTGGTGAATATATATGGTCCAAATAGTGATACTCCAGATTTTTATGTTGATGTTCAAAATGTGATTAATGAGTTTAATAATCCGCTTACAATAGTATGTGGTGATTGGAATTTAGTGCTAGATGAGAGATTAGACTGCTATAATTATGTTAGGTTAAATAACCCTAAGGCAAGGGAAAGAGTTTTAAATTTGAAGAATGACTTGGATTTATTAGACCCATGGCGAATACAAAATCCAGAAAAAAAGAAATTTACATGGAGACAGTATGATTCAAATAAACAAGCCAGATTGGATTTTTTTCTTATGTCTTCTGAATTAAATTCTAATATTATAGCATGTAGTATTAAACCTGGATATCGTACTGATCACTCCTTGGTGGATATTCAACTAGATTTGAGTAAAATTGAAAGAGGAAATGGATATTGGAAACTGAATAACTCTGTGTTAAGTGATAAAAAGTATGTAGATCTTATAAATGAAATCATCTTAAAAGTTGTAGAACAATATGCATGTACACCATACAACATGTCTAATTTAAAAAACATTAATCCAAAAGATGTTCAATTTGTTATTAATGATCAGTTATTTTTTGAAATGCTTTTACTTGAAATTAGAGGTAAAACCATTTCTTATTCAGCTTACAAAAAGAAAGAATCTGTTCAAATTGAGTGCATTCTTGAGGATGAAATTAATATGCTGTTTAATAGAGTATCCCAAGGGGAGCACCTTTTGGATCCAGTGCTAAAAGCAAAACAAAATGACTTAATTGAAATTAGGAAAACAAAAATGGAGGGAGTTCTTGTAAGATCCAAGACAAGATGGATGGAAGAAGGGGAAAAACCATCTCGGTACTTCTTGAATATGGAAAAAAGACGGTTTGTTAACAAAACAATCAATAATATTGTAAAAGGGGAAGACGAGTCGGTACTTACAGATTCGAAGGAGATTTTATTAGAAACAAGACGTTTTTATCAGAACTTGTATTCTAGACGGGAAATCGATGAATCGGTAGATGTAGAATCAATATTTGATACAGAAAATATACAGACCCTCTCAGATGTTCAAAGAGACAAGATTGAAGGTCCTATAACACATGTTGAACTCAAAAACGCGTTGAAAAAGAGCAAAAATGGGAAATCTCCCGGTTCAGATGGTTTCAGTTACGAATTTTATAAAGTCTTCTTTAAAGACATATCTTGCTTCCTGTTACGTTCACTGAATTATGCCTATAAACATGGCACTTTATCAGTTACACAAAAATACGGTATCATTACCCTGTTACCTAAAGGAGAAAAACCTAGGCAATTTTTAAAGAATTGGCGGCCTATTTCTTTGTTAAATGTTTCGTATAAACTTGCATCTGCCTGTATCGCAGAGAGAATTAAATCTTACCTCTTGAACATAATCCATGAAAATCAGAAGGGGTTTGTAGCTGGCCGATATATAGGGGAAAACATTCGTTTGATGTACGATTTGCTTTTTTTGACTGAAGAAACAAATATACCTGGATTGTTTTTATCAATAGATTTTGAGAAAGCTTTTGATTCTGTGTCACATTTATTTCTGAGAAAGGTTCTTCATAACTTTAATTTCGGCCCATCTATCCAAAAATGGGTTAAGGTGTTTTATAACCAGGCTTCAGCTTCAGTTCTAGTTAATGGGTTTTTGTCAGAGTCGTTCTTGGTTGGCAGAGGTTGTCGACAAGGCGATGGTTTGAGTCCGTATTTATTTCTTCTTTGCGCCGAAGTCCTTGGGTTAATGATTCGTAGCAATGAAAATATTAAAGGAATTTTAATTGATGACATATAATTTAAGCTGTCTCAATATGCAGATGACACAGTAATTTTCCTAGATGGTTCAGAAAATTCAATGAATGCTGCATTTCGTACATTGGATGTTTTTGCAAACATATCTGGTCTTAAGGTTAATATTGAAAAAACACAAGCAGTGTGGATTGGTTCAAAAAGAGGTAGTAACGATGTTCTTTGTAAAAATATTAATGTAAAATGGGTTAATGAAGATGATACCTTCAAAACACTAGGTATTGCTTTTTCAACTAATATAGAGAGTATGATAAAGGCAAATTATGATGATGTTTTGGAATCAATACGGAAGTTAATACATAACTGGTCAAGAAGGAATCTTACCGTGTTAGGTAGAGTTACAGTAGTTAAGTCTCTCTTATTATCAAAACTTACTTTTTTAATCTTGACACTTCCGAATCCCTCAGAGGTATTTATAAAGGATCTTAACAGGTTGCTCCACAATTTTATATGGAAAGGGATGGATAGGGTCTCAAGAAATCAAATGATTCAAGATTACAGTAATGGGGGAGTAAGAATGGTAGACATCCAGGCTTACATACATGCTTTGAAATCAACTTGGATCAGAAGAATTTTGAAAGCAGGGGATCTTCAATGGGTGAAAATGTTTTACAAAGTAACACAAATTAATCATATTTTGGACATTGCAGGTGGATCTTCAGATATTATTAAGTTTTTAAAACGCTGGAATAAAATAAATTATTTTTGGAAGGATGTTTTCAATGCATGGAGTGAGATTGCAAGAAATAATCTGCCTAAGTTGAATACTGATTTTTTGAGGAATTCCATATGGTATAATGACAACATCAGACTCGGTAAAAAGACAATATACTATCGTCACTGGGTAAAAAATGGTGTAAACCTTGTTAATGATCTTATTGATGAAAATGGTGATTTTCTCTCCCTGGATGTGTTCAGGACAAAGTATAACATTCGGACCAACTTTCTAGAATATGGCGCAGTGATAAATTGTGTCAAAAAATCTTGTAATCATATTCTGAGGAACAATACGATCTGTATTCAGCGTCCGTTTATACCTTTCAATTTTGATATTGTGATACTTGATGATAAAGGATCTAGAAGGCTGTATGAAATCCTGATCTCATCTAGGGAGGTAAAAAGAAAATTTACTGAGAAATGGGAAATTAAGGTGAATACGAGGTATGATTATACCAAATGGTCAATTGTTTTTACCATACCTTTTAAATGTACTCAAGATACAAAATTAAGATGGTTTCAGTATCGTTTGACTCATAGAATTTTGGGTGTAAATTCTTTTTTGGAGAAAATTGGCAGGAAAGATTCAAATTTATGTACTTTCTGCAAAAACGCAGAGGAAACAATTGTTCATGTTTTTTGTGAGTGCCCAATCACATTAGCTTTATGGATAGATGTTGTTAACTGGGTAAACCAAAAGATTGATATTCGGTTAATTTTGGATAAGCAAATGCAACTTTTTGGAATTTTAGACAATACCATGGGTGCACTTAATGTTATATTATTAATATGTCGATTCCTAATATACAAGATGAAAATGAAGGAAGGAATACCAACAATTCAATTATTTGAGAGAGATGTAACAAAGTACATCGCTATGGAAAAATATATTTTTATCAAGAATGGGCTTACCGATAAATTTACCAAGAAATGGGATGATTTTTCGGTTTTATGTAATACATTATAATTCAGAGGTTTGATACTTAGGGGGTCGGGACGAGTAAGGTTATCTGTGGGAGAAGTTACGAAGGGTGTGTCTTCATGGCGAGACTGCGAGCGGGCGCATGGCTGTCTCTCGAATTGCTGTGGTGAATTGTATATTAATTCGGGTGACCGTGGTGCGTTCGCGAGTGGTTTCGTCATGGTTTTTTTCTTTTAAAGAAAATTGTATTGTTTTTGAAGACGCTTTTTGGGGTTTTCTTTCTTCTCAGAGATGCTTTTGGTCCTGACCCCTTGGGAATGTGAACCCAATATGTGATTTTATTATTGTACTTATATCTGTGACGTGACATTTTAAAGCAGGGGTCTGGGGACCATTATTGTATGTTTTCTCTCCTTTCCACCAGACCCTAGTACAGGCAAAGAGAAACAATGGAGAAAAAAATAAAATTAAAAAAAATAAAAAAAATAAAAAATAAAAAATAAAAGTGTATACTCTCCTCTATTTAGTACAAAAATCGGTAGATTCTAACTCTTCTCAGATCATTTAAGATAAACTCTTTTAAAAAGGTTTCACCTCTATTATTTAACTGGCGATTTTTGCGTAGCGTTGTAGAAATTCTTTCAACTTCAGCCCCTTAAAAATCCACATTTTTCAATAAATTTTATTTTCTGTCATCGATTGTTTTTATATTACATATCATTTGTGATAAATCCTGGAGTGTCATAATCATCTATTCATTATTTTGACCAAAACGGCAATTTTAAAACATACTTTTCAGAATGGAAAAAGTAGGCGTATGCATACGCTCTGCAGGAATTTCAGCGGGCCTGACGGCCTAAACAGAACTACTCATGTGCGTCGAGGTCTGTTGTGTTGTGTAGCATGGTTGTATCATAACGTAATATTATTATTGTATCATTGAATTTGGCATAGCAAAAGTCTGAAACCGCAGTGAAATGGATATTAAGTTTATTTATTTTCATTTTCAAACTTTAAACAGAAACCAGTCTTTCAAATTCTACCATGCATTAACCTTCCATATCATATGCTTAGATCCTGCTATGATGCTATACTCATGCATAGATTGTTGCTATAAACTGCAATGCCAAGTGAGGTCATGGTTTTCCCATTAGCACCACACGCTGGGATCTTGCGTAACATGTTTTACCATTGCGTTGCAAGGATGGTGCACAACTCAGATTGAAGACCTATATCCTAGGATCTATGATATCACACGATAGAAAATGCGTTCAATCAAATGAAGGATGGTTGATTGAACGTAAACATACGTAGAACAATTACAGACTGCGCCAATGTCCAACTTGTTTAGATTCAAATAGTCGCCGCGCGCTGTTCAATTTTCGTTAGAATCCTCACCATGACCGCTTCCCTTTCAAGTGAAAATCGAAACAAACATGTTGAAAAATTCCTTAAATTGGAAGCAAATTTCCATTATGATTTTGTAAAGTTCTATGATGGTGTTTTTTTACGGAAAATACAGTCAAAGTATGAGTTCATGAAAGTCTTTCCGGATAATCAAACTTCATTAACCCTAACTCCCACGGCTATGTTTTTGCGTGTATCGGGGGGAGGGGGAAAAAGTACCATTTTTTTAACCCGAAAAATCACCGAGCACCCCCCGGGAGTCGATCCCGGGACCATTCGCACCCAAGTCTGTGCCCCTATCAACTGAGCTAACTCCCCAGCGCACATGCGGCCACAAACTTCGTGGCCACATATGCCTGCGGTAGGTGACGTAATCGAGCCAATGCAGCAGCACGCGCGTGGAGATAGTTTTATTTTGGATGATTTTGTATGGTCTAGTGGGGTTAGGGTTCTTAAGAGAGAGAAAAATATGTATAGAAATTTGGTAAGGATCACATTCTATTGCTTTAAGCATGATCAGTCAGATATATGGAAAAAAATGTTCAAGCGAAAATTTACTGGACACAATGGATTCTGTTGACCTTGTTGGTGAACGAAAGAGAGAAAGATTGCGGGATGTGAACCCCTCACTGTACATGTACAACAGCATAAGAGTTTTATGAGGGGAACACAAATAGTGGAAAGAAAATAGAAAATGGGTTAATGCAAAATCATTTCTAAAGACGGCCTTTAAAGTATTTGACCCGGAACTAGAACATATTAGACTTTGCTAACGGAAATAAAATACAATCCGGATATTATCCGCATCGATCGTAATATGAACGTGTTGATCAATTCGGATAGAATCAGGATAAACGCGTGTCCCGGATAGAATTTACAGTGTGAACACACATTTAGTCACGTGCCATTCAGTAAATTTAATCGAAATATAATTGCCTTAGGGGCCATATCCAAACTCTCAAGTGATTTTATAGCGTTTTTATAGCGATTTTACCCCGGTATTAAAACGGTATTTTTTTCTATTGTTAAAAGCATCGGAAAAAGATCGGTGATTAACTAGAGCCGCCTCGACTTATCTGGCGTTAACAATAGAACTATTGTAGTACTCTCGATGGCTCAATTAGTGAAGCAGACAGACGAAAGCGCGAGGAAGGTTGTGTTATTAAGCTGACCAGTGCTATAGTTAATCACCGATCTTTTTCCGATGCTTTTATAACAATAGAAACAAATGCTGTTTTAATACCGGGGTAAAATCGGTATAAAAACGCTATAAAAACCCTTGAGAGTTTGGATATGGCCCCTAAGTATACCGGACTAATGATCAAAATAAAATATTAATGATATTTAAGCTTATCAATTAATAAATGCTACACTGCAAAAAGGTTGCTTAAAATACGTTGCTAAAAGTACTTTTATCATCCGTTGGTTGACGTGTTGATTAAAATTCATTCAATATATGTAGAAAGTTAGGCGTTGTATAAAAGTAAAAAATCCCCAGCGTTGAGCAATTCGTCGAAAACAATGTCCTTAAAATGTTGGTGGAAACTGTTTCTGTTGCTAAAATATGTTGCGTAGAAATATTCCACTTTTAGACACTGGGACGTTGGTCTGTATCTTTCACTCTTGTAGTCCACCTCTGGGGCACACATGAAATTATTACCAAAAGGTGGCAAATATATCCCTTAACACAAATTCACCTTATCCCACGTTCGTAGGTTGCACGTTATGACCCTAGACCTCGATTTAGGGTCAAAGGTCACATGTGTTTCAATGGGAAGTCAAAAACTAAATTTAACATGGTAAAAAAACTAAAAAATGAGCTATTGACTATATATATAAAGTATATTTTATTGTTAGGATAAGTGTTTTAAACAAAAAAGTCAATCACAAGTTTGATCGTAGATCAATAGTTTTTGAACTGTGACCTTTTGAAAATTACAAGTTGGCCAAAATAGACCATTTTGGTCATATTTTCGCAAAATTGGCACAAAAATGACACGTTATCATAATTAAAAAAATATTTTGACTCAATAACAGATTAGTCAATAACAGATTCACTACCGAACGAGAATAGTGTATGTAGCTCTGCTGCATCGCCTAGAATTCCCATTACAAGTTACCGGTTCACTACCGGGAATTCACAATATTTTGCCTACCGTGTGTTGCTATACAAAAATGTTCAATATATAATAAAAACTTGACACAAATAAAATACCCAACATATGGCTATATTTGATCAATTAAGCAACAGTTGCGATACAAAAATGCTCAATATATAATGAAAACAATTCACAAATTAAGCAACAGTCACAAAATGCCAAACAAATGGTTAATTAATAATACCCAACTGTTGTGTAATTAAAATTGTGTAACTGTTGAGTAACTGGAATTGTTCAACTGTTGGTGAAAACATGTTATCCAACGGTGTTGGGTAAATTTTACACAACTGTTAAGCGGTTGCATACTTCAACAACGTTGTGTAAAATGTTAAGTAAATATTTAAGCAACCTTTTTGAAGTGTACCAAGACCGACAAACATTCTTTTCAAACAATGTTCGTTCACATTTTGCACTGTGACGACATAACGTATAGGTTAAAGGTCACCTTTAACTTACCTTTAACCTACGTTCAAGTGTATTGATTTGCCGCCATTATCACCCTTTGTACTCAGTTATATCAGGAAATCACAATATTTGTCCATCACCACCACGGCGAACTTCATTAAGGGGGGGGGGGGGGGATTCACGTGCTAAATGGTACATTTATGATCTCAATTTTGAGTATCAAATATACGTGCAAACCTATGACAACCATATATCACCGTAACGGGCATGTTGCGGAGAATTCAATTTTTTTTTTTTTACATAGTTGCTATGGTTACCAAGCAAGGCTGTGATTGGTTGAAACTAAGAACAAGCCTAACTCAATAATGGAACATCCATTTACATCCATAATTGACACATATGATCAGCAATGAATTCCGCATGGCAGTATGTCTTCCGATTTTTCGATTTGTTGTCCAAATTTGAATAATGCTCCAAAATGTGCTGATTGGCCGGTTTTTCGGTTGCCATGGCAACCGGAAGTTCAAATTAAAAAATCCGAAAACATGGGGCCATGCGGAATTCATTGTTGATCATATGTGTCAATTTGTGATATTAATGGATGTTTCATTATTGAGTTAGGCTTGTTCTTAGTTTCGACCAATCAGAGGCTTTGCTTAATTACCATAGCAACTATGTAAAAATAAAAAAAAATTGAATTCTCCGCAACATGCCCGTTACGGTGATATATGGTTGTCATAGGTTTGCACGTATATTTGATACTCAAAATTGAGATCATAAATGTGCCATTTAGCACGTGAATGATGAACGGTTTCCCATCTCGAAAAGACCCTCACATTTTGTGTGACCTCCTTGAAATCAAAAAAGGGGCTCCACCATTCCATCGGTTTGCACCGTCACGAACCTGATCCCCGATCTCTGCGTGTTCTGGGAGAATTCACGGAAACTAGTTATCATCGAACTCACAGTGCCCTTTGAACTCAATCTTGAGAAAGCCCACAGATGAAAATCTGACAAATACACCGCTTTGGTTTCTGATATTCATAACAATGATTTTGAGTGTGAGTTGGTCGCCCTCGAAATTGGTAGCCGTGGTTACATATATCCCCCTCAATCGTGGTAGACTTAAATTTATATTCAAACTGTGCAATAGCCCCACTAATTTTAAAACATTCCGGGACAACATCACCAAATTATCTCTTCTGTCATCTTTCTCAATTTTTCATGCACACAAGGAATCAACATGGGACAATTATCCAACTCTCAACGTGCAACCATAATGTTTTGCGGCAGGGCAGGTCCATTATATGGATATCTATTTTTAATGTCTTAACATCTGTTCTGTTTTCATTGTTCATTGTTGTGTTCAGTATAGATGGTGTGACCGGTGACGGCGTGTATTTACAAATGGGACACCCTCTGTTGATTCCCTCCAGGCAGAATATAAAGTAAAGTTAATGAAGACAACATGAAATTTCTTTCTAATGAATTGCAAAACTCATTTATTTTTATTTATTTTTTTGTGAAATGCGATAGCTTATAGCATTCCTAAGCAAGTTTAAAGACAGTTTTGATAACAATTTGCTGTGACACCACAATCTAGTTAGAAACCTGATCTGGCCTATGTAAACTATAGGAACTCTTGCCCGGTGTGTTTTGTCTCAAATCAACAGAGGGCGTCCTAAATGTAAACAACGGTCACCTCATCTTATCCCTGCGTTCGTCCACCTAAATAGAGAACTGATCTGGGATTTACATATTTTTTTCCTTTATTGTGTATCGATTTTTGTATGTGATATGATGCTAATAAAGTGATGTGAAATTTAAAATAAAAATAGAATACAACTTGGTAATTTAACGTCATAGAAAAAAAATGGTTTAACCTCATTTGCATATAATTAGCATATTACAAATACATAAATTAAAAAATGGCCTATTCAATTTCCATCAATAACTACACAAGCAATTAACACCAAATTTACAGTAAATGATTAGAACTTCCCATCATTGTCGACAATTCTGTCTGAGAAAGAGTACACATTTATCTTTACATTTAAAAAAAAGCAAAATCTTTATAATTAAGCATAATTAATGACCGAAACTCGTTGAAATTATGAAGAAGTGATATGTATCCAAACCAGATCCCTGAAGTGTAATGGTTTATGGGGAAACTGAGTTGAGCGCTAAATTGAGATTTGGTTGATGAAATTATGGGGTGAGTGATGTTGTGCCGTGCCAAACTCAGCGCGAAAAAAACCGAGCTCGATATTAACTAGTTTAACAGTGCTATGTGAACCACAAGGATACAATTTGGTGCCTTAAGCCCGGTAGTTTCTGTACTTCCCGGTCAAAGCCGTCAGGCGGGCACTCTGCCCCCCCCCCCCCCACCCCCCCCCCCCCCCCCCCCCCCCCCCCACCCATTGATACGCTACTGTCCCATAAGTATATCACAATTCCCTTTAACGTTTATTATCAATTCATAAACTATGGCCGCAGTAATCAAATGTATTCCAATTATTTTATTAAAGGAGATCACACCGTATATCTAGTTAAAGTATGCGATCTTTTCCATGGGACGCCCTCTATCCTTGATTTTCTTGCAGATTTACAAATCTGATCATAAATCATAAATATATTCTGTGTTAATACAGGGTGATACGATTCCTAATTACTTCAAAATCATGGTTTTAGAGTGGATTTTGAATGAAAATAAACTGTCCACTGGAATCGTATCGCTCTGTAACTCAGAATATATTTATGATTCATGATCAGAAATGTAATACTGCAAGAACAATCAAGGATAGAGGGCTTTCCATGGAAAAGATAGCATAATATGCCTTTAATAATGGTTCTATATGCTCAGCGTCTTCGATCACATCACATCGTAGGTCATTCATATCCAGAATACAGGGTGAGTCAAAAAGAAGTTGTACGGGAATGAATATTTGATTAAAAATAGACCAAACGAATTTGGCTAACCAATGAGGCACACATTCAAAGAGCTACTTATTCCGCTCATATGACAAATGGAATCATTGAAATCGATCAATTAGATCAGGAGCTATGCCTGTTTTAATAAAAAAAAAGAACCCCCTTTTCAGCTGTCCACGGAACGCTTAAATTCTCTTGAAATCTTTACACTCTAAGTGGGCAGTAAAATGATTGCTGATGTTTGTCCTCTAAGGTGTCTTTTAAGACACATTAGAGGACAAACATCAGCAATCATTTTAAAATTGTTTTAAGTAGGCCTTCAATGTTTAATTATATTCTTATTGTTGTCACTGATTTTTTATTTCATGCACACCATTCCCATCTGTGTTTGAAACTCCAGGGCTTTAATCTCATTTGAATATGAATGCCCGTGTGTACATTTTGCTGCCCACTTAGAGTGGATAGATTTCACGAAGATTAAGCATTCCTTGGACAGCTAAAAAAAGGGTCTCTTTTATTAAAACAGGCATAGCTCCTGATATAATTGATCGATTCCAATGATTCTTTTTGTCATATAAGCGGAATAAGTTGTTCTTTGAAAACTTGCCTCATTGGTTTGTCAAATTTGTTTGGTATATTTTTAAACAATAAAGACCTGCTCATGTCACGTCAACGTCCACATTGATGTTCTTGCTAATTTGATCCCTATGTATACACCGAAGATTAAAATCCTAAGAAGAATTGATGATCAATATTATGTTGTCGGTGTAAATTTTGAAAATGAACAAAATGTGGTACTTCATATCAAAGTCTTTAAAACTTACCTAGTTTCAAAAAAACCCTCACAATTGCTTATATATACATGTAGTTAATTAATAATCTTAATTACAAATTTGACCACTTTTGACGTACGTTGAGAACAAAGACGATTGTATTTTACATAGTGACAAATGCTAAGTCCTTTGTAGTATAAGTATTTAATTATGTCGTAAAAACACAGGTATTTCAAATATTATATCTAATCAAAACGGGAATCAAAATTGAAATATTAAATGTATAAGGCCTACTGATGCACACGAAATATACAATTTATTTAATGATATTGTTCTACGGGTAATTTACAAAATATTCACAGTTCAAAGCGGCCTCATCGAAGGTTAAAATCAAAACTCAACATCGGTCACTGTTTTTTCACTTTCAAAATTTATACCGACGACATATTGATCATCGATTCTTCTTAGGATTTTCACTTTCAAAATGTACACCGACGACATAAATAGGCCATCTGTGGTCCAGTGGAACAGTGCAGGATTCATAATCATAAGGTTGTGAGTTCTAGCCCCACTGTGGCCAACTTGTTTGTGTCCTTAGTCTCAATTGCCTCGTTAACCCAAGCGAGATTGGGTAGCTGTTAAAAAGGGTGATATTACAATCTAAGTGCTGATACGGATGTGCGCCTAGCCGGCAGCCCACGTAGATGAAGCGAAATGATTGTGACGATTTCCTAACGGCAGCGTAATAATATAGGCTACAGCGCCATGAGCGTCGCTTGCGGCGGATACCAGCGCATTATAAATGTCCACTATTATTATCAATAATATTAATAAACATAAGCAAACATATCGGAGGTTACGGGCGGTGATGTGACAGATATTCTAATAAAAGCAGCGACTAATATAATGTACACTGACGGATGCTGTAAATGCGTAGTATAGCAACAAAATTAACATCCGTCACTATGCAATTTGATCGCCAATAATGAACGTATTTAAGTGTGAAAGATAACTTTGTCATGCATTTTATCCATTGTATCAAATGAAATTGCATTGAGTATGGGATAATATTAATTTTCAAGTGTTGATGTTTTCATCGAATTTAATCACCTTAACCGTGTTTGTTGGTACGTACCGACTCTCTAGAGTTAGTCATTTGTTTTAATGCTATTTTCTCATAAAATCATTTTTGTTTAGCATCAGTCAATATGTAATACACCCGTTAAGATGGGATGTCTGAATAGCCGGTACAGCGGGACCGGGCCAGAACATTACCTGGGTAGTTTTAAGCTTCATGCATAGACTCATGATTTTTGTGTTCAGCTGAGTTGCTAGAAGCTTCGAAGTCCATTATATCTTAGAGAAACCAACAGCCATAGCTAACGACCGATGCCGTAGTCGCCATGATTGATCTAAATTTAGTATGGGTCCTAGGATGTTAAAACATAAACCTGGCACCGATCGGCTAATATTTATGAATCTATATACGATAGTTCTCCTAAACAGACAATTGCAATTCACAATGAACCACAACATTTAATTGTAATTACTTATATGACTCATAGCATAAATTTACTGGCATATGATAATAAAAAGGTTTACAGCCATACAATTATCATCATTACAACAATACATATTACAGAGATCTGTGCGTAATAGTTTCATTTGCGGAGCCGAGTCTGCTTCATAGTTATCATTTGCCATGCTGATTTCATTTGCTTAATACAACAATGTGAAATTGTAAAATATAAGGGCTGTGGATTAACATTAACAGGTGAGTGTATAATACCAAAAAAAGGAATTGATTGGAAAAGTAGCAACGTCATACATGAACTGCTAATTGTCGATATGACTGTAAGTTAATTTTACACTATGTAATAGATATCAGGCTTCAGGACGATATGTCCTCTTTTCGAAATCGCGCGCTATACTTGTCGCATGTGAAAATTGACCATTCTCATTATAACAAATCTCCATAACAAGGATCTTTCCTCCACAGAGAATCACGAAACAAATTGCTGCCTTGTAGATAATGGTATGCGTTAGTCGAGTTGCCATATTTTTGAAACGAGGGTGGCGGCACAACATGCAGTGGTACCGACGAAAGGCATGATGCACCGACGATATACATATACGGCGTGGCGTCGAGATAATTTGGAATTTAGATGATATCTGATGAGTGCATTTCTAAGCCGCTTTAAGGCTATCAAACGTCATATTTGTCTTTATACTATAGGAATGTTGTCTCAGATATTACAATTTGTTTTGCCTGCATAACAGTGCGAATTTGCATACAGGTTGGTATAGACATGATCTAGGGTTGGTTTCCCCTCTAGTCCCAAGGTGTGTGGTATCTAATTTGACATGGCTTTCGGTTCCGCTGTTAAGGGTGTCGAGAAAATGTTATATCATAGATGTTCTCTAGGGGCACTTCTAAGCAGTTTGTTCAAGACTCCCAAACTGTATATTTAACTTTATAAATTGTTTAAAATGTTCTAAAATCCCCATCCCCTCTCTCCCTTCCCTCTTTTGCTCTCCATCACTCTCCCTCCCCTTCTTTTCCTTATGGCCCCGATGTACTGACGACCTTCAGTGTACCAACGGAGTAATGATTTAAGGACCCTTTCCCCCTTTTGGCTACGCCATTGATATACGTGCATTATATAACGTAGTCTAGACCGCCGATGGAATCTGGTTATTTTCTTGTACCAGTCCATGCCCCATCTGTCTTCGAACCACCAGATGAAGCTTGAACCGGTAAGCGCTAAATGGATACCTGATTTGCTCACATGTAGATAATTAAGTATGTATTGTCATTGTAAAACATCTTTTCATTGATGCATTTTCAAATTCACTGGTCTTCTTTGGGTGTGGAGGATTGACACATAAAACTCCTTGAAATCGAACTTTTATCCCCAAGTCAGTAATTTGGGTATGATTTCATCGATGCCTTTACACAGTGTCCTGCACATTTCATTTGAAATGAATTTTTATTTTACTGATTACTGCTCCGATTCGATGCCCTTTATAATCTCCTTCATTGGTTGCTGTCATTTATTTGCATAAACTGCGACTCGTAAGCATTATTTAAGTACCAATATGAAAAGGTAAGGTGCAAGGGTGTCCCCTTGATGTACACCTGAAAAGATGTCATATTATTCATCTATCTCACTATCGATATCTGTTATGGAACTAATGCTAAAATGATATCATGCGACATAATACATGTGCTAATAGGTATTTATGTGTTTCATTCTCGATTTAATTTATTCAAACAGGCTGCGCATATCAACACCTCATTATCATAAAATACATTATGAACATCTGTTAAAACCCTGCTTGTGCATATGCAATTGTTCCAGCGGTAGTGTGATGATGAATATGCTGGTACGGTAAAAGGCACACAATCAGCTCTCTCTATTAATGATCATCTGCTATATCACATTACTAGAAATAAACTCATATACCAGGGGCGTTCTATCCAGTATACGCAGTAGCGTAACTGTGGTCTTCAATTGGGGGGGTGGGGGCGTGTGGGGTGTCATCAGGGGTGGGGGCATATCTGACTATTTTGTTTTACATAGAGTTTGTCATTTCATTTGGGGGCATTATGGGGGCAAGCCTTCTACCAGGGGATGCCCCCCCCCCCCCCCCCCATCTTGTCGCCACCGAGTATACGGGAACCAGAGTGGGATGTTCATTGGGTTAGTGCGTAGCCACTGAGGATGTGGGTTAGTATTGCCTAGCCACTAAAGATGTAGCTATGAGGATTTGTGTGAATAAGGAGTGGCAACTATCAACTAACCAAAAATATTGTCCTCCTGTTGCCATTCTGGGATTTTTATTATTAGTTTTGTTCTCCATCAATTATTATTTGAGGATTCACTCAACAATAATTATAACCACAATAATACAGACGTTAATTGTTTGGTCTGATGGCGCGCTTATAGGAGTTGATGTCAAGCTCGTGCAGCGTCGATTCGAATTTCATTTCCCGAGATATACCAACTTGTCAGTACGATTTCAATATAATAAAAAAGGATCCAATAACTGGTATCCATGTACTTGCTATCGTTACATATTTTTCAGGTACCTCCTATCATCGCGAAACCCAAATGTGAATGTATAATTGAATAATTAAAACCTTCTTTTTAAACTTCATTTTTAGACACACATACAGCTAATGGTCTGTGTTGCCTTGTACGCTGTAGTCACTATCGAATTGAATCCGATAGTCAAGTGATGGATAATCCTATGACCACTCTTCTGCCAGAGACAATGACAACAGTCATGAGAAATGGAACACACGCGGAAAACAAAGGTTTGCGAAATATTTCTTTTTTAATTATTAATTTGGTTTCGAATCCCATGACTACCGCCTTCAAATTGGATAGATATAGATATTAAGTAAAACTCTAAAATTCTGCCGAATAGGGGCAATTCCTCCGAATTATAGCATTAGAGCAAAGGCCGCAGCTGCATCCCTCCCCCTCATTTGACAGGATATATTGTCAGTATATTGTCTCAATATTGTGGATAACATTGAATTGTCTTTATACATCGATATTGTATGTACGTCCCCGTAAATTTGACACTTCCTTTTGAAGTTGTGATTACTTAACACTTACCACACGGCAGTCGTCTTTCATAAAATGTTTCCAAAGTATTGAATTTCATCGTCTTATCCGGATTCCCCATGAATATTAAATTACAAAAAGTACACACATGCCTAGTATTGGTTCAGTAATTCTTGAGATCCAATTTGAAATTTGGGAAAAGTTTCTGAAAAATCCGTTTTGTATAAACATGGTATCACACTAATCCCCCTGGGAAATGTTAACGTTTGGTTGTACCTTATGAGTAGAAGCAGTTTTGGATTCTTGGCTGCAATCATAGATGTAATGATCTGAGTAATTCCCGGATTCGCGTTCCTATTTATCAAAGAAATGGATAATAATATCTTTTCAGGTATAAATGTACCACTGCTGGGTAAGGCATTGTCTTTTACATTGGGGGCGCTATTCTTCGTCTTAATGTTACTATTACTTGATCAGTATGATAAAAGGTAAGTAATATACAGTCCTCAAAATAAGTAACTGACCAGCTAATAAATATACTCTTAAATCCAACAATATAGCTCCTACGTAAAGAGCTATAGAAGGAATTCCTTCTATATGGTTGTACTTTGTTTTTAGTTCTATGTATATTTAGTCCTGAAGAAGACAGGTATAGTTTCGATAGTTTGACGATATATACCGTTTCCCACATATTCAACAACAAAAAATTCAACACTTCATGGGATGCATCTCTCGAGATCCGGTAAGAGCATGACCATTTGGCTGATTTACCTCACCATGATATTAAATTATTAAGTTGTAAATGTATTCTCTTTAATTTGAGACATTGTTCACAACGATCGGTTAAATAATTAAGAACGCTACACTGAAAAGGATAGAACAAATGCAGTGTTAAGGCCCTGTCACACCATAACGTATCGCCTCAACGTATGCCAACGTATGCGAAATATCGGAAAATACGTTGGTGTACGCTGATATAAGTTAGGGGTACGTTGGGGATACGTAGTTTACGTTAAGAGCACGCTGTGATACGCTGTGACAATTTGGAACACTTCGAGCCCGCGAAAAAATATTGAGCATGCTCAAAATTTCTCGACGTACTCAACGTGTGCATAATACGTTCTGCATAAGTTCCCGGTAAGTTTGTGGTACGTTAAATATACGTTGACATACGCTGACATACGTTAGTGGTCAGTAGCGTAGCCAGGGTCACTTGTCAGGGGGGGCAAAGGTATTTTTTCCCGGTGAGCACCAGTTCGACCCGGTGGCGTAAAAGGTAAAAAGGTAGCCCCAATTTTTTTTTGAGCAGTCACCTCGTGAATTTCACGTAAGTGTGTGTGGGGGAGGGGGGGGGGGGGGGGGGGGGGGGTGGGGGGGGGTTGAGGTCAAAAAGTCGCGCAGTACAAAAATACCCACAGTTTTCAGCCAATCCACCGGGTTTTCATCAGTTTTCTCTATAACATTTTTCTTTATTTAGCCGACTGCTGCAAAAAAAAATCGACCCGCCAAATTTCCCCTTTTGCGCACGCTACTGCCTTTTCCTTTTCCCTTTCCTTCCCTTTTTTCCTTTTCCTTTCCTTCCTTTCTCCCTTTCTTTCCCTTCCTTTACCTTCCCGATTTTCCACTGCCTTCCCGATTTCCCGGTCAAATTATTTTTCAGGGGGGGCACTCTGCCCCCCCCCCCCCCCACCCTTGCCCCCCCTGGCTACGCTACTGTTAGTGGTACGTTACTCGTACGTTACTCGTAAGTTGGTATACGTTGATGAACGTAAGCTGACGGGGAAACGTACAGCCAAAGTAGTGATAACGAGTTGATAACGTATATGTGCCGTATGTCTAACGTATGCCTGACGTATTTCCAACGAGTTTCGACGTATTCTCACGTATTCACCTTATGCCGGGCGATCGTGTATGGCCCTGTCACGTATCCATAGCGTATCCATAGCGTATTGAACGTATACATAGCGTATGACTAACGTATTGATAACGTATCACTAACTTATAACATACTTATGACAGCGTATCACAGCGTATGCGAGCGTATGCGAGCGTATGACTAACGTATGATTAACGTATACTTAACGTAGCGTAGCGTATTCGTAGCGTATGATGATGGGTTGATGTGTTCAGCACGACAGACCATGAAGAAGTGAGGATGAGATACCCAAGGAACCCATTTATATACTCAAACCCTCCATAAGTTCCCAAAACGCCGAATGCTCGCTAGCTGTACGGTACATACGCTAGCTGTACGGTAGCCCTGTCACACCATGGCGTATCGCCTGAACGTATGACAACGTATGCGAAATACAGAAAAATACGTTGGCGTACGTTGGTGTACGCTGATACAAGTTAGATACAGCTAGCGAGCATTCGGCGTTTTGGGAACTTATGGAGGGTTTGAGTATTTAAATGGGTCCCTTGAGTATCTCATCCTCACTTCTTCATGGTCTGTCGTGCTGAACACATCAACCCATCATCATACGCTCCGAATACGCTACGCTACGTTAAGTATACGTTAAGCATACGTTAGTCATACGCTCGCATACGCTGTGATACGCTGTCATAAGTATGTTATAAGTTAGTGATACGCTATCAATACGTTACTCATACGCTATGTATACGTTCAATACGCTATGGATACGCTATGGATACGTGACAGGGCCATACACGATCGCCCGGCATAAGGTGAATACGTGAGAATACGTCGAAACTCGTTGGAAATACGTCAGGCATACGTTAGACATACGGCACATATACGTTATCAACTCGTTATCACTACTACGTTGGCTGTACGTTTCCCCGTCAGCCTACCTTCTAACCCATTTTATTGTATTATTTTTTAGGAAAAATGTGGTTGTTGACAATTCCAAAATTGTTGGTAATTCCTTAAAATGTTAAGAGTCTAGATTAAAGTCACTTTCACTTTGTGATCCAGTGTACTCATTTCACGGTGTGGCCTATGCGAGTGACTTCATAAACGGGTTTTTTCTTGTACATATTACATTTCAGATACAAAGGATATTTGAAAGAAAAATTCACTCGCTGTCGAAAGGCTTCGAAAAAATCTGATGACGTGGAAAAAACAGTACAGACTGTAACAACGAGTGGGGAGGCAGGTATTTGACCAAAAGCAACGTGTCAGCCTCTTTCTATTGGTGCTAGTATTATCAATTATCGGATATTGATCGAGTTGACAAATACCCCATTATCAGTTATCGTACATCGATCAAGATTAAAAATAATCCATTAACAGTTATCTGATATTGATCAAAATGACGGATACCCATATCAGTTGTCGGATATTGATCAAGATAACGGATACCCATTAGGGGTCATTTCCATATGAAGAGCTTTGTTGCAAAAGGGCCACCAGACCACTCCAACATGTTACTCATTTACTGTTTCTATATGACTTGGATTAGTGCATCCATGCACGCCAATTGAGGCACCAACAATAAAAGCCACATTCCACATACTGAATAGCCATCCATTCAAATGCAAAATGAGTAACAGGTAGAAATGGATGTAGGCCCTTTTGCAACACAGCTCTTCAAATACCCTATCACAGCTTTCCCAATCTTTACTGGGGAAAGCTCAGTATTCACCGGCGTTCCATTTATACACATAACTTTCCCCAGTAAAGCTGGGGAAAGCTGTGATAGAGTAAGGGAGGATGGGGCAACTGGTCCGGTTAAGCATATTTCATGATATAAAAGATAAATCTCGTGTAAATATTTATGGAATTGCTATGAAAATATCACCCATGTAACTGTTTACATATACCATATAATCAATGTTTAAAAATATCCAAACAAAAAGTTTAAAACACTTATTGGTTTCCAAAATTTTCTGGGGGCGAAAGGGAGGATGGGGCAACTGGACCGGTTAAGCATATTTCATGATATAACAAATTAAAGCTTGTGTAAATATTTATGGAATTGCTATGAACATATCACCCATGTAACTGTTTATATACTGTTTAAGATACCCCATCATTGGGGCAACTGGTCCTATATGTTCCAACGGTTAGAATACACAGAAATCAGTGAATGACAACACGGAAACTAGGCAGTATTTTCTTTACAAACACATTTCCATATTATTTAACGTGTAAAAAAGGATACATGTCTCATAAAACCCATGTTTTATACAGTTTTCGTGGTTAACGTGTAAATAGCAGTAATACTAATGGTGCACAACGCAAGCGAAATTTTCGACTGCACGTTTATTAGATAAACGGTATGAACCTAGTTAAATGGTTACATGGTCGTGATATTCAGATGCTTCATACATTTGTTTATATATACCCCTTTCTTTAATGATTTTATTTACTTCATATAGTCGTCATTTAGTACTTATAATATCTTGATATTTAGCCAGCTTTTGATGTTACAGGAGAAGTTAGACATTGATAACCCAACGGTTAATATACACAAAAAGTAGTGAATAAAATACATAAGTCATGATATTTTGTCATTGCAAATATCTTTACAGACACCATTTAAAATGTTATACAGATGTAATCATAATACCGAGGTTATAAACCAATTTCTAAAGCAATTTCGTATCATATTGTAATAATTCAATAGCAGAAATAATGGTATTAGACCCAAAATGCCCCAAAATGTCTAAAAACTAGAAAGAATGTGAAATATTTCATATTCTATTCACATTTCAATACCGAGTCATGTTTTATTGACACTAACAACTAATTTTCAAAATGAATTTTACAATTTTGATTAAGTTTTTGCAGGTGGACCAGTTGCCCCATACCCCTTCGGACCACTTGCCCCAACAAATGACTCAGCACTTTGTCGAGATGAAACATTATTCAAGCACGCCTGTGACGTAATACATTTAACGCCAAAATGTTTTAAAACATACCACCATTTGTCATAATAATCAATCACTCCAAAACCTTTCAGAAAAAAAAAGCAAAACTGCATTTTTGTTTTTAGCCATTACGCAGTTTTCTGTAGCCAGCGAGTATCTTTGAATTCGCAATTATAACGGCGTTCGGGTCCTACAAGTAGACCAGTGTCTTTAGACGAAATAAGAAACAGGTATACTTTGTTATTTGCCAATTCATAAACTAATAACTCTACCAAATGAATACCCGTGATAATGATTCAAGTTGAAGCATTCTTAAAATGATAACTTTGATCGCAAATCTAAACCTCTAATGTCCCAAGTTAGCAATATGCGCCATTTTACGGTCGTTACAACCACAACCTATGGTTTTAATCATATTTCGAAAATTCCCTGAGCACACTACGATATAGCACCCATCAAATACAATATGCACTTAGCATTTTAAGATGTCTGTACTGCATGTATATATTTACTGTTGCATATCTATCAATCATATAAAGTACATTAAACATGATCTAAACCCATCTTCATAAATCGCCTGTACTATCCTCGAATTTTCAATAAGTCACTCAAGGAGGTGGCCTCAAAGATCTGGAGAATATCACATGTGTAAATACCTTAAAGTTGCAAATGTTTTGGAATGTAGAAGGTAAGGATATATGTCAAGGTTCAACGTAAGTCGTACTGATCAAAAGAAAGCAATATGCCATACAATTACAAAATCCTTCATTTCGGACCACTTGCCCCATGGGACCAGTTGCCCCATATTCCCCGATATTGAAACGATCGACCCCTTATCAGTTATCGAATATTTATCAAGATGACGGATACCCATTGTCAGTTATCGGATATATTGATCAATATGACGGATACCCATTATCAGTAATCGGATATTGATCAATCTGAATAAATAATGTTATCCACCCATCCCTCCTTCTGTTCGGCATTATCAGTAGATGGTACGAATCCTGCGTAAGAGCTATTCTCCACCCACCCTTCAGACTCATTTTCGGTTTTTAGACTAGGAGGAGAATCTGAAGTTTGTGTACGTGTGAGATCATTGCCCACCATCGGGTGAATCTCGGCATATGCACATTGGGTATTCATGTCTCTAATAGTATCCGCAGCAGGATCCTTGGTACCATAATCGTTAGTACTCGTGATTCGTGGACCATCAGCAACATCGGGTTGGCTCTCTGGGACAACTACAGCGTAAGCAGGGACTTCGTCAAACTTGCCGGTCTCCACCAGCGCCATCTCATTGTTGTCAGCACTGCCTGCATTTACCAACTGCATAGCATTAGTACCTTCTTCCGGATTTATTTCCGCGTAGGCATATTCAAATTGCCCATTCGCACGGGGCATGCGCGCGACGTCACGTACTGATTGGCTGCTATTACGTACTTCTGCGTATGTATATTCATCAGTGATTTTCTGTTGGTTCGCGGTATCTGTTTTAATACCTGCTATCGTATTAGGCCCATTTGGTATATCAGCGTAGGTAGATTCCTGGTTTGTATTGGTTCCTGCAGAGTGTAATGGAGAGGTTATCTCGGAATTCTTATTTGTGTTACGGCCAACTTCTTCATACGTGTTCTTGTCATCACCAGTGTCTTGAATGTCATGATATATACGCTCATCAATATTATCACGTGACTGGGTATTACTCTCGTCCGCAGATTGCCCGGTATGTGCTGATGTCTTCGGACAGCTTACAGTATCACACGGAACTTGTGGACGACGATTTCGTCTGCAAAATGGAGATAATCAAGTATACACGTACATGTGTGTCAATTTGATGATCAATTATACATTCAAGTCGTTTAAGCAAATGTCATTACTATAAAGTTCAAACACCTGTATAGCGAGCGCTAAACCGAAAGAGAGACACACAGCTCCATATTAGAGAATGAGACTTAAAACACGTGTCGCCTACTGATTCCTTTCAATCCTGTCTTGCTTATTTGGTATATATATACATGTATATATTTATATAATATATAAAGGAGCAGTCCAACAAGCACAACACTGAGTATTTTATGTTAGAAAAATAATTTATGCATAGAAAAAAACCCATCTTACTATCATAAAAACGAATAAAAACTGCGATTCAAATTTCGCGGTGATCGAAAGTCCCGGTTTCAATGACGTCAATAGTCATACAATGCAAGTGCGCACATTTGAGCGACACTTACCATTTATAAAAATGGCACGTTGAGAGATGGCAGTTTTGATTCGTTTTTATGATAAATATGATGTGGGGGTTTCAATATAACTACGCGATTTGGGCTCGATAATTATTTTGTTACAATTTTTAAATGGTAAAAAGCACAATATTGTGGTTGCTGGAAATCCTATCATAAAGTAAAGGTTGATCTCGTCTTCCCTTCCTAAATGTTTGTCAACTTATACCTGACACCGGGCCAACATCGTATCCAGGGGTTGCGTCTTCCTGATATTCATGTTGATGTATTTCGATATTTAAACAAATGAATGATACAAATAGTTATTAGGTGGTATAATAAGTGACGTAAAGTTATACGTCACTGTGTAAAACAAGATTTTTATTAGCGTTTTTGGACACCAAATCAATTTTGTGTGATAACTAATATTAATAACTAATCAATTTTGGTTTTGGGACTTCGACCAAAGTGTCCATTTACTGATGTATAACAATATTGATGAATTCAATTATCAATACATTTAGAGGAGGAACCAGCGAACACATCCTAAATGTATGGAGGAACCAGCAGCGACCACGTCCTATGCTCTACGCAGTGCATATATTGGATACTACACTGCCCTCTGCGTCAGTTATTTATCGGTCTCTATATACTGCTTGTAAATGTGAACTGATCAACCACCACCTCCACAGCCACCGCCGATGGTTTGGATACACCTATGGACACTCTTGAAAGGAGGCCGTATGAGGCTTTAATTCAAATTGACTCTCTGCAACTCAAATTCACATGGGAATTTTCATTTGCATATGATGTAACCTGTGACAGGTTATTTCGCCATTGTGGGATGTGAAACCCCACATTAACTAATGTCTATGGACTCTCATTGCACTAGTTAGGGGAGGCCCGTAAACTTATCGGACATGCTAAGTGGATATCCACTTTGAAACCGGCCAATTCAAATATACTAAATGATTTTAGATAACTACTTTTTCAGTTGTTTATGCCATGACTCAAAAGCCGTTTAAGACCGTATCATATCGTCTAGGTTTTAAATTGAACAAGCTCCTACGTGATGACATAATTAGCCCTTGAAACTCCCGACGCACAAATGACCTCTATTGTTATCGAGTGGTTGTAAATCTAAAACACGTCGAGTGACACTATAGATAGAGCTCACCCTGAAACTAGCGTGTACCGGTCGATATTTGACTAATGCCTTCTGGTATAAAGTAATTAACTAAAATAAAGTCATTTATGTGAATTTCATTTGTCATAATTTTTTTTGTACATTAAAATGTGAACTTATATATTACTCTCCTGTTTTGTTTTGTTTTTATTTAATTTAAGCGCTCCCATGTTGAGCATTTATTTTTACAACAACATAAAGCATTAACATGTTACAGTCAAACACCATAATTATTACAAATGCATACACGTCATTCTATAAGAACAAGTGAAAGTTCAAACCAGTACTTTTTTACTAAAACAATACTCATTTTCGGCAAGTTTAACAGCTTTAAACGCCTAGAAATAGAATTATTTAAAAAAATGCAATATTATGGATGGCGTCCCTGGAGTGTTAGTCATATTAATTTGACCAAATGTTAAACTTCAGAGTTCGGTTAATGCTGGAATCTAACTTAAATTCAATAATTCATGACAAGAAATTCTAACACAATGTACCGCGCTCAATACACATTATTCTAATCTTAAAACACTTTCCACGCGGCTAGTCACTGCTAGTGGTTTTACAACGGTACAGAAACCTTTCCTTACTTTCACATGTCTATCTCAAGGATAACTTAAATAATATAGACTCGGACAAACTGGCGAGAATTAAATTAACAAAGACCTTAAAAATACACAGCCTCGAACCCGGTCCCTCTCGCTATCGCGGCGATTGGTTACTCCACTAGGCTACAGGGACTGTGCTTACATGGATACCAGACGAACGAGCTAGTATTATGTATACAAAGTCTTTTGTTGAAAGCCTCTAGCAGCCGAAATACATGAATAAATAATAACAATTGATGATGGCCTATAAGCATGATTCTAGCAGAATCTATGACGAGCGAAACTTAATTAAATAAACGCGAGGATCAAGCAAATGATACCAGCCGAGTAATTGAAATGAATAAATAATATATAGACTCGGACAAACTGGCGAGAATTAAGGATAACTTAACAAGTACTAGGCACATTTGTATTTATTTGAATTCATTTAACATGGTGATTTCCTTTATTGAAAATGAAATTCAATAATTTTGACATGTTTGAAACATTTTGTACAATTTTTGATTGTCGTCTGCAGACGCCTGCCGCGTGGAAAGTGTAAAACAAGCAAAGCATTTAAATAGTCTGAAATAATGCATGATAAATCTCGCCATGCAGAAGGCGTAATATTCAATCAATTGTCTTCACATTTGCAGATAGTATTAAAAACATACTTACAATGTATTAGACAAAAACACATATTGTATAAACATCATCGTCTTTGAGCACGGGTCATCTTGATATAACGTAAATGTCAGGAAAGAATTACTTTCATTCATCTCAACTCCGAGTGGATCAGTTTATCGTGTCTGTCGCGATCCGCTCTGCTTTGGAACACTTTTCTGCAGAATTCCTTATTGCACATGCTATCTCCTTCATATGTATATGAGACCGATAGGCCATGGTCAAGCTGTGGTATTTCCACAGTTTGGTTGTAAGCTTGAGATGCCATTTCTCTCCACGACATGTAGTGTTCTCCAGTTGTCATCAGTGGTGTGGGAGGAGACATCCTCCACTCGCACGCAAAAATGTCATGCGTTTTGTAGATTTCAATGGATGACTCTGACAGTGTTCGCAGTCTGGTCTTTCACATTTTGAGAATTCAAGGACATAGCGACGCTGTACCGAATGCTTTTCTAGGAAGCGAAATTCTCACAGCTTCTCATTGAGGGTATCACTTTTATTAATAATAGTTATTAGCGCTTTTGTAAGGGTTTCAATGTCCGCCTCATCATCTTAGACATGTTTAGACCCGGACGGTACCGCAGTCGCGGGAATCCGTCAAATTCCTTGCCATCAATACAATGCTTAACCTTGTTTGCGGCAATGTCTAGAACGCGCTTTTCTTTGTCCTTACGTTCATCTTCTGATATTCCCGTCTGTTTGTCCGGATTTGCAGATTCCCCAAGAAGGGTTGCCGATAGACATAGTCCCGCCAACCACGTTGTAGTCGGCGACCAAGCATATTCAACCATATTAAACCGCGAGTCGCCTGAACAGTATGCGACGACACCCACATAGTCAAGTCCAAGATCACGCCATAACCTTCCGACGCACAAATCAGAATGACGCTGTTCTTTTCTCCTCTAAGATTGGTCGCAGATCATCATAGTGGTTGTATGAGGTGGCGCGGAAAACTTGTTGCCTCTCAATGACACATATAAAGGTCCCGTGTGTCTTTAGCATTAATTATTTATTTGAACATACGCTTTTAAAACAGCGGCACCCGTCTACCCGACGGTGCGTTCATATACAGAAATGCACATTATTAATACAAAAATTACAAGTTTTACATGAAATATACATAATTAAACACATCCAATCAAAATTATGTCATGCACACATGGAAGATGGCTTTATATATTATACGACACAATTCAATTATCATTGTTTGCTCATTTCATCTCAAATCGTGTGCTTTCCACGCACGTTTGGAGAAGGATTTGCAGAATTTGTCAAATAGGCCTACATGAGGAAAATCATTAACATTGCTTATATTACAAAAGGTGGTATAGGCCTATGTACTACCGATATTTAATTAATATTCTGTTTCGTGGTATACAGCGTGTCCCAAAAATCTGGGTTCAAAAGTTTGCGAGCTTATAACGAAATAAGTAGGAAACATGAATAGTTTATATTTAAGGATATCAAACAAAATATACCTGACCTTAATTTGGTAGATTCAGAGACCAATCCAATGTAAACTTTTTGAAATACAAAGATTTGAATAGAGCGTGGTCAGAACCCATTTGTCCTGATTTAACATGTTTAAGGAATAAACCATCCGTTGCATGAAACTGTGCGCTACGTGCAGTATTCACGGCATGGGGTTTATTCTCCGAACGAACTTGACAATAACTCGGACTAAAACAAAGAATGTTTTAATGTTATGTAAATAATGAACTTGTATTATTGCAATATGACGCAGATAATGTTGTTTACTGCCCAAGTCTTTGTAAAGAATGAATGCAAGGCAAAACTTTAAAAGTCACAACAGTGCGCAATTGCAACACATGGGGTGTTCCTTGAAAAGTGGGACAAATGGATTCTGACCACGCTCTATTCAAATCTTTGTATTTCAAACAGTTTATATTGGATTGGTCACAGAGTTCAACCAATTAAGGTCAGGTATATTTTGTTTGATATCCTGAAATATAAACTATTCATGTATCCTACTTTTTTAGTTATAAGCTCGCAAACTTTTGAACCCAGTTTTTTGGGACACGCTGTATATCTGATTAAACAATTGCTTCCAAAATACTAATGATTATCTTATTGATTCTGTATTTTACTTTCAGGTCCAGAAAGTGAATCCGAAGATGAAGATGTTCGTTTGAGAATAATCCAGACTAATGCAGCGAAGGAGGTCAACTCATCACGCCTGCAATTTGTGACGGCCATCTAAAGCGACATGGGAGTTATAAGACCTTAAAACGGTTGACCTAATACATAACAAATACTTTGCATGTTTGGACTTATTTTGAGGTAATTTTTAATGTTTAATTAAGTTATGGTGACCAATATCCATAATGGTGATTAATTAATTAATTAGCTTGTACAAGTAAGCGTTTCAGTCAATATAGAGATCAGTAAACACAATTACGATCGCCCTTTCAATCAATAATGCGAATAAACTTCGAGACGATTTAATATCGTCATCGTCACGCGCTGAGTACCCTCCTTTTGTAGTCTTTCAAGTAGCACTTGATAATCAATATTTGACTTGAAAGGAAACTGTTTGAGAAGGAAGACGATTTGCTAGTCGATCGAATAGTTATAATAGGGCGTGTTCCCACTGTAGCTTTTTCCTCAACCCGGGTCGGACCCGGATCGAACCCGGATTTATCGATATTTCATTTTCACACTAGCGCTATGTACATGTATGTGTTGAAGTTGTCGCATAGGGTTTATTGAACCCGGAAGTTAAAATTCAATGATCTATGACCTAGCCTGCTCATCATGGCGGGTATAAACAACAAGCAACAGTGGCTGGTAATGAAAAACCGTCGAAAACATCAGCGACAACGTGCCAGAGGCCGTAGAAAGCTGGCAGGAATAAAGCGGGCAACCATTAACATTCTTTTCAGCCGATACCAGGAATTTATGTTATCTTTAACGCTGAGTGCAGCGACGCTGTTTTCTTTGTACTCAGGAGCTAAAGATCGTACGCAGTAGGCAAGGCTACGGGCTGGGCAGTTGGAGACGTACGGTGATAAAGATTGGACTGAGAACTTTAGAATGAAGAGGTCTACATTTTATTTTATTGTTAGATCACTGTACGATAGACTTTACCGGGTTATCGACTTCAGGCAACCCGAGTCGAAACAGCTAGTTCTGTTTACACTACAGTCGATGCGGGTTGAACCCGGGTTCTACCCTTCACTTTCGCAGGGTTGTAATTTTCGACCCGGTCGGTTTTTTGAGCCTATTTTCCTGTTCACACCAGACTTTAACCCGGGTTCGACCCAGGTCTGACCCGGGTCGTGGAGAAAACTAGCTATAGTGTGAACACGCTCTTACTAGTTGAATCAAGAATTATTTTAAAAGTGGACTTCAACATTTTTGTGCTAGCCCCTACTTATACCCGGGATTAATAATCGATAGAGCAAGTACGCGTTATTTATAATGGCTTCGAGTCACTTGGCTCAGAAAACCGTGACCAAATCGGTATACTTGTCAAATGGGTCCAGCCAAATGACACTTTCATACGGGTATATTGATTGGACGAGAAGTGTGACGCTTGGATACTATTGTGTATTTGTATCAGGGATCAATTACAAGCGCCTCCGAGTCCATCCGTGTCGATGGCTTTGATTGGACGAGAGATGTGTGAGTTGTTTAGCGCCCGGGCCGGCGAATTAGACCGTAATGATTTTATTGTAGGTGAGGTGTTTGTTTACAAGGGGAGTCCCTCCGTGTCGAGAATTTGATTGGACAAGAGCCGTGCTGGCCGGGCGGGCTGTCGCTTGGGTTTTAATAATTCATTCATTCTTCATCTGAACTCTGGCTGACCTACTGTGATATTGAGAGATCGGATATTTTTGCGTGAATTTTGAAAGTTGATAGTTCTTGTATACGACGAGTTGAGATATAACTCTAATAATTCATCATTAGATATTCTCTGGGAACTGGGAAAATCAGCCCAGTGAGAGAAATGTTACAGGTTTTTTTTGAAATTTTTGGAGTGAGTTTCATGTTGAACATGTTGAAGGTTTAAAACTATATTTAGGAGACTTAGTACCAATGTAGATGCCTATATAGGTATCTTAAATACACAGTTTAAAAGAAAACCTCCTGCAGACAGCTTGATAGTTTGGAAAAACTTATTTCTAGGCAAAATTTGTGCTTCTTATGAGGAAAAAAACCCTTCTGTGTTGCCAGTTTCTGCTTCCTGAATAGTAATTAATACAGTTTTTAAGCTTCTTAAATGAAGATAATTAATCTTTTTTTGATACTTTAATACTTCTGCATGTGTTGGCAACTTAAATATTCCTTGGAAGTAACTATTTAAAAATACTCATCAGGAAATTTGTGTTAACAAGGTTCCACTTTTAATAGTAGAATAGCATTTTCTAAATATGTATCATACTGCATATTCTACTAATTGTGGCACATAACACGCGCTTGCTTACTTTAAATGCTGCCCTGTATACACCAGGTTTGATGAGGATATATTGGGCGTAAAAACTGTACCTAAGTTATGTCACGCTCCAGAGGCCAAATGATGGATAGTACTGAGCTTATAGGTGAATTACAACCCAATCAATGACGACTCAATACAAGAAAATTATTCAAGACTTGATTGCTTTAAATAACTTTATTACTGGTTCTGTGAACCAGGGAGGTGTCAAATAAAAAGGCGAGTGCACGACTATTTTGACACGTCCCTGTGGGAACCATATCAAACAAAGTTGCCAGTCCTCACATTTTAATAGGTGTTAACAGAAGTTTGTGTCATTCAGTCATATTATAATAACACTAGGCGGTCACCCGGGTTTGGTGGTTTGTAGAATGCATGCATAAAGCCCGATCGGACAAACTTTGAAAATTCGACCCTTAGACGACCTTTGACCCCGGAAGACCCGACAAACGCTAACCCGTTTTATTTTTGCCACGCTCGCCTCGCATCGAGCATTGTGATCACCGAGTTTAAGCACGATCCGACCAACTTCAAAAAGTTGACCCCTAGATGACCTTTGACCTCGTATGTTCTAGCGAATGCAAACTTGCTCTTGCGGGGACCGAGCTGCACCCACCCACCGAGTTTGAACGCCGCCCGACCCCGGAAAGGCGACGAAAAAAATTCGACCCCTAGATGACCTTTGACCCCGGACGACCCAAGAAAAGCAAAGGCGTTTTATTTTTTCCACGCTCGACTCGCATTCGGGCTTCCCGTCCCCGAGTTTAAACCCGATCGGACAAACTTTGAAAATTCGACATCTCATCACCGAGTTTAAGCCCGATCGGACAAACTTTAAACATTCGACCCCTAGATGACCTTTGACCCCGGACGACCCAAGAAAAGCAAAGACGTTTTATTTGTCCACGCTCGACTCGCATTCGGACTTCCCGTCCCCGAGTTTAAGCCCGATCGGACAAACTTTGAAAATTCGACCCTTACACAACCTTTGACCCCGGACGACCCAAGAAAAGCAAAGCCGTTCTATTTTTTCCACGCTCGACTCGTATCCGGGCTTCCCGTCACCGAGTTTAAGCCCGATCGGACAAACTTTGAAAATTCGACCCCTAGACGACCTTTGACCCCGGAAGACCCGACAAACGCTAACCCGTTTTATTTTCCCACGCTCGCCTCGCATCGAGCATTGTGATCACCGAGTTAAAGCACGATCCGACCAACTTCAAAAAGTTGACCCCTAGATGACCTTTGAACTCATATGCTCTCTAGCGAATGCAAACTTGCTCTTGCGGGAACCGAGCTGCACCCACCCACCGAGTTTGAACGCCGCCCGACCCCGGAAAGGTAACGGAAAAAATTCGACCCCTAGATGACCTTTGACCCCGGACGACCCAAGAAAAGCAAAGGCGTTTTATTTTTTCCACGCTCGACTCGCATTCGGGCTTCCCGTCCCCGAGTTTAAGCCCGATCGGACAAACTTTGAAAATTCGACATCTCATCACCGAGTTTAAGCCCGATCGGATAAACTTTAAACATTCGACCCCTAGATGACCTTTGACCCCGGACGACCCAAGAAAAGCAAAGGCGTTTTATTTTTTCCACGCTCGACTCGCATTCGGGCTTCCCGTCCCCGAGTTTAAGCTCGATCGGACAAACTTTGAAAATTCGATTCTTAGACGACCTTTGACCCCGGACGACCCAAGAAAAACAAAGCCGTTCTATTTTTGCCACGCTCGACTCGTATCCGGGCTTCCCGTCACTGAGTTTAAGCCCGATCGGACAAACTTTGAAAATTCGACCCCTAGACGACCTTTGACCCCGAAAGACCCGACAAACGCTAACCCGTTTTATTTTCGCCACGCTCGCCTCGCATCGAGCATTGTGATCACCGAGTTAAAGCACGATCCGACCAACTTCAAAAAGTTGACCCCTAGATGACCTTTGACCTCGTACGCTCTAGCGAATTCAAACTTGCTCTTGCGGGGACCGAGCTGCACCCACCCACCGAGTTTGAACGCCGCCCGACCCCGGGAAGGCGACGAAAAAGCGCGCACAGACAAACAGACAAACAAACAGACAAACAGACAGACAGAGAGTAACGTATTATAATATACACCTAGCACATAAAGTCCCTGACCAGGTGCTTTGAGGTTGGCTAATTCAAAATATATGATCGGTACCAAAAATCTGAGATATACATTAAATGAGCACATTTCTTCTCCGCAGTTTGATACCTCATTCAACAAAATCGAATGGATACTTGGGAGAAGAAATTTGCTCATTTAATGTACATCTCAGATTTTTGGTACCGATCATATATTTTGAATTAACCAACCTCAAAGCACCTGGTCAGGGACTTTATGTGCTAGGTGTAGATTATATAAGCTTGGGACCTGAAGTATTATCAGGGTATTTGTGTTAAGAAGATTCCACTGTAACAGAGCAAATTTTCTAAGTTTGTAATTAAATAGTTTGTAATTAAATAATTGTTAACTGTATTTATCAGTGATCATTTATTTAGCATTTTGTGTAGCAACCGTTCCTTAAAAATGATGACACTACTCTGGCTAAACCTGTTTGTTGTCTGCATGAAGTATGACCATTTCAATATAATGCCTGTAACTTTGATATAACTACATTCGAGAAGGGTTCTAATCATAATACATGTATACATGTAATACTATACAGTACACAATACCAAGTTTGACAGAGGAATTAATGAAAGTTTCGAACATGTCATAAAACTCAATTCTACGCAAATATTTGTAACCATACATTGATTCAGTTGATTGTACGCAACATTATGGTCCCTCCTGAACTTCTATTTGTACATGTCATTCATTACTACTTCTCATCGTGTACATACATTACATTTGTTTCTAATAAAATTACACAAAACAAAGAAACCGTTTTATGCTTCTTATGTAACTTTTCTTGTTTGATTGCCAGTAAATGTGTACAACCTCGTAGAGTCTCAATTAGAAATTGCACCATAACAACAACTAGAGGCTATTTACATGTTTCCAAATGACAACCCTGTGGTTACATCATGTGTGTAACTGTTCTACCGAAACCAAATGAAATGGGCAAAGCTCTGAAGCTGAGAAATAGCCCAAAACCTAATTGGGGGTGATTTTTGGGGGATTTGTTGTAAATAATTAATTTTCAGAGTGTTTATAACATTAATGTGAAAGTTTCAGATTAAAAAATCAAACCAAAAAAGAAAGAAGAAAAAAAGTACATTGTTAGTACATTGTAAGTACATCTTTAAAGGATGATATCTCAGTTTGGAGTTTTCATAAAAACTAACTTGAAAATGATATAACTCTGCTTTGGGAAGTCCGATTAAAAAAAAAGAGTACCATTGTTAAGCGGAAGATCTCTACTACAATAATCAATTACAAACTCAATTTTGATATCTTGCCTAATTGTGTCTGATTTCGGTTCACATATACGGACAACTACTGCAAATGATTACCCAATTACATGTCATTATTCTACCAACTGCTTTCCTAAAAAAATATTAAAGTCTTTCATTTGTACTAGCACTTCCCGTTCAAATTGTTTTTTATTATCTCTTCCCTGTCGCCTAAGCCATGTCGATATGGGGATCGGATATCCACTTAGCATGTCCGATTAGTTTACGGGCCTCCCCTTACTCATGGACAGTTTTATGGTGAGTACATTGAAAGCTGGTGGTAAACTAACCTAATTCACCACCAACTACTCCGTAGTGTTTGAAAGTGGTGGTGGGCAATTTAATGATACCACTTCCTCGACTGATTTCATAAATAAATTCTGCCCATGGCAGATTGACCGCCATTGATTGATTCTCAGATTGCCTCAGATTGTGTTATTCCCCAAGTTTGGACAGAAAGGGATTAAAGGTCATTACAAACAAGCTTGGTGACAATAAAGTTATGGGTAACATGGAATGTACACAGATTGACCTCTAATGACCCCTACATGACATTTGACCCTATCTGTCAACACTTTAAACTATTTATTGCTGTTTTGGGATAACACAATCTGAGGCAATCTGAGAATCAATCAATGGCGGTCAATCTGGGGATCTCTACAATGGCGGTCTGTGGACAGGCAATAAATAGTAGGAGAAATGTGTAACTTTGCACAGGGACTTTGTAAAGATGTCTGAAGGATCACGTAACAAAATAAAATTTCTGGCTCCTTCACTTTTGGGTGATTTCTAAAACTTTTTGATACCCCCTCGTACATACCATCGACAAATTGATTAAAAATATAAAAGAAATGGTATAAAAATGCAATGCAAGGGTCACAAAATAAAATGCAGGGTCACAAAATAAAATGCATACACATATTGAGTATTCAGAAATTCCTACGTTTATATCAAACATGCACTAATCTAAATTACCGGCATTTCATAAAATCACTAAAACGAGGATACACTAAGTCTTACCTTCTAAATAATAGCAGCATTGCCACTAAAACTAGTCCAACAAACAGCACACATCCAACAGAAGCTCCTATTATAATATGATCTCCTGTAAATTAGAAAAATGTTATGATACATTTATGATAAGATATGTCTACAATACGTTATCTTAAGCGCAGTAAATTAATGTGTTAATCTTAGATTTGTTAAAGCCCAAATAGATAGATAGACATGTTGTGTTTTACAAGTATACATAGGGACTGGTCTCTAATATATTGATACGTTCCAAGAGTCCCGCGCCGGTCCCGCAAGAGTCGGCCTGAACCGCCTGGTCTTTTCCCAGAATACATAGCGGGCCTCCTCTCAGTACAGCACCGTGCCCGTGCGCCATGTTATGAGACAGCCGGAGTTAGTATAGGTCTCTAACCATTCTGGAGGCATCAACACATGATGCGCACGCATACTGGGTAGCCAAGACAATGGACCTTATTCGTCTCACTTTCGTTCGTGATGCCGGGGATACTTAGTGGATATGAGGTCACGGGGATGTGCCGCCAGATAGGGTCCCATTTAAATCTTCTGATAGTAAATGAATGACCGCTTTTTATTGCAATTTGTTGTAAATGTTTCGGTCTAGGCCTTAAATGTGCTGTTTTTTACTGAGATTTTAGCCAAATCTGTCAAATATGTAGGACAAGATGGGTATCTGGCAAATATGGGGGTCCATTCCCCCCTCCCCCCGAAAATTGGTTTATGTTTGGGTCAATTCTTAATTTTCCTGGCGGCATATCCCCACCAAAACAATTTCTGAGTACACCCCCCCCCCCCCCCCCCCCCCTGGTCGTTACATTCTCCGCGTACATTTGTCAGGTGATATCGAAGTTTACCCCACCAACGGCAAGAAGGCGCCGATTACAAAAGGGTCTGTAGTCTATGCTTTGCAACTGCCAGAGATTGAGAAATGTGTACTTAGTTCTCTTGGTAATTAAGTAATTAGAATGGTTCAATATTTATTCTTCCTCAGAGTAGGCCAGTGGACATAGGCATTTAAAACACCATATGCTTCTGATCGGATTCGAACCGTCAGCCTTTGTATTATATCTACGACTCACTTAACCATCGAGTTTATACAGAGGCAACTAGCAGAGGGGCGCAAGATTGACTTGACTTGTCCCCTCATCAATAAATAAATGATTTAATTTAATGTTCACCTAAATACAGACTGTAACAAAAAATATATAGGCCTATACAATTGCAATTTTATTTTTAACCCAATATTAAAATCATGTAATGTCAAATCATTTACACTCTGTGATAACTAATGTGTTGACTACCTAAAGAATTTTATTTGGTCTTTGTAAATGCTTTTGTTTAAAATTATGACCGATCTACTATAAGTCGTCTATAAATCGGGTTGGGCCAGAATAAAATACAATCTTGTTTGTTGAAATTAAATGGTTATAGGGTATCATGCAAGGATCATTAAGAGAACTACATAATTTTCAAATAGTTTTATTTCATTTCATAAATATATTCATGAAATGTAATTAATAAATAATAATATCTTGATCAATTTCGCTGAGTCCATAAGGGGCCATATCCAAACCCTCAAGTGATTTTATAGCGTTTTTATACCGATTTTACCCCGGTATTAAAACGGTATTTTTTTCTATTGTTAAAAGCATCGGAAAAAGATCGGTGATTAATGGGGGTCGGGTGAACACTGGTCAGCTTAATAACACAACCTTCCTCGCGCTTTCATCTGTCTGCTTCACTAATTGAGCCATCGATAGTACTACAATAGTTCTATTGTTAACGCCAGATAAGTAGAGAGGCTCTAGTTAATCACCGATCTTTTTCCGATGCTTTTAACAATAGAAAAAAATACCGTTTTAATACCGGGGAAAAATTGGTATAGAAACGCTATAAAATCACTTGAGAGTTTGGATATGGCCCCTAAATGAAATTGATCATTATTCCTCCTGACATGGTACACATCCTGAAACCACCATAGACGAGATATGGAGCCAATCTGGTTCAACAGGTGTCTTCCCTGTGCTAACAGCTCAGGTATCCCCAGGTTGTTAAATAGATCAAGGTAGCGTTAAGCATTTATATTCCCATCTATGAAGATACGTCCAATCAAAGTCCCATCACCAAAGATTCCTGCCCGACAAGCAGTTTCTCTCTGATTTTAGGCGGTCACAAGTGAAATCAAGAGGAGGGGTTATTTCTGTGCACATAGCTGATGAGAATGGTGTTCACTCTGCTATCCATAGGAAAGATTGCTTCGTCTCCATGCAAATATCATGCATTCAGCTCTAGCCCCTTGGAAATTCTGCCGCCAGTCGATCCACTTGAAATGTACCATTAGGGAGCTTTCGATTTGAACGACGGACGCTTCTACGACAAGATGACACCTCGAGTCATGTGCGCATGCGTCGACTTAGCAATCCGTCGCCTCGTCCAATTTCTGGGACATGTGATAAGCTTTCGATTTGCGCGACGGACGCTTGTACGACGGTAAAACACAAAAACTTACCGTCCTCCCCACGTCGGTTGTTAGTCCCTTTACGCGTTGTTACATTTAGAGGACCAAAGGATGACAAAATTGACGCATTCGCACATGACTCAAAGTGTCATTCAACCGTCCTATAGATTCATCCGTCGTGCAAATCGAAAGCTCCCTATAATCAGCCGAAGACAGGTCCCAGAAATTGGACGACCGACGGATTGCTAAGTCGACGCATGCGCACATGACTCGAGGTGTCATCTTAAGCGTCCGTCGACCAAATCGAAAGCTCCCTATTGTCTCACAAGAGCTCTCTATTCCTATATTCATGGTTTGACTCCATTCATACTGTAATTCTTCCAATGAATTAGCCAAAGGAGCCCAGATGGTTTCACGACAACTTTAGACAATTGATCATATCTCTAATTCCTGAACACCGATTCTCATGAAACAAATCTTATTAAGAAGCTGATAAAATTCCCTTTATTCGCTTTTCATTCCATTATTGAGAATAACGCCCAATAATGCCCAGATGGGACGCATTGGCCAAATAAACAAATGTGATAACGCAAGATTTATGATATGCCATTCTGCAGGGCTACGAAATTCCTAGAAAAAAATCTAAGGTCGCAGAAAAAAATCACAAGTCATTTTTGTATACACAACTCTCAAAGACTTAAACAGAATTTACTTTGGGATTAGTTTTGTTTCAAAATTGTATTACTTTTTTATTACACCATTGTATTATGTGAGCCTTAAGTAATATACCTGTGTTTCCTGAGACTGACTCGTAAGATTGATCCCCAGTTGGACCTATCATGTAAGAAATAAAGACAAAATGGGCATAGAAAAATGTATGGTGAAGTTAAGGAGTCAAGAGGATACCAAAAATAATCTAATTTATGTTTTCCGATAAAGACACACCCTCCACGCGGATATTGGTTTTACCAGAAACCTTTCCCAAATGTCAAGGTCTATCTCAAGGATTAGTGAACCAATGCAAGGCATGTTTGTACTTATTTCGATGCATTTCTCATAGTGATTCCAAATTGTGTAATGAAATTCTATATTTTTGAAACATTTTGTGAAGTTTTGGAATGTGTCTGCAGAGGCCTGCCGCGTGGAAAGTGTGAAACCCTACATACCTAAATACCTATATACGCTGTATCTGTACAAGCTCCCTTGTATACCATGTGTCTAATTAGTTCGAAATCACCTATATTTCCAGTGATATTTGGGTGAATTTGATTAATTTATGTGAGGCACAAGACAGCTTCAACGTTGTTTAGTCGATTGATTTGCTTTTACTTTCATTGCTCTTAACTTTCACGAAGGTTAATCACTGTCATTGTCGGTCTACACAAAGGACTTGCTCAAAGACGATAAAGAAATTATTTACCATCTTTGGTTTGCTCATACCGCTGAATGAACCCATTATTGGTAGCCCTACTTTTTCTGCTGGCTATAGACTATCCCATTTCACGGTAATGTTAGCATCATATTAGAAATTTAAAACCAATATGTTTTTACTACTTAGAAAATTAGTTTTGTAATGGTTCTTTTGATTAGATTTTGTCTGATATTTCTGTAAAACTTCCACAGAACTTCCTACTGTAATCCTATATGCTAGCAAATGACCCTTCAAGATGGTTGTACTAAACATTCTAAGGAAATGTTCCATTACGCTCGTATTAAGAATAACGCCCAATAATGCCCAGATGGGACGCATGGGCCAAATAAAAATGCGATAACGCAAGATATATGATATGCCATTCTGCAGGGCTACGAAATTCCTAGAAAGAAATCTAAGGTCGCAGAAAAAAAATCACAAGTCATTTTTGTATTAACAACTCTCAAAATTTCCAAAGATTTTCGTAATATTTAAAAGGATTTTCCTCGAACAACATGACAATGACGGTCAGTCTGACCCATAGCACAGGTTTTTCAGTGGTCTTACCAGATATTTTCAATCTGCATTCTGGAAAGGGATAACTCCATCTGGTTTCATTAGGTGAATTGCCTAGAACACACTGGATGACTGTAGAACCAACAATCTCCATACCAACATCACAACTGAATCCAACAAAATCGTAGATGTCTCCAAAGTAGTAAATGTCTGTTCCATTCGTGGGATCGTCACATAAACCAATAGTAACTATAACAGAAGAAGAGACGGTGAAGCGATCATATGATTACCATAACGTTAACAAGGAAGACTGTAGGCCTACGCCATATTGGAATTACACATGTGTAGCTCCATCAACGAGCTCCAATCCATGATCGCAACTAAAAACCAGCAAAATCGTAAGGCATCTCAAAAGTAACAGATATATGTTCCTTTCATGGGATCGTCGCATTTGATAGCAAAAGAAAATCTATTTATATTATTTTGACCTTTTGTTGACTTGCACTTTGTTTACCCATAATCAACTGATCAACTGAGAATGGGTAAAAAGTAACTACACACGGAGGCACTGGCGGCGAATCGCGCATTGCAAATTGCGAGGATGGTTACTGACTGTGGCATCGTTGTAAAAAGTTATAATATAAAAAAACCTTTTGATATTGAACAATCAAATCGATTTTTCGTACAATATTATATACAATCACACAGATTCGAGATAACGTTATAACAGCTTAACTCATATAAGGTGTGGGCTCTTGTCCATATCTAACTAATTTTTATGATTTCGTGTTTGACGATCTACTGGTTGCTGATAAATCATCTACCATCACTGCAACTAAACAACCAATATCTCGTGTTGTAAACAGCAGATCGTCATCACTCCACATCAAGTGTTGATAAAGTAAACAGCTTGTTTCCGAAACGTCCACAAGTAAGTGGTTTTCCTTGGACTAGATATGGTCACGCGTTATGAACTCGCCTCCCAATAGGGTGGTGCCGTTACATTTTTTAGCTTTATGCTGTCATTTTCCTCAAATATTTTTAAAACCACAAAAGCTATCTCAACAAATTTGGTATCATTTTAAAGCCCTCATTACAAGCTATCTGCCTGCCAAATGGCATTGGTATAGCTAATACAGAAAGGGAGATACAGCTGTTTGATGTTTGGGGACCAGGGGTGGTGCTGGAAGGGGTGCCGCTGGAAGGGGTGCCGCCTGTACAAACTCAATGGGGATAATCCCATGCTTTGTTTTTTTTACCATAACTAGTCATCCCCTAATGTTAAAAACACAATTTTGGTCCCATTTCAAAGGATATTTAGTAGTCTTTAAGTATGTGGTTCAACAGACTTGTCAACTATTATTAACAACTAATTAATTATGGATAAGACAATGATCATCAGCTTTCTTCCTATTCGCTACACAGTCAACATGAATAATCAGCCTCAATTTACCGGATTTATAAAAATGACTATAACAGAAAAAGTTGTCAACCTATGATAGCAAAAGTATACATTTTTGGAAAGCTTGTTACTAGAGGAATTCAGAAATGCAGTTTATATCAGGGAAGAGTTCATCCTTAAACCAATAATTCTGAAAATTCTAAAAATATATAAAATAAAAATTGGAGATATTCACTAGCCGGTATAATTACCATACCGACGTAGTAACTTTGACAAATATATATTATCTAATGGGTAATTTCATGAGAAATTCAAATATGTAAAAAAAATAATGATAGGGGTAGGTATAAAAAATATATGGATCTCAAATTAAAAATTAAAACACTCTGATATTTTCCGAACATTTCCGATCATACCATTTTAGTTCTTGGTCGTACTATAATTTTAATGGCATATTTGGTTTCCTCATGCAATTTCCCTTCAGAAAATGTATAGGCCTACTTTTACTACCTCAGAGGGGTATACAAGCAAATATAAATGTGTAAAGTTAAAATCATGTCGCGAAAGCCAAAATCCGTGTGTAACGCGAAAGGAGGCGAGCTTAAAACACACGACCATATATAGAATTTCATCAATCATATCTACGTATAAACGTGTGATCCAGAGAGATCAATAGGAGTTACTGCAACAATGGAAATGGGCACTTTTCATCTGTAAGCACATACCGCGACAACAATACTTTATCGATTTTAACAAACAAGGTATCAAAATCACCGTAATTTAATTTTCCGTCTCCTGGTATTTTCATTTTTAGAATATGAGTAACAATTTTAAAATTATAGGTGCTTTTAAAACAGCCAAGTTACTTTTTTTGATGTCTTTACATCAAATAATACTATTCCACGCCAGATTTGGGACACAGCATGTGTAAAGAAATTTAAGTGTATACTGCTTTAACTATTTCAAAGATTACCATCGTAAATCGAGAGCCAATTCTGACTCCCACAAATTTGATATTCGTTTCCTGAGCACGACAGAGTGCAATAGCTATCTCCCATTATCTCTCCACTGATTGGTCCGTTTCCACAATTACAGGCATTTCCCATATGAAGGCTAGCGTACCGAAAATTCTTTTGTCGACAATGATGGCGGCAGAAGTTGATTGTCATATTAGTCATTGATCGCTCCTTAATGGTTAGCGTGTTTGTTGTATCTCCAAATCCACCGTAACAGCCTAAATAACCGGGTACTGAATAAGTAAATAATACATAAAGTTGTTGAGAATATTCACCTCTTTAATTTGAGATATTGCACACTATAAGAATAGTTTATTATTGGAGAAGTTCCAAAATGTAAGGTTAAGTACGATGTTCATGTTCGCAATTTTCTTTTCAACACGGGGAAGAGTATGATAAGTATCGCATGTGTTACGTATATCCATCGTAACAATGCTGCCGACTATCCAACCTGCGCATGCTTCCTTAATTGGCACTACATTGTAGCAATAATCAATTATTTGTCCGTAACTGAGTCCGCGCGCCGCCTGTAGAAAAGCAAACTGCGAAAATGGAAACCATACTATATCTTACTTTTGTTACTGTGACTTCCTCGATATCAAACCATTCTTCACACAAGCAGTGTCTCAAATTAAAGATGAGAAATTTCTGAACAAATTTATAATGTAATATTTTAAGAGTAGGATTTATACTTTTAGAGTTATAAGCACATGTATTACCTGGTAAGTTACTATTTTATGACTGTACTTGCCTACCCCAGTCCAATTTGTTGCAATCTTCTTGCCATTGTCAAGTGAATGGGATCTGCCATGCATGAGTGATCATGTCTAAATTCCATGTATAAGCTGTTAGAGGATTACTTTCTGCTTATTTTGATATACAATTATATATATATAATCATATATATAATTATATATATTCTATTAAATATTAATTTAATTTAAGTGTCCAAGAACTTCTTTTGCCGAGTGTATGTTAATTATCTAGCCCAAATCGCGTAGTTATAATGAACAAAGTATCATAGTCGAATGTCCCGGTATCAATGAAGTCATAGTTATACAGTGCATTTGCGTAAATTTGTTCACCAATAATCATGACGTCATTGATACCAGGTCTTTCGACTTCCGCGAATTTGTATACATTGCATGTGGAGAAATGGTGGTTTATATTCTTTTTTATGATATTTATGATGTGATCTTTTTATAACTACGCGATTTGGGGTCGATAATTATTTTTATACCATATAATGCACAATGATCACCCTATTTGACCTTAAACAAGGATTATAATGCGGATTATTACAACATTATTCCTAATACACCCCCCCCCCCCCCCCCCCCCCCCGTACTAACTCTTACAAATACCGGTCAGGTAACAATGATATCTGATATAGACAGCATATCCTACCTGCACATATAGCTACCGCTTCCTTATCATATCCACATGTAGGACCTTCCCCTTGTGTTGGATTAGGAGTTTCTGGTACACACTCATTTAAGCTAGAATACTCACTGCCTGGAATAACATAAGGAATTACTGCAAAAGTATGACTCATAAGTGCTTTTACGCAGGACTTTGAGAGAGTCGTCAAAGTGATAGTTAGCATCACCTATATGATAGAATGCACCGTAAACGTGCAAAACTGAACAATTGTAGGTCATTTAGGTCGTAGTTTGGAGGAGTGAACCTTCACAACTCTATGACTTAACCCTATCTAACATTGTTTTGTGATTGGTTAATTATAAGACATTGCGCATTTTTAATAACCAATTGAAGTACAGCTTCTAAAATATTTCACCCCGTTCTTTATCAAATTATTCTAACATCGTCTCTGATTGGTGCAATAAATGTTAGATCCATCATTCTGTACTCAGGGGGTTACACCAATCTCATTTTGGACATTCATAATACATCACGCACGACGTACGCGTTTTCAAAGACTTCTTTAAAATAATCATCTGTCCTTTAATTCCAAATTTTGGAAATAAAGCCGACGTAAATCCAAGTGTTACCTACGAAAATGTGCGTACGGTATATTAACGAGAATGAATCTATTTAATTTTCAAAATAAGCATGTGATTTGCACTCAAATACATTTGGTTTCCTCCATAGGAGTTAAAAGAGCATTCACTTAAAGCACCTTTAACACTTTTCCTCGCGGCAGGGCGTCTGCAGACGACATTTCCAAAATGTCACAAAATGTTTCAAAAATGTAAAACTATTGAATTTCCATACAATATCTAAGAATCAGTACGAGAAATGCATGTCTAGTATTGGTTCAGTAAACATTGAGATAGACCTTGACATTTGTAAAAAAATTCTGACAAATCAGTTTTGTATGGTTAAACTAATAGTCGCGTGGAACGTGTAAATATAGGCCTACTTTACCTTCTTTGCAACTGTAATCAACGATGTACGGCCTGGTACCATTCCCATAGCCTCCTCCCCTCGCTAACATGGCACCTGGGAATCCTAGATCTCTGCATACAATTTCTACATGTCGAGTAAACCATTGTAGAGATGATGATGTCTGCGACTCATAGCAAACATTAGCCCACAAATCATCGTATTTAACTTCAACTCGTCCTGCGTTAAGTGCACTACCGCCAAATAATTGAACCTCAAACGAAGCTGGTATGAAAAATCGTGATTATAAAATTAAAATAATAGTTGCGAACCGATTCTCTGAACGATACCGACTGTCCAACTTTCACTTCATTCGAAGTATCATATACAGCACATTCCCTTCGAATCCCACATAACATTGATTAGATCAGAGTCCAGGGTTTCCCTAAATAAAAATTCCCTATAAAAGAGGGAATACCCAGTATCAAGTAAAATTCCTTGCAATGACGTGAAGACCATTTTGGTGACATGTTCGGAGTCACGGTTGTATTATAGTCCGACGGGTTCTATATTACGAAAAAAATTGGGTTCTACAGTTTCCCGTTTAATATTTTTAAAAGAATGGGTAGATGTCTATTTCATTATTCATTATTCATTATTTTACTCAATTTCATTATTTCATCTGTAAGGGCGTTAACTACCTATTGATGCGTATATATTACACCTAAATTAACACTTTAACACTTTGAAAAAAATTAAAGAAGCATTTGTAGATGTGTTATTGAAAATGTCAACAAAAATGTCTGAAATTTTGCAACGTCAATTACATCTGAAATCTGTAATGCAAACAATTTCATTATTTACCATATGACACCACTGCCATTAAAATCCCTTAAAATCAACATGAAGATATGTCTGGTATTTTGAGCCACTAACAGTTTTGTGTTTTATTCAAGTTTGTCAGAAAAATTAATTTTTGCACAAACTAATGACAGTTTTGGTAAAACTGAAAAGTTGGGTCGGTAGGGAAACGTAAAACTCTATCATCTGAAAAAAGTCCCAAATATTATGATCATGTTTATATTCCAATTAGTAAGAAAGGGTCTGCAATTAAAACATTAAAACATTATTCCGTAGTTATATATTTGAAATGAGATTCTTTATTCCGAATCATAAAAAGTGCTCTTTAGTCCCGGGCTTTAATCTGAATCTTATGGGTTAAAGGCTCACGTGTACCACGTCGTGCCCTCATTTATTAACTCAGTATTTAGTTGTAATCTTTATAATCTTAGGGATAATTTAGTTGGCCTTGACATGCCATTAGTTTTATTATAGTTGCTCTTCCAATCCAACAATACGCTTGAGTCAATCACGGGCATTTGAAAACAGGTTGTTAAACTCTTTAGGGGAAATATGCTTGTGGAAAGAGTCATTTTGCTCATTCCCTAACAGTCAAATGTGTGCCATTTTTTTATGAAGAAATACTTTAAAGCGTTAAAGATAAACTTTAATGGATGATTTCTTAAAACGGCACAAATTTGATTTTGTTTTCGCATGGTCAAAGAAGCATATCTGTGGATATAGACTTAAGCATTTCCGACAAATTAAACGAATTAATAAATTAATAATTCACTTACCGTAGCACTGGACTCCTGCAAACTGTGAATAACAATCTTGGAGGGAGTACTCGTTACGACAATCTTGCAACGATATCTCAGCTTTTTAAAGATAATTAAACAAATCAAACCAGTTATCAATATGTCTATTTGACAGGCATTAGAATGAACATTGGAAACCCCTGAAAACCTGAAGAGGTGCGTGTAAATAGACTAACAAAATCAAAAACGGGCTGAGATTACAAGAAAGTGCAAAATAATTGCACAAAAACACCTAAACTCTGGCTTCAACCTGATAATTAATTGTCATGCCTGATTTCAGCAGCTCGTATTTACAACAAAAAGCATCGTTTTTAACATTTCATATGTGGTAACATTTGATGAGTCTACGTTTAAGTTTAAATGTTGATTTAGTTTGATTTTGTGTTCTTGGATGCAAGAGATTCACCAAACTTCAATGCGTACCTTAAACATGTTCAACAGCAGTTAAAAAGCTGTTTAACTTACACATTTGTTCTGATGTACGACACGGTATTTTTAGCCAGGAGGGTAAGTATCCTCTACGGCCATGATAACCAAAGACAATTATTTTGACGTTAATGTGTGTTGATAAAGATAGAACTACAAGAGCTCACTTATCAGTTTGATGGCCAATTTACTTTCAGCGGCGACATTAGGGGGGGGGGGGGGGGGGGCGTGGGTGGAAGTGCCTCCAGCTCCAGTAACGACCTTTGCCCCCAATCATTTCACCTCATTGAAACGCTGCATTGTATTAGCATAAAATACAATTTATAACAATGCAGCTTTTACAATAAAACCAACATCATTTACCCTTGATTTTTCTGTCCCCCCCCCCCCCCCCCCCTCCCCTCCCAAAAAAACCAACACACAAAACAAACACAACACCAATGATGCTGGTGTCGCCACTGTTGCACACTTCACCTCACCTCGTCTATACTTACATCCCTCACATATTACATCATGGACACGCACAATGTTCGTGTCATTTCGTTTCACTGTAGTTGGCCATCCTCCTTTAAACTGAAGTTGTCTGCATGCAACTGTAGCTTCATGTAAACCCCATTTACCCTGTCCTGATCCTAGACAAACCAAACTCCAATATGGACTGTCACCGTCATCCAGTTTAACTTGCACTGTCCCCATCCGAGGATTATTATCAGCGGGATCAACCCCCGGATCAACCCTGATATCTATAATCCGGGCACTTTCTGAATTATAAAATAGTGCATCGTTAGCATCAAAGTCATATCATAACATTACAATTAACGTAACAATTTAATATTTGTACGCCGCTATTCCATCTAGATCATAGCTCATGAGACATACAACTCATAACATGGAAAAAGGTGATTCTTAAGAAACGGATAGATGTCGGTTTCTCTACGAGGGAGATTGTTCCTTGAAGACTGCGGACAAGAGTTTCACTAAACGATTTCTGACCTAAGACTCTGTTTGTTCTAGGAACATTCATAGACACCCCAAAACCCACAATTGGACATGTTGACCATTTCTCTTTCTGTGGTATGATATACCCTTAGTTGACACTTTCTCCAAACAAATCTCTCCACTAATAAAAGCTCATGCACATGTTGTACTCAATTCAACCCGTTGATGAATGTGGCTATTTGTGTGTACAGTCTTCCCTTGGGTCTGTAGTCAACATGCTGTTTTAGAGTAGTGGTTAGTACGAGCTGTCACATGTTAGGGGGGTTGGGGTACCGCGCCATTTTGCGATATTTTGCGAAAACGATCGTGGTTATCACGTGATACGTATCGTTGAAAAAATAATTTACACTGTTTTAACGAAATGCACTGTGGGATTGTGTTACCAGCCTAAAATCAAAGAGGTCGCAAACTTGCTTAGAATTGTATATTATTAGCCTAGCTATAACAAGCAAAAAATATATAAAAATATATAAATATATAAATGTATAAACAATGCAAAGGAGAAATTGTTGGGCACACTGGTAAAATGGTTTTACAACAGGTTTTGCTATCATTATCAAACTGAACTCAAGTTAAATCACTTATTTATCGAGCAATAATATAATTGTTTACGCATTTTATTTGTTTATTTAGATACAAAGTTAAATAAATCAAGAGTTAAATGATTGATAAATAAATAAAAAGAAACTACAAACGCATGGGCGGCCTTTATAATTTATAAAAATTGACATAACAATGATGTTACTTTAATCCACCATCGAGTTTAAAAAATAGAAAAATAAAAGGAAAACAAGGATTATTCGGGATTCGAACCCGTGATTGCCGATTCCCAACCACACGGCCAACGTATGCACGCCACAGAGATCGACGATGATAGCTTTATTAATTATCCATATCCATTTATTTATAACAAAAGGATTTTTATTGTGCCATTTTTGCCAAATGTGTGTGTTTCTCTCGCACAAAATGTGTTTGTAATGTTATTATGCTCCTTATTTTTGAAAGAACGGTAAAAAACGTTGACATTTTCGAACACAAAAAACGGCGTCATTTATACGGTCCACAATCATTGGTAGCAGTATGGTGTAGAAGTCCCAAGTATACAAATGAGCTCACTGAATACAATGTCATGCTCTACCACACATCTACCCAGTACTCAACAACGGAATAAATCTCATTATCCTCATTTGCATACTTGGGACTTATACACCATACCCTTACCCAATCACTGCTCGACTGAACCATACGATTTGTCGTGACGGATGACGTGACGTGTTGCATTATTCATGTTACAATCTGTTATACACAGCGAACATGCACCGGGGTCATGGGTTAATGCGCTGTGTATAAATTCTACATTCCCGGCAGACATTCTGTTCAAAGGCACAACAAGTGGACTGGAGGTGTGCAGTTCGATTTTCTTTCTCGAATTGGTTAGAAAACCATCCATTTTAGAACATCTGACATTTAAAATGAACTGCACACCTGGGAAAGTATGATGCCGAGGGCATATATTTTGCACGAGTTCTGAAATATTTTACAAGAGTTCTGAAAATCGACAATATGACGTCATATCCATTGCTTCGGGACAAAATGGCGCGCGGTAACCCCCCCCCCCCCCCCCCCCCCCCGCCCCCCCCCCCCCCCCCCTAGTCACATGTTAAGACCTGTGAAATGCTAGCTGTCACATTTATAGAACTGTGAAATGGTCTTAGTTCGATGCTAGCTGTCACATTTATAGAACTGTAAAATGCTCTTAGTACGTAAGAGTGCGACTGGCGTGCTCCTGGCTAACGCTAATCGCACTTTTACTACAACTAAGAAATCACGGGCGGGTCGACTGCTGATTCCAATATACATTTGTGCAAACGATGCTGGACTTAAATCAAGTCCACAATCGAATATAAAGCGTAACAACACTATGTTAGCAAGATTTGTAGCTAGCCTATAAATGTATGTTGCATTACGCAGTTACGCCGTATGCATACGCAGTTTCACCGTATGCATACGCAGCTGCGTCTACTAATCTTACCTGATAACATACTGCATGTGATAATGAACCAACATACGGCTACAGACCACGTCATTATAACCATGATTTACCAATTGCAGTCTTGTATTAAATTGTCGCTATTTAAGGTCTGAATGTCTCGACTATAATGTATAATATGTCATGATCTCGCTATGTTGCACCACGCGATAGAATCATTTAAAAACAATGAACCCATAAAAAGGCAGTAATGGAAAATAGGCTTATATCATAAGGAAGATCCGGTGTGGTGTAATGGTCTAATGTATAAGTACAGGGTGTCCCAAAAGTCTATGCACGACTTTGAAGCTTTGTATGTCACAAAATATAAGTCGTATTGAATATATGAATACATATTAAGAAAGAGGAGATGTGGGAAATAATTTTGATACCAAACATTAGAGTAACATCTGCTTGTAATGCTACTCTAGATGTAAAATATGTATTACTGCAAAAATGTAATTTTATACTTCGGAGGAATAAAGTTCATAAATCAATACCTATTGAGATTAACAAAAAGACGGGTAGAGTTGGTAACACGGAAAGTGGTCCGTCAATTGTAATATTTAAAATTTTACATTACAGTGATCCCATCATAATAACAAACTATATTACACATAGTTTTCGTTTCTGTAGTGAAATCTAGTTTAAATGTTTTCCATTTATACAGAGTCGTGTGCTAACGCAAAAACACAGACCTAAAAAATTGAATAACGTAACAGAAAAGTGAACACACACATCACACAGCGAATAGATCTCTTGGACTTTTGGCTACTGCATGTCTTATGATATCAATGTGACTTGTTGATCTACCAGTCTTTTTTTCTACCACATCGAGACAAATCATGCACAGTTCCTGTGTTCAAAAATGTATCCACCAACTTAAGAATGGATATTCTTCCTGGTGCGCGTTTCACTTTAAAATGTTTTCTGAACTTTTGTTGAGTAAGTTGAACTGAATTTGTTTCAGCGTAGAATCATAAAATTTGTATTCGCTTATCTATGCTGTAAACCATCTTGAATGAAGACGTTTGCTGTGCAATGTTGTCTACTACGCCTATTTATGTTGTGAGTGACTTAGTTTGGTAATAACATTAATGTTGCAAGGTAAGCAGTGAACTGTGACTAATGCGCAACGTTGCTTTCATACCGTTAATTTATGCGCACCTGTTTTTGGCAAAAATGTGTGGTATTTGGTATAGGTGGGTCTCACATGGCTAAAAACTTTCAACCAGTTTTATAATGTTGTGGGTTCACCAATAGGGTTGTTTTTGGTATCAAAATAATTTCCCAAATCTCGTCTATCAAAATATGGTTACATTTATACCATATGATTTATATTTAATGTGATATGACTCTTCAAAAACGTGCATAGACTTTTGGGACACCCTGTATATCCTATTGTATAGCATGTCTCAAATTGCCCGATGTAAACTCGCACGAATGATATAGCATTTTTTTAGCTTACTATGGTTTTGGTGAACTATTATAGGTGTTGGGTATCAATCCCATTGTTTTAAACATGACCCTGTTTATTGATACTCCAACTCGCTGGTTTTCGAAGTTTTCTAGGAAGGAAACCAGGCCTCGTTTCTAAGTAATTAATTAGTCGATAAGAGAAATATGACGCACATATATTAGAGAACGTTCTAATCTTTTGGAATCTGCTTTAAGAATCCTTATCAACTGATTTTTCACAGAGAATGAAGGACTTGAAAAGTGGCTATCGGGCGCCTTTCACATGCAAAACAATAGGCAATTAAAGGAGCGATTTTGATGTCAATGACTTCATTTGTCAAATCGTACTGAATGTTGGGGTTCCTTAAATCACCCTATGACTTTTACTCAAGACGCCAGCGTATCACTTTCGCAGCTTCACCAAGTAATTCAAAATGTTTTGGAGGTTATGGGTTCGAGTTTCAACGCTTAACGAGCATATGCTTTATGATATCAAATATAAATCTCTAGGGCCGTATTCTCATTCTAAACGCGCGTTTAGCCTAAAACCGTCGCTAACTAAACTCGTGTCTAAATTAAACGCAAGTCTATCTTTTAGACAGGACGTTTAACAAAACACGGTTTAGTAAACTATGCAAATGTCGTCCCCAGAGAACTCGTAGGATAAATGCATGTAGGTATATGATACATAGTGACCCAGATAAGACACCGTACAATGCATCAAATGCACGAGTATTTTAGCGATACCTGGCCTGACCGTTGGCTCGCAGCGGTTACCGGTCGGGTGGTGTTCATTTTGTAACCATTATATTGTCAAAATAAGGGCTATTGCAACATAACAAACAATATTTATGCGAGGGGCACATGAAAATATCACATTAAAAGCACACTTTCAACGATGAAATAAACATCGAGCAATTAACTGCAAGCGATGTGGCTTGCTATGCAGGACCATATTGATTGTAATCGGCGAACACTGGTTCAATTCCCATCTTTTGCATTGTCTTATTTTAATTCATGTTTTAAAATTTGAAGTAGCCTACATGTAGTGATGTTAATGCCTAAATATTATGTACATTTTACTCATTTATTACTTATTGATTGGTATTTCTATTTCTTTGAATACATATTACGCCACTTATGTCCTTTATTGTTTACATATTCCAATTAGTATAATTATTAGTTCATTTTCACTCTAGGCGTATATAGATCAAGACTTGTTAATGTAAAGATATTGGTTAATTCAGATTATTAATATTTTTAATGCTTTCTTTGTTAACTTTAATTTTGTCTGATAATTTGATCTCCCGGTGTAGGCCTACTTTCAAGACAGGAGTATACAAAATTAAATAATGCATTTGATTGCATTCATTTACTCATCCAGACAATCAATGTACTAAGGCCTACACCTTTTTAATATGTACAAAACACAACGAATGTTATTAGGTCAAAGAATTTACAAATGAATGAGTTGATTGATTAATTAATGTATTAACTAATTTTGTCTTTATATTGGGGCCATCATTTACAAATTTGTTATTCCTTTTAAACCATGGTATCACGATAGAAAAATCACGACATACACTTGATGCAGAAGTTTAGTTGAACGCGTGTTAAACTACGCCCATACCCATGTTTAAAGTTGGACACTTTTCAGTGAGTTAGACGCGTGTTCAAATAAAAACCACGTTTGAATACGCACGAGAATACGACCTATAATGTTTGACCATAGAGGTTATTCATGCGCAAAGGGGATTCGCACCCGGACTATTCTAGTAGCTATCCTCAACGGACTACAACGGACTACAATTGAATGGGTGCATATACTTCTAAATAATATACATGCAGCGTTTTGGTATTCTAGATTGGCAAATTAGTGAAAAGTTTAACAAAACACGACTTTAAACTATGCAAATCGCGTTCCCAGAGTGGTCCTGCGTTAATTGTAGGTATTTAATTCATTGTCGCCCCAATGGGTTACAATAGATATCACGACCCGCACGTCAGCTTGCACCGGGCACGGTTGAGTGATCATTCAATGCATACAGTTGGGCGAGTTAGTCGCGTGTTTAGGTAAAACAAATGTACGAGAATTGCGTTTAGTTAAACGCTTTGTCTAAAGTCAAAGTTAGACGCGTGTTTAGCTTCAAACGTGTTTAACCACATACGAGAATACGGCCCAGTGTGTTTAAAAATTCCCTCTCACATGTTCCATTTTTAAAGATGAATAAAGAGATCAATTCTGAGAAAGATTATTAAAGATTAGGGACAAGTTTGGGATTAGTTTCGGTGGATCTATTGACAAACAATTGCGAAGGTTATTTTGAAAGGAAGTCAAAATTGACACACTGCCTGGAGTGCCTGCCATTGGATTGTATGGGCTATAATGAGCTTGATGAAATAATAATGAGCTATTTTCAGACGGAAATATGGGGATTCAACGTAGGGACATATTTACGTCAATTTCATGGAATGGAATGAGCAGTTGTTGCAGGACTCATGAATGTATTAATAAGAAGAGATTCAGCAACACATTTTGACACCATAACCAAGTGTCCCATGACTTTTGGTTGCTAGTGTATCATCTGAGACTAATATATTTGTCCCATTCTGTCCCCTAAACAATTGAAAATGTTGACTTTTAATATCGAAATATCTTAAAGTTCGCTTAAAATGTTTAATTTCGGGCCATATTTAGCTAGTTTCGCGCAATTGTAGATTAAAAGACAGACAACATTTTCCACATAATCACCGCAACTGATTCTAATATGGTTGTATTTCGGGGAAAAGGGTTATAAAAACACTATAGGCCTATAGTTAAAGTAACAATGACATGTATAAATCACAGGATGCGGCATGAAAGTGTGAACAAAACAAAAAAATCTTTCATTGTTGACAGGAATCCATACCCTCATTTGTGGTTTCATAATCATGTCGTGACAGAGTCTGATTCTGTGAACAGATAACACTATGCCACACAATCCAGAATGACTCGTACACAAACAGCTTTCCGTGGTACTATTTCCTTCCTTCGTGGGGTTACTCAACAACATAATAATGTTTTCAACTATAGTTCTTTTACAAACTGTACCCTTTTATTAGACATGTTAGATCATGCATATCGGACTTTATCTAAGGGATCACGTCAAAACTCGACCGCCCGGCAACCGCCGGTTACGGCCGGTTCCGTTCGGTTCTCACAAAACGTGTCGTCTGTTATAATATACACACATAATGAGGTCAAATAGTAACACTCTGGTGAACACGACCGGTTGAAAGTGCCTCGTCACACACGTGAGCAATAACATCTTGAAGTAATGGGCTCTTTTAAGACTTAAAAGTCTCAGTACAATACAGCTATTGATTTTCGCTGGGGTTGGCTTTTTCAATCTGTTTATAGCTCAATTAACTTTTTAAAATCAATACCGAAAGTCTATGAATGTTTTTTTTTATAGAACGATTATAGAGAGAGCTATTATGACCGCAAAGTAACAGATTGATAGTGTAAATTGGTCAGATTACAGCATTAAGTCAACCGGCGGTTGTTCAGTGTTGCATGCGCGAATATTCATATACCAGTAAAACATTTGACCTGAAAGAACCGGGCGGAACCGCCCGTAACCGGCAGTCAACGGGCGGTCGAGTTTTGACGTCTCCCCTAACTGAGGTTAATCTCGATTGTGTAAGACATGGTGATTTCACCTTTTCGACAAGTGCAACCCAATGTGTGTGCTAAACAGCTTGTTTGAGAGAAACGAATAATATTCTCTTAATCGCTTGTTTAGTAATATGTGACCCATCACATCATAATGGACATGTCAAATCTGAGTTATTGGTATTACTTGAAAGAGCACATTTTAAGCTTTGAAATGACACCATGTTGAAGGTATTTGGACTTTTTAATCACAAGATATGATTTGAAGAAGTATATTGTTTTCTATTTTTTTTTTTTTTTTTCATCAAATGTATTATGCCTCTATCTCAAAACTGTGTTTCTCGACAATTGCCGACAACATGTCCTTTTTGACGCGACTGGTCACATATGATCTTTCGTTCCTTTCTATTTGGACTGTTATTGGTTATGGTTGTTCAAATCATTAATAGTTCTTCATTTTAATTTTTGAGGTGCACAAAATGTGGGTCAAACTTGAGTGACCCCAAGTATTGTTTTATTTGACAGGGACTTTTAAATATCTAATGAAGTGGTATAGGGAAATTAGCTGTGGCTTAGATTTAATATTCCCTGGAGAGTAAATTTGGTGAGGTTAAAAAGTAAAAAGACTACTTCATTTTTACCAATTCTGTTAGGAACTCCACCCCAATATACAAAATAGAAGTTTAAGCCACTGCTAATTTACCCATGACCACTTCTTTACCTATTTAAATGTCCCTCAAAGTTTAGCCTCATAACTAGCTCATTTAGAAACAAATCTTGTGATCACTCATTTGTGACGATCCGTTTTTACTCTTCAAATTGAATCACAATGTAGAATATTAATGACATGAACAACCATAACAAACAACAGTTTAATATAGCTGGTAAATAGCTGTTTATAATAGCAGACAAGAGACTAAAAGATTATTTTGGTTTCTTTCAACAACAAAAACACACACACATATTCTTGCACTTTGCCAAAAAGGTGAAATCACCATGTCTTACACAACCGAGTTTAACCTCAGTTAGATAAGTCCGATATGCATCATCTAAATATGTGTTGAAAGGGTCAGTATACGGGGACCAGAGTGGGATGTTTATTGGGTTAGTGCATAGCCACTGAGGATGTTGCTGTGAGGATTTGTGTGAATAAGGAGTGGCAACTGCCAACTACCCAAAAGTATTGTCCTCCTCTTGCCATTCTGGGAATTTAAACACAAAAAATGGACAGTAGTTTTTTTTCTCCATCAATTATTTCGGGATAAACTCAACAATTGGTATAACCACAATAACACAAACGTTAATAGTTTGGCCTGACGTCACGCTTATAGGATTTGATGGCCAGCGTCGATTCAAATGTCATTTCCCGAGATATTCCCATTTGTCAGAAACATTTCAATACAATGAATTGGATCCAACAACTGGTATCCATGTACTTGCTATCGATACATGCTGTTCAGGTATCTTCTATCATCGCGAAACCCAAATGTGAGGTCACCTTAAGTAAAAAAAACCTTAAATTCTGCCGAATAGGTGCAATACCCCGAATTATAGTCTAAGGTCAGAGGCCGCGGTCATGCCCCCTCCCCTCCTCAATTGACTTTATACATCGATATCGTATGTACACTGCCGCGCAAAAGTATTTCTCCCCTGGAAGCTTGCAAGTTATCACTGTGTTGTCGACAAAGTAGTAACAGTCAATAGTTAGGTCACCCAAGCCCTATATGAAAGCTATGAAGATTGTTAAACGGGGTCAGTCGTCACAAACATGCACAAACACAATAGTCAAACGACCTTGCTATTGTCATGCTATTGTCAACACTCCCTACACAGAGGTCTGCAGTGCAAATCTGTACGATTTTCGCCATGTAATGTCAATGACAGATTTCATTCCGTGTTATAAAGCTATGAGGTTTCCGTGGTCTTCGCTATCTCCAAGCAGATAGAGCAATACGTACACGGACTTTTTTTGTAGACGAGGGTTCATTTCATGATTTGGGGAGGTTTAGAATGAGTTAGGATTCCTGTAATTTTGAAGACCACGGATTTTCAAAACGTGAATTTTCCGGCCTTGTACGACATAAATTTGGTCACCAAACGTGTTTAAAACTATACATTTTACTGTTCTGCAGATGTTATTGACCCTCATCTAAAATTCTACATGATTTTTAACACGTTTCTTAGTTTTTGAGATGCCCTATTGGGCATTTCCCGAAGCTATTTCTAGCAAATATTGCAGTCACTATGACTCCATTGTTTTCTTGCGTATAACAAAATATGACATGCAGCGTGACCTCCCTACTGGCTGGTAAACCATCAGACCCAATTACCATTTCATTGTGTTCATTGTACATTTTATACCAATAAATTCATGTTTTCTTCTCAGATTCAAGATTTAAAAGCATTACAATTCATGATTTTATCGAGCAAGTCAAAATTCCAATGTAAAATCGCTGTAGTAAATCACCTCATGAATATCAATTAGCTCATTATCGGCAGTGTAACGCTATGGGAATTTTCAACTGAGATCAACTGGTGATGGAAAACTCCATGTGCAGAAATTTAAAAATGATAATTGGCATGCGCAGTTTATTGGAATGCCTTTAGAAGTTCAGTAATTCTTGAGATATACTTTGAAAGTTGGGAAAAGTTTCTAAAATATCTGTTTTGTATAAACATAGTATAACACTAATCCGTCTGGAAAATGTTAACGTTTGGTTGTACCATAGATCCTTGGTTGTACCTTATGTACCCGGGGAAGTGTAAGGTCATGCAGGTCTGCTTTAAGAGAGATCCCCCACTTCCCCCCAAACTCCAAATTGCTGGTAATGAGCTTGAGGTGGTGACTGAGACCAAGCTTCTAGGCCTTGCTGTCCAATCTGATCTTGGCTGGCAGTCCCAAGTTAATAATATGGTGTCTAAGTGCAGCAAGAGGTTGTACATGCTGAGTCGCCTAAAACGTTTCGGAGTGCCAACTGAAGACTTGGTATCTGTGTATGTTGGTTACGTTCGCCCAACATGTGAATATGGCGCCCCTGTCCGGCATTGTAGCATCGGTAAAAATCAGGCCCATCAACTTGAACGCCTGCATTCTGGGCGCTCAATATCAATCCTACACAGATGCTTTGGACCAGTTGGCACTCTTAAACTTAGAAGACAGGAGATCACAATTATTGCTTCAGTTTGCCCAGAAATGTTGTGACTCTGAAAGGTATTCCGACTCTTGTGTAAGTTTGTGATTCATTCCCTGTGTCATTTATAATTGCTGTTTTTTAATTTTTTATATGTTACCACAGTGCAATATTAGCTATATTTAGGCGACTTAGCAATTTTTTATATGTTTCCCACAGTGCAATATTAGCTATATTTAGGCGACTTAGCATGTACAACCTTGAATTATCTATGTATTTTTGATACCTTTTAATCTCTTTTAGCATTTTTAATTTTCAATTTTGTTGTTATCTTTGTATACATTTCTATGTGCAATTTGATGTTTTTAAACCAATGTAATAACCATGTAATTCAGCTTTTTATCTGCGGTTTGGTGACAATAAACTATAAACTATAAACTATAAACTATGAGAAGATATAGTTTTTCATTATCTGAGTAATTCTTGGATTCGCGTTCCTATTTCATCAAAGAAATAGATAATAATGTCTTTTCAGGTACGCCGTTTACATTTTCACACTTGGGTTTTGAACACGCATGACAGAGTGGCAGGTATCATGTAACTGGGCTGCATTGATCAACTGAAGCATCCCCAATCCTCATCTAATTATCCACCGGTGAGTTGTCGCTACCAGTTTATTAATATTCTGCCTGTTGCTACATTGTAGTCCGAGGCCGCGTGTATAGACGAACATAGTGTTAAAAGGAAAAACGGATTTTGTTTTGGTTTGAGTTGATATTCATTCAACGTGTAATATCTCAAATTATTTCCTCACAACCTTATGATGTGATATTTGTACGTTAGAGGTATACTGTACTCAAAATAAGTAAGTGACCAGGTAATTAATATGCTCTCAACTCCAAAACGATAGCTCTTACGTAAAAATACTATTATAAAGTTGTAGAGGAAACTCCTTTCTCCAATTTGAGATATTACACGCGAAGATTGAATGAAGATTCACTCTGTTATGTGCCCAAAACCCAAACAAAGTCAGTTTTTCATTTTAAAATTTTGTTCGTCGACACGCAGTCTCGGACTAGCAACAAGCAGATTATTGATTAACTGGTAGCGATAACTCACGGGTTGATAATAGGATGAGGATTGGGGGATGCTTCAATTGATCAATGCAGCCCATATACTACCTGTCACACGGTCCTGCGTGTTCAAAACCCAAGTGTGAAAATGTAAACTGCACTTTATTCTATCCTTATCAATGTAGTGTTCTCAATTATTAACCGATCTTAATGATCAATATCCATAATTGAAGAAAAGAGATTTCCTTACAACTTTATAACTTAATACTTTTACGCAGGAGCTACAGTTCTGGAGTTAAGAGTATATTTATTACCGGGTCAGTTACTTATTTTGAGGACTGTAGTTGTATTACCTGGTCAATTACTTATTTTGAGGACTGAATAACACGGTCCATATTCGTATTAAATGGACGACATCAATATACTCGACCTGTGGTCGTTTTCCGGTTCTGTCCGGTTCAGCGGAGTTTGCTGTAACATACACATAATAATGAGGTCAACACCCTGGTGAACACGGCCGGTTGATAGTTCCCGGTCACACACGCGAGCAATAGTATCTTGCAGTAGGGCTCTCAAGCGAAAGTTGACAACCAGTACAATCATGACAATACCAGTCATTGATCTTTACTGGGGATAGATGCTTAATTTTATATAGATGAGGTGACCTATGATGTCATGTATTTACAAATGGGACACCCTCTGTTGATTCCCTCCAGGCAGAATATACAGTAAAGTTAATGAAGACAACATGAAATTTCTTTCTAATGAATTGTAAAACTCATTTAGTTTTATTTGTTTGTGTGAAATGCGATAGCTTATAGCATTCCTAAGCAAGTTTAAAGACAGTTTTGATAACAATTTGCTGTGACACCACAATCTAGTTAGAAACCTGATCTGGCCTATGTAAACTATAGGAACTCTTGCCCGGTGTGTTTTGTCTCAAACCAACAGAGGGCGTCCTAAATGTAAACAACGGTCACCTCATCTATAGGAGCCGAACTTTCAAGGGTGCGCTATTATTATTACCGCAACTTAACAGATTGATAGTGTAAATGGGTCCGGTTGAGGCACAATGATTTAAAATCAAGCGGCGGTTTATTCGGTGTTGCACACGTGAAAAGTAATGAACCAGTCCTAATGCACCGTCTAATACTAATAGAAAAACAACAGAGTGCAACACGGTGAACAATCAGCAAAAAATGTTAACGGCCGCATTTTTTGCTCGTTTCACCGGGTCAATGGCGTTCTATACAGGTTCTATACCGGGTCCTCACCGGCCGGGTACCGGGCTCATACCACCTCCTCACCGGGTCTTCACCGTCCGGAACGCCTCGCTCACCACTGAGGACGGTTACACTGTGAGAAGGCGCATGTCCGCACGTCATATTGCCGTCAGAATCCCTGCTCTTGCATATGCAGACGATGCCGCACTGATGTCCGACAACGGAGAGGCTGCTCAGCGCCAACTGCACCGTTTTGAGACAGCATCAGCAAAGGTCGGCCTTCGTCTAAACGCCTCTAAAACCAAGGTCATGTTTGTTGGCGACACTCCACACACGGACATCCATACCACATCAGGTGTCACCCTTGCGGTATGCGACGACTTCTGCTATTTGGGATGCAATGTGGCAGAGAACATTGGTGCTTTCCAACGACGGCGACAGATTACATGGGTCGCAGCACGAAAACTCACAGCTGTGTGGAACAGTTCGGCCAGTGACGGCGCCAAAATGCAGCTGTTCAAGTCTACGGTGGAGTCTGTATTCTTATACAGTTGCGAAGCTTTGGCAATTACAGAAACACTGGGCAGTCGCATTGATGCATCTCATCGTGCCCTGATGCGCTACTGTCTTGGCGTGCACTACCCGGAGCGGCTCTCAAACGACAACCTGTATGCCCGCGCACTGATTGAGCCCGCGACTCTGACACTGACCCGTAATAGACTTCGTCTGGTGGGACATGCCCTCCGGAGACCAGAACTGCCACTCGCCGTGTTCCTGCACCCCAAAAACCAGGCAACTGAACCGTACCGCCTCGGTGGCGCACTACGCCGTACAAATCAAGCGCAGCTCCAAGACGACTTGAGCGCCATAGGTTTACAACCTAATGCGGCAGTTGATGCCGCCCAAAACCGAACTGAGTGGCAGCGGCGTGTGAAGGCACTGAAATAACAATAGACACAACGCCTCGTGTCCCTAAAGAATGAAAGACACGAGTAGCGTCAAATTGATGAACGCCTGGGTACCGGCCGAACCGCCTTGATGACGTCATCAAACCGCCCTTTATAAGCTGAGCGCTCACGCTCGCCGCTTCACTCGCATTCCGGACTTCTCTTTATTTGTTACATGTATCCGTGCGAGCTGTGCGCGCGGCCCTTACCGTGTGAACAAATTGGTGCAGACGGCGGCACTCGTCGGGTTGAACACGTTCAGGGAACTTAGCCGGCCATCCGCATATGAATTCCATCGACAACCTACTAAGCAGTCAACAGTGAATACACGCCAGACCATGCGTGATTTCCTTTAAAAAGCATACAGGGCCTTCACACCAATTTTGCTTTCATGTCAACCATATGAGTTCTAAGTGTCGTAAAATGACAACAGAAAGAGATATATGAAGCATACATGTCTCTCTTTATTATCACATTTCTATTCTTCATAAGAAAAAATATTTGGTACCGTCAATTAATTTTTCTTCCTCGCGAAAGTTCAATCGGGAAAATGTCAGTACTTTTGTCCCGCCTGGCGTTCCATGGTTCTCTCGGGAAAACAAAGCAAGATAAATAACGGACAGGAACTGAATAACAAAGGGCTACCATTTTTTTACATTTTGATATAAGAAACTTTCTGATTGGCCAACCTGACATACCGTCTTTATAATTATCCAATCATCAGATCCCTACTACAATGTTGGGTTTCGGGGTGAAAATCCATGGAACGCCATTTTAACCGTTGACTTACGTGTGTGCACACTCACCGCTCGCGAAACGAAGAGTGTCCGCTTTACAGCAAACTTACACCCGATTTCCTTTGTTTTAGATCGTATAAATTACAGTTTTAGAAAGAGGAATAAATAAGGCAGACAGTGATGTAATTTTTAGACTAAGTTTTAGGCAGAAATATATGTAATTGTTAAAGTTAGATAGCTGTAAAATGGCGAAGAAACCATGTAGTTGTATGCGTGGTGAGGATGGCTATTGCCACACACAATTCGGTAAACATGTAATGTAAACAACAGCCAATCGATCCCGCAATCGATATACAATTGGGGTCTTGTGGTTGCTATTAAAACCCGCTGGTTTGCAGACCAAAAAGGCCAAAACAAATTCATATGCGCCCAGCAGGACTCTTGCCGGGTGAGTAAAAGCGGCGGCGAACGGTGAGAGCCCGGTATAAGGACCTTATAAGGACGGCGCACCCATTTCGCGCCCGTTCGCAGAGCGGTGATAGACGGTGGTGGACGTCGAACATCTCAGCGACGGGCATGCTCAAAACTTCTGCCAGGTGAGAAAAAGCGGCGGCGAACGGTGAGAGCCAGGTATGAGGACCTTATAAGGACGGCGCACCCGTTTCGCGCCCGTTCGCAGAGCGGTGATGGACGTTGGTTGACGTCGACCATCTCAGCGACGGGCTGCTTAAAGATGGAAATTTAGTTGTGGTTGCCCGACTATTGTGTGATAATGGATGAGTTTGTCCATATTTTGAGTAAGTGGATGCTGGCTGAATAATCGTCCGCTGAACGGACTCACACCGGGCGCTCGCAGTGTGACACCGTACGGGTTTGCACGGTACCTGCCACATAACGCCTGGGTAACATTCTGTTAACATATTGACGGTCTCATAACGTCTCCGTAACATCCTATCAACATCCTATTAGGGATGGCATCCAGATTCGTACGGATTGAAAACCGTAGATAGGGTTCACGGGAGTTTTTCAACGCGTTCGCTAATCATGGCTAAACACGTATCGGTTGGTCATTATTTAACCGCGTTCCGTTTATCTACACAAAATTGTTCGTTTATCCCAGTGTTACCCTCTCCGATCTACGGTTTTCAATCCGTACGAATCTGATGCCATCCCTTACCGTTTCCTCGCAATTGTACCGTCTCACCGTGTGCCGCCGTTTGCACCAATTTTTCATACGGTGAGGGGCCGCCCAGCTCACACGGATACATCTGAAGGCCCCTTAACCATGTTAACAGTTGATCTGAACGAACCGCGCTGACACGGCCAGAACCGGGAAAATGACCGCAGGTCGTGCTTTAATGTCGTATATAAGGCATATTAACAGCGCGGCATGAAAAATACATAATCATGATAATGGTGATGCAAAATATTACTTTGGCGACCATCGTATAAGTCTTTCGTACAAGTAACTTATAAGAAGGAACCATACGGACTAGTTTTATAATATCTTTTTCATCACTAGATTAGACAAAACTTAAAATGATTTTCGTGAGCTTTTGGAACACCGTTCCGTATCAGAACAGGTTTGAACGCATCCGGTTCCAAAAGAAGATTCACAGAAAACAATAACAAGGCGTAATAAAATAAATGCTTCTAATCGATCGATCGATCAATCAATTAAACTTTTATTTTCTAATCACTGACCATCAAAATATGAAAGACAAGTGCGGTTTCTGAGTACAACTAATTACAAGAACTTCCTTCTGACTAAGGTAAAAATGTTTGATACTGAGTAGCGCAATATTAACATGCAAAATTATCCTAGATACACAAGGCCAATCATAAAGTATTATAGATATGGTAAACGGTATGGCCGCATAATGTTATTGTTGTCGACATAATTATACAATATTAATGTCAATATGGTTTTTTTAATGGGCTGAGGATAGCTATGTTTTGTTTAGTTATCCGTCGTAGCGTTGCGTTGTTCTCATCTCATAATGTTTCGGAAAACAATCGAGACGTCTCGGTTAGGTGACGAAAAACCCTGTCCCTGTTTAGGTTTTACCCGGTGTTGGGTGTTTTTAAAATCAAAAAAGTCTATAAAACATATAAAAAAATGTCAAACATATTTCAGAATTTTCAACAACAACAACAACAACAACAAATTTATCCAATACAACTAAGGCCAAATTAAATTAATTGTTTGTCTCAAAGCTCCTCTCCTGTTGTAAAACTAATGCGGAATGCGGGGTTTTTTTCATTTTTTTTTTAAATATAAAATATTGAAATCCTTGTAAAAGTGATCTTTTGTATTTAAGATGATGTGATCAATGAAAATCTGAAAAATCGGTGAAATTTTGGGATTTTGAGCACCAATAACCATAATGTTACGACACCGAGACTTTCGATTGCCGCGAATTTTAAAAATTGCATGTTGAGAGATTTCTATAGCTTTTGTGAGTATTGTTCTATTTAACTACGCGATTACGGCTCGATAATAATTTTTCTAACATATAATCCATAATGTTGGGCTTGCATGAAACCTCTTTTTAAGAGTATAGAGTAAAGTCACTTTCACCTTGTGATCCAATGTACCGTCGTTTCAAAGTGTGGCCTAAGCAAATGACTTCATCAATGGGTTTTTCTTGTACATCTTACATTTCAGATACAGAGAATTTTTGAAAGAAAAAATCACTCGCTGTCGAAAAGCTTCGAGAAATTCTGATGATGTGGAAAAAACAGTACAGAATGTAACAACTTTAATAAACGCGTGAGGCGGTTATTTGACCAAAAGCAACGTTTCAGCCTTTTTCCATTGGTACTAGTATTATCAATTATCGGATATTAATCGAGATGACAAATACCCCACTATCAGTTATCGGACATCGATCAAGATGACAAACAAATAACAGATATTGATCAAGATGACGGATACCCATTATCAGTTATCGAATATTGATGAAGATGACAAATACCCCATTATCAGTTATCAGATGTTAATTAAGATGAAAGCTACCCCATTATCAATTATCGGATATTGACCAAGATGACAAATACCCATCAATCTGAATATATTATGTTATCCACCCATCCCTCCTTCTGTTGGGTATTATCAGGAGGTGATACGAATCCTGCGTAAGAGCTATTCTCCACCCACCCCTCAGACTCCGTTTCGGTTTTCAGACAAGGTGGAGAATCTGAAGTTGGTATCCGTGTGAGATCACTGCCCACCATCGGGTGCAGCTCTGCATATGCAGGTTGGGTATTCATGTCTCTGATAGTATTCGCAGCAGGGTCCTTGATACCATAATCGTTAGCGCTCGGGATTCGTGGAACGTCAGCAACATCGGGTTGGCTCTCCGGGACAACTACAGCGTAAGCAGGGACCTCGTCACATTTGCAGGTCTCCATCAGCGCCTTCTTATTGTCGTCAGCACTACCTACATGCGCCAACTGCATAGCATTAGTACCCTCTTCCCGATTTATTTCTGCGTAGGCATATTCAACTTGTCCATTCGCACGGGGCATGCGTGCGACGTCACGTACTGATTGGCTACTATTACGCACGTCTGCGTATGCATATTCATCAGTGATTTTCTGTTGGTTCCCGGTATCTGTTTTAATACCTGCTATCGTATTAGGCCCATTAGGTATATCAGCGTAGGAATATTCCAGGTTTGAATTGGTTCCTGTAGAGTGTGATGGAGTGGTAATCTCCAAATTCTTATTTTTGTTACGGCCAACTTCTTCATACGTGTTCTTGTCCTCAGCAGTTTCTTGAATGTCGTGATATATACGCCCATCAATATTATCACGTGACTGATTATTACTCTCCTCCGCAGATTGCCCGGTATGTGTTGACGTATTTGGACGGCTTGCAGTATCACTCGGAACTTGTGGAAGACGATAGTGTCTGAAAAATACAGATAATCATTTGTACACACGTGTGTCAATTTGATGACCAATTTACAATCAAGTCGTTTAACTACCCCAAAACAAATGTCAGTGCTATAAAGTTCAAACATACGTATAGCGAGCACTAAACCGAAAAAGAGCGAGACACAGCTCCATATTAGAGAATGAGATTTAAACAACACTTTTTTCCTACTGATTCCTTTGTCTGTTTCGTATAGCTAAAGCTGAAATGACCTCTATGTTAGGTATTTTAGTCTCAGTCCTTCAGCAAGCATATCACTGATCACTCTATGTTAGGAATAATAGTTATGGTGCCCAAATCGTGTAGTACACATGCATAGAGAAATAAACATCACATAAACTGCATCCATCAACATACCATTTAAAATTCGCGGTGATCGAAAGTCCAGGTTTCAACGACGTCATATTGATACAATGCAAGTTCGCAAATGTTAGCACAAATAACCGTGACGTCATTGAAACCAGCACGTACATCAACGCGAAATTTATCAAATAGCATAATGAGAGATGGCAGTTTTTATTCGTTTTTATTATAAATGTGATGGGATTTGTCGATATAACTACGCGATTTGGGCTCGATGCTTATTTTGTTACCATTTTTAATCGATCGGTAAAAAATGTAGTGGTTTCTGGACTGCTCCATTAATTATATGAAAACCCTACAGAGTATTGTTTGTTGCGGTTGATTTAGTCTTCCCTCTCAAAATATTTGTCAACCCTGACATCAGCGCGTCAACATCGTGTCTTCTTCCTCTTCTTCATTTTAATGTATTTCAATATTTAAACAAATTAATTATAAAAATATTATTCGGTGGTATATCATAAGTAACGTAAAGTTATACGTCACTGTGTAAAACAAGATTTGTATGAGCTCTTTTGTACACAAAATCAATTTTGTGATTACCAATCAATATAATAACTAATCAATTTTGGCTTTCGGACTTCGACCAAACTGTCGATTTACAAAGTTACAAATAAGTTAAAAATTGATTAGTTAATTGATAATCACAAAATTGATTTGAAATACCATCGACAAATTGAGGAGACAAGTTAAAGGAATAGCATAATCATGTAATACAAGAGTCACATGGGACATAAATACATTCATATATCGAATGTTTAGAAATGGCTACGCTTAGATAGAACATGCACACAACTAAATTACCGGCATTTCATAAAATAACTAAAACGAGGACACACTATAATAAGTCTTACCTTCTGAATAATAGCAGAACTGCCACTATAACTAGTCCAACAAACATCACACATCCAACAGAAGCACCGATTATAATATGATTTACTGTACATTAGAAACAAAATATGATAAATATGATAAGATATGTTTACAAGACCTCACCTAGATGAATTACTTCGAACTAACCAGAATGGCTTCTGCGAGGAAAGAGGCACTACCTCACACATTCTGGGGCTCAGGAGAATCATCGAAGGTATACATTCTAATAATCTCTCTGCAGTCATAACATTCATTGACTTCAAAAAGGCATTCGACACCATACATCGTGGGAAAATGATCAAGATACTCAAAGCATACGGTGTCCCACAGGTTATAACAGATGCAATTGATGAAACTTACAGAAACACAAGAGCCAAAGTCATATCACCTGATGGCGACACGGAACTGTTCGACATCCTAGCAGGAGTACTCCAAGGAGATACCCTTGCCCCCTACCTATTCATAATCATCCTTGATTACTGCTTAAGAATAGCTATCAGTGGGAGAGAAGAGGAACAAGGATTCACCATCAAGCCTAGACAAAGTCGAAGAATAGGGCCAAAGAACGTCACTGATCTTGACTTTACAGATGACATAGCGTTACTTTCTGACACTAAGGAGCAGGCACAGAAGTTGCTGAAATATGTTGAGGAAGCAGCACTCAAAACTGGGCTCCACATGAATGCCAAGAAAACCAAATGCATGGCATTCCACCAAGCACAAGCGGTACAGCTAAAAACCTCTGATGGAAGTAACCTAGACAATGTAGAGGACTTCAAGTACCTGGGAGCTTGGGTTGGTAGTAGCCAGCATGATATAAAAATACGTAAAGCACTTGCTTGGAAGGCCTGCAATGCTCTGAACAAAGTGTGGAAATCCAGCCTCTGTCGAAAAATCAAAATCAGACTTTTCCAAGCTACTGTTCAAAGTGTTCTACTGTATGGAGCTGAGACATGGACCATCACCAACAGACTGAAGAAATCTCTAGATGGATGCTACACTAGAATGCTGAGAACTACACTCAACATTAGTTGGAAAGATAAGGTACCAAACAAAGACCTGTATGGAAACTTACAAAAGGTATCAGAAAACATCACAGATCGAAGGATGAGATTTGCAGGTCATTGCATGAGAAGAGAAAATGAGATTGTATCTGATCTGCTGCTATGGAAACCTAAACACGGACGCACATCTGTCGGCCGCCCAGCCTTAACATATTTGGACACCTTGGCGAAAGACACAGGACTGAAGAATGATGAGGAGATGAAAGCATGCATGAGGGACAGAGTGGTTTGGCGAGCCATCACAAAGACCGTTCGAGAACGACATAAGTAATAGTAGTAGTAGTAGTAGTAGTAGTAGTAGTTAGTAGTAGTATGTTTATAATATATTAATCTGAAGTACAGTAAATTAGGTAAACAGTTTTAAGGTTTTGAAGCTTAGATTTGTTAAAGCCCAAATAGATATACACAGTATACACAGGGATTGGTCTCTAATAGACAAGTAAAACCAGTTCCGCAAAAGTGGGCCTGAGCCGTCTGGGCTTAATTACCCATAATGCATAGCGGGCATCCTTTAAGCACAGCATCGTGTCCGGTTGCCATGTTAGGAGACAGAAGGAACTAGTCTAGGTCTCTAACCATTTTGGAGGGGACAGCAAAAGGCCACTGCGCTGTTGGATGCCGTTTGTGTTATTATCTTGTTTGGCACGAGTTTTAAATGCACGGTTCCTTATCATGATGCGCGCGCATGCGGAGCAAAGACAATAGATTATATTCATCTCGCTCTCGTTCGTAATGCCGGGGCGGTACTTGTGAATGTGAGGTGACGGGGATGTGACGCCAGGTAGGGTCCCATTTTCACTCGTAAATGAATTGCCCTTTTCATAGCCATTTTTCATAAATGTATGGGTCTAAAATCCTTATACTTGCTGTATTTTTCAAAATATTGTAGCAAGATCTGTCAAATATGTCTCTGGTAAACATATGAGTCCATTTTCCCCCGAAAATTGTTAAATGTTTTGGTCAATTTTCATTTTGCTGGCGGCACATCCCTACCATAAAAGTTCTGAACACCCCCACTCCCCGGGTCGTTACGTTCTTAACGTACATTCGTTAGGTGATATCAAAGTTTACCCCACCAACGGCACGAGGGCGCCGATTACAAAAGGGTCTGTATTCTATGCTTTCCAACTGCCAGAGATTGAAAATGTGTACTAAGTTCTCTCGGTAATTAGAATGGTACAATAGTTATCCTTTTAGGCCAGTGCACATAACCATTCAAAACACCATTACTTCTGATCGGATTCGAATTGTCAGCCTTTGTATTAGATGCACAATTCTCTTAACCATTGAGTTATACAGAGGCAACTAGCAGAGGGGCGCACGATTGACTTGACCTGACTTGTCCCCTCATCAATAAATAAATGATTTGATTTGATTTTCAACTTAATATTATATGAGCCTTAAGATAGCTGTGTTTCCTGAGACTGACTCGTAAGGTTTATCCTCATCAGTTGGGCCTATCATACAAGAAAGAAAGAGGAAAATGGCGGAATTAAGAAGATACCCAAAAGAATCTAATTGATTTTCCGATACAGACACACCCTTAACACGCCGCTATTTGTTTTACCAAATACAAAACAGATTTCCAGAAACTATTCCGAAATGGCAAGGTCTATCTCAAGGATAAGTGAACCAATACTAGCGATGTTTTTTACTTATTTCAATGCTTTTCTCATGGTGATTCCAAATTGTGTAATGAATTTCTATATTTTTGAAAACTTTTATGACATTTTGAAATGTCGTCTGCAGACGCCTGCCGCGTGGGAGGTGTGAAAACCTACATACCTAGTAAAGGCTACGCTGTATCTATACAAGCTCCCATGTACCACAGTTCTAATTAGTCTGAAATCATCTATATTTCCAGTGATATTTGGGTGAATTTGATTAGTTTCTGTCAGGCGAGTAGTAAATCACAAGACAGCTTCAGTGTTAGTCTATTGATTTGCTTAACTTTCATCAGTGGCGTAACCGGAGGAGGCGAGGGAGCGATCCCCCACCCATATTGACGTTGTGTCGGTTGAGATTGGCATTGTCAGTTCATTTGACAAGAGGAATCATGGAATTATGATGGTCAAAAATACACAGATGAACATTGTTCGCGCGTTACGCGCGCATATGTCCCCAGAATACAATATTTTGGGTACAAGCTTGTTTAGAACCAACATGTACCTCAATCATAGCCAAAATAAGTATAAAGTCGAACATTTTCGAGCGCTACGCGCGCATTTCTTTAATCAGAACGATCTTGTCGGTTCACTTTCATATCTTGCCAACCCCAACATGCCCAATATGAAAAACCTAGTTACGCCACTGACTTTCATTGCTCTTAACTTTAACGAAGATTAATCACTGTCATTAAACACAAAGGGCTTGCTCAAATACGATATTATTTACCATCTTTGGTTTGCTCATACCGCTGAATGAACCCATAATGGTAGCCCTAATTTTTCTGCTGGCTAATAATAACTATCCAAGTACATCGTGGTCAAGTTAGAAAATACTTCTTAGAAAAGTATTTTTTTAATGGTTCATTTGACTGATTAGTTTTTGTCCGGTCTTTCTGTAAAACTCCCACAGAACTTCAAACTGTATTCCTAGATGCTAGCGAATGACCCTTTAAGATGTGTGTACCTTCTAAGGAAATGTGCCATTATTGAGAATAACGCCCAATCAAAGATGAGACGCATGGGCCAAATAAACAAATGTGATAACGCAAGATCTATGATATGGCGTTTAGCAGGGCTATGAAATTCCTAGAAAGAAACCTAGGGTCGCAGAAAGAAATCACAAGAAATATTTGTAAAGAAAATTATGAAATTTAGAAGAAATTCTCAAAATGTTAAAAGGTTTTTCCTCAAACAACATGACAATGAGGGTCGGTCTGGCCCACAGAACAGGTTTTCTCCTTGGTCTTACCAGATAGTTTTAATCTGCATTCTGGAAAAGGATCACTCCATTTGGATTCATTTGGTGAATTGCCTAGAACACACTGGATGACTGTAGCACCAACAAGCTCCATACCAACGGCACAACTAAATCCAACAAAATCGTAGATGTCTCCAAAGTAGTAAATGTCTGTTCCATTCGTGGGATCGTCGCATAAACCAATAGTAACTATAACAGAAGGAAAGACGGTGAAGTGATCATTATGATGACCATAACAAGGAACACTGTGCGCCATATTGGATTCACACATGTGTAGCGCCACCATCATCTCAACTGACTTCAGCAAAATCGTAAGCGTCTCCATAATAACAACATATCTGCTCCATTTATGGGATCGTCGCATAAACCAATAGTAACTTTAGTAAAGAAGTTTGACAGCAAAAGAAAAATTATTTATACTATTTTGACCTTTTGTTGACATGCACTTTGTTTACCCGCAATCAACTGATCAATTGAGAATGCGTATAAAGTAAATGTACGTACGAAGGCACTGGCTGCGCATCATATTGTAAATTGTGAGAAGAGAATGTTTACTGTGGCATCGTTGTAAAAGTCACAGATCACGTTGGATATTGAAAATTCAAATTGATGTTCAAGTACAGTATTTGATACAATAACAAAGATTCGAGAAGGCCAAAACGTTATAACAACTATTAAAATTAAATTAAAGGTGCTGGCGCTTTTTTTATAGCTAAAATGAATTTGAGGATGTGTTGATTTCCTCCAAGATAATAGAATCAAAAATGTAGTATTTATAGTCAGTTCGCGCGACCTATCTACGTAAAACGTAATCCAGGCGTAGTGTAGCAGCCATGTAGGCGCACAAGTACATCAAAGAATAATATTCCACACCAGATTTAGGTCACAACATGTGTAAAGAAATTTAAGTTTATTCAGCTTTAACTATTTCAAAGATTACCATCGTAAATCGAGAGCCTACTTACTACTCCCACAAATTTGATCCACGTTTCCTGAGCACGGCAGAGTGCAAAACGTATCTCCGTGTAACCCTCCACTGATTGGTCCGTCGCCACAATAGCAGGTGTTTCCCATCTGAAGGCTAGCGTACCGAAAATTCTGTTGTCGACAATGATTGCGGCAGATGTTGATCGTCATATTAGTCACTAATCGCTCCGTAATGGTTATAAATGTATCTCCCAATCCATCGTAACAGCCTAAATAACCGGGTACTGAATGAATAAATAATTCATGAAGTTGTTGAGAATTTTCACCTTGAGATATTGCACAATAAGAATAGTTGATTATTGCCGAAGTTACAATCCAAAATGTAAGGTTAAGTACGATTTTAATGTTCGCATTTTTATTTTCAACACGGGGAAGAGTAATACCAGTATCGCGTGTCTTACGTATTCATCCATCGGAACACTCCGGTCGACTATTCAACATGCGCATGTATCACAAATTGGCACTAGCCATGTTAGCAGTAATCAATAATTCGTCGGTAACTGAGTCGGCGTGTAGAAAAGTAAAATCCGAAAATGGAAACTATACTATATCTTATTTTTGTTAATGTGACTTAAACCATTCGTCACATACGGTATCTCAAATTAAAGACGAGACATTTCTGAACAACTTTATAAATTATTATTTTAAGTAGGATTTATACTTGCAGAGTTATAAGCACATGTATAACCTGGTACGTTACTTTTGTATGACTGTACATGCCTAACATCCCCTCCCGTTCTTTCCTTTTTATACCGCCCTAATGGAAGTTCAGAATCACTTCCAAAGAAAACTTGAGAAATAAAGGCTGCGCTGCAAAACCAGTATGTATGGCTCATAAGTGACTTGTACGCAAGACTTATACGATTGTCATAAAAATATAAAAAAACCCGTAATATTTCTACATTATTATGGAAAAACTACTCATAATAAAATCCAATTATCATTGGTGCTTGATGGTGATGCAGACTATTAGTTCGGTGCCTATTGTGTAAGTCTTACGTACAAGTAACTAATAAAACGAATGAGCCATACGTACTAGTTTTGCAGTGCTTACTAAGTTTAATGCTGGGTTAAAAGTTATACTTGTTAATCGATATATACATTCAACAAACAAAGATGTACTATTATTTCACAACTTCCTTTATATGGCTTGATTACTGTTTTTGATAAACTATGGATTAGTAGATTCTTCAACTGGATATAACGACCGGGGGGACTCATATAACTTGTAATTATCCGAGTGAATGCACTCTCAAACACAACCCTTAATCATGTTAATGCGGATTCTCAAAGAAGGAAATTGACCCTTACTAAGGATTATAGCTCAAGGATTACGGAGTTTAGACTAAAATCAAGTAAATGTGTGATTTAGTTTTGTTAGTAAAATTGACTCATAGCCCTAATACTTTTGGGCTATTCTTACAATATTGACACGTGACTATCGTCCCAAGTAACGCGGATTCAGGTTAAAAAATACACCCTTATTCTTCGGAATTGGCAATTTTGATACCCATAGCACGTACGGGCTCGCATTGTCCGAAACAACAACCAGAAATCCGCGTTGTCGTTCACGCGGAATATTACAACATTATACTTGACTCCAACCCCCCCCCCCCCCCCCCCCCCCCCCCCCCCCCCCCGGTATAACTATCACCGGTCAGGTAACCATAATAACCAATATAGAAAATAGATAGCATATCCTACCTGCACATATAGCTACTGCTTCGTTATCATATCCACATGTAGGACCTTCCTCTTGTGGTATTGGAATAGGAGTTTCTGGTACACACTCATCTAAGCTAGAATACTCAGTGCCTGGAATGACATAAGGAATCACTGCAAAACTAGTATGTATGACTCATACGTATAAGTGCTTATACTCAGGACTTATAAGATAGTCGTCAAAGTAATAGTTGGCATCACTTATACGTACAAGCATTGAACAGAGTTAAATACAAATCGTCGTGGCAATGCAAGAACGTCGTAAGAGGCAAAGTCGGCTAAATTCAGTTAAAGCCATTGTACCAGTCTTGAAATTGTAATTATTGGTTTTTAATCAAATAATAAAGCGTGTTAAAACAATGAATACAAAATGATTTTCCTGCAAAATGACCAAAATGTCACCTATGACGTTAAAAATATCTTTATATTATTATTATGGCCATATTTGCATTGATTACTTCAAGTGGTTCTTGATGCAAATTATTAATTTGGCGATTATCGTATATGTCTTACGTACGAGGGGGTATCAACAAGTTTTTTGAAATCACCTTGAAGTGAAGGAGCTATATCGATGAAATCTTGTCAGTGTAATCACTGGTCCTTAAAAACATTATGGTGCAAAAATGGTCTCATAAGTATGTTTACAGGTGGCGCTAGATGCCAAGGCCATGTAAATCAATGACGTCTCCCAACGGTGCTGTGTACATGGTAAACGATAATGATCCAAAAACTAATCCTTATGGGACGCCTTCCAGAGCAGTATGAGGCTTAGAAATATTGTCATTTACAGAGATAAATTGAGACCTACATGTACGAGTGACAAATGACAAAAATTAAAAAATTAATCTGAGCCTAATATTCATCTGCAAGGCCCACAAGAATCAATTATTGGACCATTATAATTTACCATGTACACATCACCGTTGGAAGACGTCATTGATTTACATGGCATTGGCATCTAGCGCCACCTGTATAAAAAGTAAACATACTTATGAGACCATTTTTGCACCATAATGTTTTAAGGACCAGTAATTACACTGACAAAATTTCATCGATATAGCTCCTTCACTTCTGGATGATTTCAAACACTTTTTGATACCCCCTCGTACAAGTCACTAAAATGGTTTACATGGCGTGGGATGTATCTTAACGCATTTGGCACAGGATAGGCTAAATTACAAAGTGTCTGCCCTAACTATAAATTACCTGCCTCATCTAACAGTGTTTGTGATTGGTTAATCACAAGACATACGCTTTTTAATAACCAATTAAAGTACAGCTTTTAAGGGTATTTCACTCCGCTCTTGATCAAATAAATATACAGTTGTTCTAACATTGTCTCTGATTGGTGCAATAAATGATATATCCATCTTTGTGACCAATCGTCATATTGTACATAGGGGGTTGTATAAACTAATCCCATTTTGACATTCAGAATACATAACGAAGTACGCGTTTCAAAGACTTCTTTAACCTTAACCCTCTCGAGTACTACGAATTACTACGATGCGGTGTGCTTGTGTCACCCGGCGTGGCAGTTTATCGATGAAATAATGTCCCCAGGCTATATCCTTGGCGAAGTATACTCACGCAAGTATGGTTGACCTCCGTGGTCTAGCAGTGGTAGATCGCTCGCCTCTGAACCCAGAATTCGGGGTTCGAGCCCTGGGGGTACATGGGGGGCCCTTTCCCCCCTCGCTTTTTGGCCGCGAAAAAAAATTGTATTTGGAAAAGGTGCCTCGAAGGTTAGGGTTAATATAATTATATTTGCCCTTTAATTCCAAATTTCGGAAATAAAATCGACGTAAATTAAAGTCTTGCCTATGAAAATGTTAAATCTATATGCAGTATATTATATTAACGGGAATGAAACTATTTAATTTTCAAAATAATCATGTGATACGCATAAGTCTAAAAATATCCTCGGTAAGAACCGAAGAGTATTCAAAAATGCTTTTAATATTATAGGCGTATAATTTACCTTTTTGGCAATTATAATCAACGATGTATGGTCTGGTACCATTCCCATAGCCTCCTCCCCTCGCTAACATGGCACCTGGGAATCCTCGATCGTTGCATACAATTTCTACATGTCGAGTAAACCATTGTGGAGATGATGTCTGCGACTCAAAGCAAACATTAGCCCACAAATCATCATATTTAACTTCAACTCGTCCTGCGTTAGGCGCACTACCGCCAAATAACTGAACCTCAAACGAATCTGGGATGAAAAATTGTAATTATAAAATAAAAATTACAGTTGTGACCCGATTCCTCGAACGACACCGTCGTCACTTCATCCGAAGTACAAATGCACATCCACTTTGAATCCCACATAACATTGATTTGAAGATGGATTAAGTACAGGGTTTCCCTAAAAAGGTGCACGTGTACCACACGTCATTGCCCTCAATGATTAACTCAGTGTTTGGTTGTTATCTTTACATAATCTTAAAGGCATATTATGTGATCTTTTCCAGGGATCGCCCTTCATGATATTTTTTAGAAAGTAGATTTTCTTGCAGATTTACATTTCTGATCATAAATCGTACATACATTCCAAGTTACAGAGCGATACGATTCCTAATTACCTCAAAATCATGGTTTTAGAGGGAATTTAGACTAGAGTATAATAAGTTGTCGGACAAAAATCGACATCCGACAGTTTATTTTCACTCTAAAACCATGATTTTGAAGGAATTAAGAATCGTATCGCCCTGTAACTTGGATGGAATGTATGTACGATTTATGATCAGAAATGTAAATCTGCAAGAAAATCTGCTTTCAATTTATTTTTGATGTTGAGGGATAGTTTAGTTGGCTTTCACATGCCGTTAGTCTTATTGTAATTGTTTTTTCTAATCCAACGATATGCTTGATAAATACGGGCACTTAAACGGGTTGTGCCACTTTTTAGGGTGAAATATGCTTGTGGAAAGAGTGATTTTGCTCATTTAATAGTCATTATGATGATAATTATTAGTTTCGAAATACCGTTTAATTGGTCTCATTTGCTTTATCCTATCAAAACATATGCTTGGTTAAAGTTGATCACTCAAAATCGAATTTGTGCCATTTTTATGAAGAAATGCTTCAAAGCGCTAAACATAGCAGCAATGTTAATGGATGATTTCTATAAACGGCACAAATTTGATTTGTTTTCTCATGGTCAAACAAGCATATCTGTGGATATAGACTCAAGCAAATTCGACAAAGCAAGCCGGGTGGCATACGAGAGGTTTATAGTTATCTTGAAGCTCGTACAAAAATAAAATCCAAATACGAAATGTTTAATGATGGAATTGATACATTCCCCAAAAACTTATTTTTCTAAAAGTGGCACAACCCCAATTGCTCGTTGTTGATCAAACATATTTGCAGATTGTGAATAGTAAACATAATCAAATAAACGGCATTTGAAAGCCAACTAAACTATCTTTCAGATTATATAAAAAATAACAGCAAATAAATGAGTAATCAATAAGGGCAATGACGTGGAAAATATGCACCCTTGTTTAGGGACACCCTGTATAGGCTATTTGATTCTGACTATAAATGTGGGAATACCCTTTGGATATAACGTTAAGATGGATATTGATATGATTCCAATAAAGCTATCACATGTTGTGTAACATAATTATTCAATACTAAGACCGCAAGATTATACTCCAGTGTAAGAAGCATTTTTTTTACATGGAACATGGTTCTAGCAACACGATTACTTTGTAATATCAACCAAAATAATTTGATATCCCGGAAATACTCTGCTTGGACCTGACCTATTCAAAGTTTAAAATGCACAAAATTATAACGTTTACTCTAATCATTGGCAAGTTGCATAATTGGTACAGAAATGATGTGCTGATGAAACTCATTTTAATTGTAATGATGGAGTGTTTGATACGTGATCAAATTTGCATTGAAATCCATAAAACTAAATGTGAAACAGTCTAACAAACTAAAGATTTAGTAATTCACCTACCGTAACACTGGACTCCTGCAAACTGTGAATAACAATCTTCGAGGAAGTCTTCGTGACGACAATCTTGCAACGATGTCTCAGCTTTTTAAAGATAATTAAATCAACCAAGCCAATTATCAATGTCTCTTTTTGGCATGTATGAGAATGAACATCATTGAAAACCCCTGAAAACCTTAAAGAGGTGCGTGAAAATGGACTAAAAAGATTTAAAAAACGGGCTGGAATTAAAAGAAAGTACGGAATCTTTGAATAAAAAAACACATTCATATCTGATTTCAGCAACTCGTTCTACATACAGAAGACATCGTTTTCAATGTTTCATATATGATAGCATTTCATGAGTCCGCATTTAAGTTTAACTGTTGATTTATTTTGATTTAATGTTTTTGGATGCAAGAGACTCCCCAGTTACGAAAGTTATGTTTAAAGTAGCCTACACATTTTTTTAATGTAAAGTGGTATTTCGAGCCATGAGGGCAAGTGCTCCATCCCCCCCCCCCCCCCCCCCCCCCCCCACCTCGCCCTTCCTGCACCCTTGGTCGTGTTGCCTTTACGGCCCTGTAATAGAACCAACGACTAGTTTGATGGCCAAATTGCTATCAATGGCGGCACTATGGGGAGGGGCAAGTCCCCCAGTCACAACCTTTGCTCCCCCTCCCCCCCCCCCCCCCCCAGCTCTAGCCACACTCCATGTTGTCCCCAAAATCCATAATCCAAAATTAGCTTTAAAATTGGTCTAAAATGTCTATTTCAGAACAAATAAACAAATTAAGTTAATGTCAGGCAATTATTCCAATAAAGCCAACATTCTCGCCCCCATGATTTGTTCTTGCCACAGCCTCACTCCCCCCCCCCCCCCCCCCCCCCCCCCCCCCACTCAAATAAAGAAATATTTGTAACGCCACTGTTGCTATTCCCTGAAACATGATCAAAGACCAGTCCCTGTCTATATCGTAAATACAACCTCATCTATACTTACATCCATTACATATTACATCATGGACGCGCAGAATATCGCCGTTTTTCGTGTCATTTCGTTCCACTGTGACTGGCCATCCTCCTTTAAACTGAAGTTGCCTGCATGCAACTGTAGCTTCGTGTAGACCCCATTTACTCTGTCCTGATCCTAGACAGATCAAACTCCAATATGTAGTGTCATCCAGTTCAACTTCAACTGTTCCCCTGCGAGGATTGTCCTCGGCGGGGTCCACCCTGATATCTAGGATCTTCCGGGCACTTTCTGAAACTACAAAATGGTGAAATCTGGTAGTATCAAATATCTGTAGCAAATTTATTAGGGACGAGCTCAAGTTTGGTTGAAACGTTTTTTTAAAAGGTGGGCGAAGCGCGCACACATTTAGGGGCGATATCCAAACTCTACAGTGATTTTAAAGCATTTTTCTAGCGATTTTACAACGATATTTCAACGGTATTTCGTTCTATTGTTAAAAATAGTATTTCTTAAAGAATATAACACAACCTTCCTTGCGCTTTGATCTGTCTGCTTCACTAATGTAATATCAATACGCTCATCCCCACTGAGGATACACACTGGGGAAATGTATATCGCCGGGCACTACAAACATGGCCGCGCCCGTACACACGGTGACACTCGAGGTCAGTAAATAAAAGCTAGCTGTTAATCTATATACATCTGAGCAGTGTTTGTGACTCCAAACAACGAGTATATTTCATTGGCGACGAGTACGGACGAGAATCCAGCAATCAACCAGATAAGTCTGTATCATATTTAATTCTGAAATAAAGCTTAATAAGCTTACTATAGCGAACTCGAACTGATTAAACTTTGTTTCTTATTGACGATCTACACATCGTTTTGCTACACCTCTATCTCACAATGGCAATGCCTAATCTGCCAGAATTCGATCCATTCATTGACCCTCCCAGTCTGTCCACTCGTTGGGCAAAGTGGTTGAGCCGTTTCAAATCTGCGATGGTAGGTTTTGACGTGAAATCAGAAGCCAGACAGCGCGCCTTATTATTGCACTATGGAGGCCCTGCTCTTCATGATATCTGTGATACTCTTCCAGAAACTGGTACAGAGGAAGAATTTAAACCAGCGACAGATGCACTTGATAATTACTTCAATCCTAAGAAAAATATTGACTTTGAAACAATCATGTTTAGACGTACCAGACAAGAGGGTGACGAGACCGTAGACATGTTCTGCACCCGACTGCGCAAACTCGCAATGAATTGTGACTTTAAAGACAAAGAGAGAGAAATTAAAACACAGATAATTGAAAAGTGTACATCAGAAGTACTGAGAAAGAAAGCCATGGAGAAACCCCGTCCCCTTGACAAGATATTGGAAATCGCACGCTCGCTAGAACTATCCAATAGCAGGTCCCAAAACTTAAGCGCTAGTTCATCGGATACGCTAGGCAAGATACAATCCACCAGACAAAAAACCACTCGTAGACCAACTCAGAACTCAAACAACAGAGAATGTTATCTTTGTGGATTCGATTATCCGCATGCAGGTACTTGCCCAGCTCAAGGAAAACAATGCGCGTCGTGTGGAAAAATGAATCACTATGCCCGCGTTTGTCGCAGTCGCGGTAATGCACAGTCACGTTCAAATCTTAACAAAAATGAGAAACACACTGGAGAAACATCAAATATAAGTACACACACAAGGAGAAATGAGTATAGTAATCACACAGGGAGAAATGAGTATAGTAATCACACAGGGAGAAATGATTATGGAAATCACACAAGGAGAAATGGTAATCAGGTAAATTCGGTAGAGTCTAGAGAGCATGATTATCAGGTTGATCAAGATAAACACACATGGAGAAATGATGGCGACCAAATAAAGCATGTAGCATCAAGGGAGCATGATTATCAGGTTGATCAAGATAACTACACACAGCAATACAGTTCAGACGATGATTGTCATGTCTTCGCTCTCCATAATACATGCAACAACATACAAGATGACATATCAATGTTGACAGTGCACATAAACAACACACCAGTACACATATGTGTCGATTCTGGGTGCAAATGGAACATAATCGATGAAACAACGTACCAGAAAATCAAACAAAAAACAACATATACTAGAGCGGTTCTCGGCTTTCGCGGTTCTCGGTTTTTGCGGTTCTCGGGGTTTGTGGTTTGAGATTTTGAACAAAACCTGACTGGGCCCTGTTAGTTAATAGAGTTGTATATTTGTAAGGGGAACAGTCTTTATCAGATTTCAGACGAACTGATATGAGATGAGTGATAATGTCCCCATTGAAATATTAAGGTTACCGTGGGGTATGCTGTTTTACTGAATTTGGTGCATAAACATGGTTATTAAAACATTGAATTGATCATGGATATGACATATTTACAAAGCTAATATTATTTTCAATTTTTGTAGATGTATTTTTAATTGGCGCATTTACGTGGATGTGGGTTATGTAAAGTGAAAGTGGGACAATATTTGTAGGATATAAACAAAGTGTATGCTATTTGTTTGCCGAACAATGTTTATTATGCACACATACAATATCTGTACTATAAAAACATTTGTAGTTTGTTCATTAAAAACGAAATTTCTAGGATATATTCCTTCTGCGATTATTGTTGAGTGCTATAGTTTACTTAGTTCCAAATTGGCGAAAACTGTTTACATATGATTGAATTTGGAAGAGTAGGCAATTCAAATACTTGCATTTTTGTTGTTTTGTTTGCAAAAATCGTTCTTATAGGCTTGGATAAATTTTGTGCGCGGATTGATAATGAGCTGAATATATCTTGCTATGATGGAGCTAATTAAACTATAGCTTATAACTATATTCTAAATCTGTTTACAAGAACAATATTGCAATTAAGGAATTTGTGTGTGCTACAAGTAAAACAAATGTTAATATTTTTGTCTAATTGTCATGATGGACCACAGTCATATGCATAACACCGTTTGAAAGGTAAGTACTGTTTAGATCGAATGTTGGTTTGTATTTGTAAATGGTCATGTTTTATTACTTCAGTTTCCATAAAGGTGGTTTGTTACATTGTTATTACATGCCAGAACCGGTAGTTAACCACGTGGAATTGACACTAATGATCTTTACTAAATAGTTCAGGTTGAATTAAGTTCTGCATACTTCAGCCCCACATCCCCTCTCGGTATGGCACGGGGTCTATACTGTTCTAAAATGTCATTAGTAAAGATGCATCTTCACGTGGATCGAATTGATACAATGTCCTTTTTAAACATTTTGTGAACTTTTGGAATGTCGTCTACAGACGCATGCCGCGTAGAAAGTGTTAATGACACTAATGATCTTTACTAAATATTTAACGTTGAATTAAGTTCTGCATACTTCCGCCCCCCCCCCCTTCTCGGTACGGCACGGGGTCTACAATGTTCTAAAATGTCATTAGTACAGATACATCTCCACGTGGAATTGATACAATATGTCATTTTTAGACATTTTGTGAACTTTTGGAATGTCGTCTACAGACGCATGCCGCGTGGAAGTGTTAATGACACTAATGATCTTTACTAAATATTTACATGATTTAAGGTTGAATTAATTCTGCATACTTCCGCCCCCCCCCCCCCCCTCTCTCAATAATGCACTTGGGGTTAATGTTCTAAGTAAAATGTCATTAGTAAAGATACATCTCCACGTGGAAAAGTGATACAATATGTTATTTTTTAGACATTTTGAGAAATTTTGGAATGTCGTCTACAGACGCATGCCGCGTAGAAAGTGTTAATGACACTAATGATATTTACTAAATATTTAACGTTGAATTAAGTTCTGCATACTTCCCCGCCCCCCCCCCCCCTTCTCGGTACGGCACGGGGTCTACAATGTTCTAAAATGTCATTAGTAAAAGATGCATCTTCACGTGGATCGAATTGATACAATACCGTAGATGATGTCCTTTTTAGACATTTTGTGAACTTTTGGAATGTCGTCTACAGACGCATGCCGCGTAGAAAGTGTTAATGGCACTAATGATCTTTACTAAATATTTAACGTTGAATTAAGTTCTGCATACTTCCGCCCCCCCCCCCCCCTTCTCGGTACGGCACGGGGTCTACAATGTTCTAAAATGTCATTAGTATAGATACATCTCCACGTGGAATTGATACAATATGTCATTTTTAGACATTTTGTGAACTTTTGGAATGTCGTCTACAGACGCATGCCGCGTAGAAAGTGTTAATGACACTAATGATCTTTACTAAATATTCAACGTTGAATTAAGTTCTGCATACTTCCGCCCCCCCCCCCCCCCCCCCTTCTCGGTACGGCATGGGGTCTACAATGTTCTAAAATATCATTAGTAAAGATACATCTCCACGTGGAATTTATACAATATGTCATTTTTAGACATTTTGTGAACTTTTGGAATGTCGTCTAGACGCATGCCGCGTGGAAAAGTGTTGACACTGTACTAATGATCTTTACTAAATATTTACATGATTTAAGGTTGAATTAATTATGCATACTTCCGCCCCCCCCCCCCCCCCCCCCTCTCTCAATAAGGCACTTGTGGTCTCCAATGTTCTAAAATGTCATTAGTAAAGATACATCTCCACGTGGAAAAGTGATACAATATGTTATTTTTTAGACATTTTTTAAAACTTTTGGAATGTCGTCTACAGACGCATGCCGCGTGGAAAGTGTTAAACGGACACTAATGATCTTTAAGGTTGAATTTAGTTCTGCATACTTCCGCCCCCCCCCCCCCCTCTCTCTCTCTCTCTCTCGGTAGGCACGGGGTCTAAAGTGTTCTAATGTCACTATTAAAGATACATCTCCGGTTCTATAAACCACGTGGAATTGACACTAACGATCTTTACCAAAAAGTTAAGGTAGAATTCAGTTCTGCATACTCCCATACTCCCGTCTGCAACACAATTGAGCTCTGGTTAAAAAATATGACCATATACAGCTGAATAGACAGCAAAATTTGAATTGGATTTTGTTCTCAAAATTAAGTGATAACAACTAATTCAATGATCCAATGATAGCGCGCCTTCTTATCTTAAAGGTAGATGTTCCGATTTTCAACTTGAAACGGTTTTCTATTCTACATGAAAGGTCATCCTTATAAAGTTTGAGTTGCATAGCTCTAATGGTTAGTCTTATTTTAGACGCACAAGATGCTGTGAACTATACCCATAACTGTTAGGCCTTGACAACAATGAATGACTGGATTGAGGAGGAAAAAAACCCAGTTCTTGAGACCTATATTTTTTTCTTGAGAAAAACAGCCTTTAACCTATTTTTTGCCATTCAATTGGGACTGGTTTCGTATATTGTTTTGTTTTTTTGCCGATCAATAAAAAATACCAGCTAAGTTCCGAATTTCTAAGACTATTCTTATAGACCTACAAATATTTGCTGTGCTAACATATAAGCCTTCGTAGATACGGCATATGAGTGCCCCACCCCCGGCAAGAATGGCTGTAGCTTCCCGTGCGCGATGACAATCTAGTCATTAATTAAGTACCCCCCCCCCCCCCCCCCCGGGCCAAAATGGTGATAGCTTCTCGCGCGTGACAATGTTCATAATCATGATAATTGTAATTTACTTTACAAATAGATACATTCAGTGTTGCTATATCCATGCGCCCAACTGTACGCCAACTTGACGATTTCAGCCGATAAAATATTTACAATTATGAAAAATAAAAGTAAAATAATATAAAATCATAAAATATGGAAACAATATACAGAAGTATACAGAAATATAAACATTAATAACAATCATAAAGATAGAAATTAATGTGGGCGCGTTTTGTGTATGAGTCAATTTCGTCGGCTCGAGTATCAATAAAAAACCCAGTTAAGTTAATTTCAGAATTTCTAAGACTATTATTCTTATACCAGGGAGGTGTAATAATAAAAATTAGTATAAATAACATCTCTCTGCTTATACTATAGGCCTTCAAATTATTAATTGCTGTGCTACATTGTAACATAATAGGCCTATACTACGTAGATACGGCATATGAGTGCACCCCCCCCCCCCCCCCCCCCCGGCAAGAATGGCTGTACCTTCCCGTGCGCGATGACAATAGTCATTAATTTCAAGTGCGCCCCCCCCCCCCCCCCGGGCCAAAATGGTGATAGCTTCATAATTTTTAAAGTAATTACAAATTGATACAATCAGTGTTGCTATACCCATGCGCCCAACTGTACGCCAACTTGGCAAATACGGCCGATAAAATATTAAATACTTATGAAAAACGTAAAATAATATAACATCATAAAATACGGAAACAATACACAGAAGTATACAGATTTGTAAATGTTAATAACAATCATAAAGATCGAAATTACTGTTTCAAGAACGCATGCAAACCGTTTTTCCTCTATGTTGGGCGCGTTTTGTGTAAGAGTAAATATCGTCAGACTATTGACTACAATCGATACAATCAGTGTTGCTATACTCATGCGCCCAACTGTACGCTAAACTTAGCGAATTCGGCTATAAAATACAATTATGAAAAATGAAATAAATGATAAAATATGCAATATTATTTCAGAATCATACATACCTAAATTAAATATGATAGCTGTGCGTGCAGAGCAGCCCATCTCTGCCTATGAATGTTTTTCAAGAACGCATGCAGACCCGCTTTCCCGCGGTATTGGGCGCATTTTCTGGTGCGTAGTAAATTCGGTAAGCCATACCGATTCGTCAGCTAGATTTACCCGTCAATTGATTAGCCACAATAAAACCGCTCAAGTGCATATTTCGCCGACGATAATGACCGCACTTGGTCAATATTCTCACGTAACTATGAATGGGCTAACATGCCGCTATTGTCTTCAACTTCAAGTGTTTATTTGCTTTATGGCTTTTAACATTCCATGTAATTTATTTGTAAAGCTGAATATTCCATTAGACTTTAAGGGGGTGATGATTGTAGAATAAAATACCAGCAAAAAACTTCGCATAAATACCGATAAAAAAAACCCCCAAACTTTGCCCACCCAACCCATAAGATATACCATGGCAGGTAGTAAGCTCGCAATTATTACTACATGTACAACCTGCCATGGAATGGACCGGGGAATGGATATTAGACTCGCCTTGAGGCTAATAAAAATTCCACCTGAACCCAACATCCAACAGTCCCACAACTTAGAATAATGGTGAATCCCTAATATAGTGTATACCGGGCCTGGTACCGAGGTTAATATAGGTCACACCCCCTGTGTTTAGAGTTATTGGACTACGCAAATTCTCAGCTTCAAGGTCGATGCCTGTTTTATGATGACCTCGAAACTAACAGCCAAAGTTCACCTTCGGCATACCTTAACGCACACACAGCGACGTGTAATAGAGGAGATTACAATATTATTGGACTGCGCAAATTCTCAGCTTCAAGGTCGATGCCTGTTTTATGATGACCTCGAAACTAACAGCCAAAGTTCACCTTCGGCATACCTTAACGCACGCACAGCGACGTGTAATAGAGGAGATGACAATATTTTCCCGGCATTTCTTGATTAAAGTCCCAACGATACGAACTTATATACGGATTACAGCTTTGTCATAATCGCGTCTGTCTAATAAAGTTCTCTATCGATCAACCATAGCACACTTGACAGTGCAGTGATAGTGACCTTAGTCAAATGAACGAGTATGTTGGGACATTTCTTCCGGCATGAGCTGATCAGGCGAATTCAATACTGGGGCCCAGTAAATATCAAACTTCGTAACACAGACATAAAGCTGAGACCATACCTGAGTCCTGACCCCCTTCCAATTATAGGTGTATTTCAGGCATCGATTTGTGCCAACAAACACGCAATCGACGCTGATATTTACGTGGTGAAAGGTAAAGCTACAGGCCTTCTTGGCCAATACACATCAAGAGCCTTAGATCTTCTTCACATTAACACCATTCATAGCATCAGTGATGACATCATCAACCAATATCCTGAAGTCTTCCAAGGAATAGGGAAGCTGAAGAATGTTACTGTCAAGCTTCACATCGATGAACAAGTGGCGCCAGTGGCCCAAACGCATCGGAAAATCCCGTTCCAACTCCGAGATAAGATCGAGGAGCAGCTAAACAAACTTCAAGATCAAGGCATAATTGAAGATGCAACAGGCCCAACGCCATGGGTATCACCATTGATGAGAGCCGCCAACAAAGCGATCATTCGTGAGAGACACGATACGCCAACCATGGATGAAATCGTTGCAGAATTGAATGGGTCGAAATACTTCTCCAAACTCGACTTAAGATCAGGATACCATCAACTCGAATTAAGCCCTGAGAGCAGATATATCACAACCTTTGCTACTCACATTGGTTTGAAGCGGTATAAGCGCCTTAACTTCGGCATATCTTCGGCCAGCGAGGTATTTCAAGAAGCCATCAGACAGAGTATAGAAGGCATACCAGGGGTGTTAAACATATCTGACGATATATTGCTACATGCACCAACACAGGAAAAACATGACAAAACACTCAAACAACTCATGCAAAGACTCAAAGAAACAGGACTCACACTCAATGGCGACAAATGTGTATTCAGCAAGAATAACCTTGAATTCTTTGGTCTGATCTTTGGAGAGCATGGTGTATCACCAGATCCAAAGAAGGTGGAATCACTCAAGAATGCCCCGCCACCACAGTCAGCAGCTGAAATCAGTAGCCTACTTGGCATGGCAACTTTCAGCGCCAGATTCATCCCCAACTTGGCAACAATTACTGAGCCATTACGCAGACTAACCATCAAGAATACTCCATTCGTTTGGACAGAAGACCAAGATGACGCTCTGCAGAACCTGCAACGCGCCCTTTCTAGCAATACAGTCATGTCATATTATGATACCAAGAGAGACACAGAAATATGGGTTGACGCTAGCCCGGTAGGGTTAGGAGCTATACTAGTCCAGCTAGACGAAGAAGGTCATAGAAAGAATGTATGTTACATCAGCCGCTCTTTGAAACCAACAGAGACCCGATACAGTCAAATAGAACGAGAAGCACTCGCCATAGTATGGGCTGTACAACGTCTACATCTATACGTATTCGGCAAGCGTTTTACGGTGGTCACAGATCACAAACCTCTCGTCCCTATTTTCACCAAACCAAAGATCAATCCGTCAGCGAGGATCAAGTCCTGGCTCCTGAAAGTTCAGGGATATGACATGGCAGTGAAATATAGCACCGGCAAAGACAATCCAGCGGACTATTTGTCACGTATTCCAAATCCGACCGAGAATCTGAAAAGGTCATTAGAAAGCGCTGAAGATTACGTGAATTTTGTGAAAGTTCACTCCACTCCAATAGCCCTAACACAGACGGAGATCCAGCAAGCAACAGAAAAAGATGATGATCTTCAGACAGTCATCAACCATCATCGAAACAACACAATGTATGTTATCAAAGACACACACAGATGCTACTGGAACATAAGAGATGAAATATCAGTAACAGACGATGGAATCGTCCTCAAACAAGACAACATCATCATCCCCAAATCACTAACAGACCGTGTCGTTGAGCTTGCACACCAGGGGCATCAAGGAATATCGAAGACTAAAGCACTTCTCCGCACCAAAGTCTGGTTCCCGAACATAGCAGAAAAAGTTGAACAGAAAGTCAAGGAATGCATTCCATGTCAAGCAGCTACACCAAGAGTCCGAAGATCACCACTGCAGATGAGTCCTTTACCAGACTATCCCTGGCAGAAAGTAAGCATTGACTTCTGCGGACCCTTTCGATCGGGTCATTACATCTTAGTAGTAGTGGACGAGTACTCACGTTACCCAGCTATCGAGATTCTGACATCTACATCAGCTAAAGCGACAATACCAAAACTTGACAAGATCTTCGCTGAACAAGGCATTCCGGAGGTCGTAAAGTCTGATAACGGACCACCCTTTCAGTCAGATGAATTCCGCAACTTCGCTGCACGGTTAAACTTCAAGCATCACCGCATAACCCCCCTTTGGCCAGAAGCCAATGGTGAAGCAGAAAGATTCATGCGCACTCTGAACAAAGCAACCAAAACCTCTGAGATAGGAGGTCAACCTTGGCAAACTAACATATGGACATTCCTTAGACAGTACCGTGCTACGCCTCATTCCACCACAGGAATTGCTCCTGCAACAGCGTTAAACGGAAGATCCATCCGCACTAGCCTTCCACAGATTTCAGTCAAAATGAAATCTGCGCATCATGAAGAGATGGATGAGATGATACACCAGGCTGACAAGCAAAAGAAAGCAGAGATGAAGTCATATGCAGACAAACATAGACATGTCAAAGAATCTGACATCGTGATAAGAGACAGTGTACTAGTCAAAAACAAGCAGCAGGGAAAGTTAATTCCCTTCTATGACCCCTTACCCTCGGTGGTAGTAAAGAGAAAAGGCTCACAAATAACAGCTCAAAACAACACACGAACAATCACGAGAGATGTATCTCATTTCAAGAAAATACAAATCAATCAGAATGCATACAGGAGAAATGAACGCGAAATGAATAATAATGAGGACGCATACATGAGAAATGAAAGCGAAATGAATAACAAAGAGGACGCATACATGAGTGACGATGAAGCAAATGCAGATGAAAATGAGACGATACCTACCCATGCACAAAACAATGACTTGAACGAAAGACCACAACGCAACAGGAGACCACCAAGATATCTTGATGGCTATCAGACATTAAAAAAAAATAGAACTCATACATTTCTTGTTGAAAGAAAACACCTGCATGCAACGTTTGTCATGCTAAACTTTACAAGTGTGTTGCCTGAACAGGACTTTAGCCTAGATGCTGCTATATCAAGCAATTTAATGTTTAAAAGTTAACGCATGTTGATCATGCTATCGTTTTCGTAGTTTAGTGAGTTTTGGTTACTCATATACTTAACCACAGTTTCACACAAAATGAAATCAACAAATCATTTGCTCCGTTTCACATCTTGCTTTATTAAATAAATAAAAAATTACAGTTTCTAATTAAAATTAAAAGTGCCGGGCACTACAAACATGGCCGCGCCCGTACACACACGGTGACACTCGAGGTCAGTAAATAAAAGCTAGCTGTTAATCTATATACATCTGAGCAGTGTTTGTGACTCCAAACAACGAGTATATTTCAACTAATTCATCGAGAGTACTACAATAGTTCTATTGTTAACGCCAGATAAGTAGAGAGGTTTCTAGTTAATCACCGATCTTTTTCCGATGCTTTTAACAATAGAACGAAATACCGTTGGAATATCGTTGTAAAATCGCTAGAAAAATGCTTTAAAATCACTGTAGAGTTTAGATATCGCCCCTTAAGTAAAATGTGTTTTGGAACTAAAATGGTCTAGCAAAATGTCACAGAGACCAGTGATTTTTCCAATTACAGGGGCGGATTTATGCCGGTATTTTCTATTGAGAAGCTATGTGTGCCTCGAATTAAGATCGATCATCAGAAACGGTTATTAAAAGGCCTTGACCAATGGCCATGAGCCGACCCAGATGGGTTTAATTTTCCCAAATTGACAAAATATTTCAGATTTTGGTTAATGTGTAATTTTGAAACAAAATCCTAAAAGACGACTGTTGAATCCAATATCCATTCATAATGGACACGATGCTGAAGTCCACGACGGGAAAAAAGCGTAATAACACTATTTGATTTAAGCAAAACTTGAATCAAGAATGTATACATATTGCATTACACAGTTGCGCCCATTTCCATAAAAAAATGAATATATAGATTTGTTGGTCATTTTGTAAGAGATTTGTTCGCCCGTGGTACCACTGATCTGTTTTACCGCTGTTAAAGTAACATTAGAATTCTAACCGGGCGACTGTTGAATCCAATTTGCATTCATCGAAACGATGATAGACTTGAATCAAGTCCACGATCGAATAAAGCGTAACAACACTGTACTATTTAAAGGTAGATGTTCCGATTTTCAACTTGAAGTTTTCTATTCGACATGAAAGGTCATCCTCAAAAAAGTCGTATTCCAAAGTTTGAGTTGCATAACTCTAATGGTTCTTATTTTAGACGCACAAGATGCCGTGAAATGTGCCCATATTGTACACAAACTATATTGGTGGTAATACTTTTCGCGGTAATTCGATGTTATTCCGACGATTTCTTCGTAATCCTACTGATTTGGACCGTCACATTTCAGTATGTTAATCAGAAAAATATGATCTTTCATATGATATGAAAATCGCCATATGTTTGAGAAAAATCTGTGTTATGAAAATGTGATCGGGTCATCTACCTTTAAGCAAGATTTGTATCTAGCCTTTAATGTATGTTGCATTACGCATTTACGCCGTATGCATACGCAGTTGCGCTTACTAATCTTACCTGATAACATACTGCATGTGATAATGAACCAACATTCGACTACAGTCCACGTCATTATAACCATGATTTACCAACTGCAGTCTTGTATTAAAGTGTCGCTGTTTAAGGCCTTTATGAGCCAACATACGGCTACAGTCCAGGTCATTATAACCATGATTTACCAACTGCAGTCTTGTATTAAATTGTCGCCGTTAAGGGCTTTATGACCTAGATGTCATGAGCTCTCTCTTTGTTGCGCCTCACGAGAATCGTTTCAAAACAATGAACCCATTAAACGACAATGGTGGAAAATAAGCTTTATCATAAGGAAGATCCGGTGTGGGTGTAATGGTATATAATTATTCCCTATAGTATAGTGTGTTTCGAATTGCATTTAACAGCGTATTCTACTAATTGCAGCACATAAACGCGGGTTGCTACTCGAGGTGCTAGCGTATACACGCGAGCGTCGAAATACGCGTGCGTAAATGCTGCGTCTGTAAAGTTACGTCACTGTCCAGAGGAAGAAAACAGAATATCGTTATTTCAATTCTGGCAGTATCAACCAAAAGTGTTTGGACACTTTACTTTGGACTTTGAATATATTTAATTGCGAATAAAACATGTTAAATAAAAGCAATAATTTGCTAGCATCGCAGACTTAAAATCGGCGAAGTTGTACTGCATAAACAACGACAAAGCGCGTGATGGAACGTCCATTGCACTGTGTGTTTTTCAGTTTCCTGCTTTTTCTTTGGTTTGAAACTAAGAGTGTATGAATCATTATCATATGCACGATAGCATTATGCGCACACAGAGGACTAATTTGTTCATTATTAGAGAACCAAAAAATGGTCCTCCGAGCACACAGTTAATCAGACTTGTTGCTAGGAGCTCTGCTTGAGTGCACACCCATGTATGGAGACTCCACCTTATTATTTGCATAATCGTGCACGTTCACACACGTCCCTGCATCAATACAATACCAAGGTTTTTAGCCCTAGCAACAGAGTACAGTTGGCAATTTAAGGCTGTTTTGAGCAAATAAGTGCTGTACAATTCTATCATGGCTTTTACTCAAGACCCCAGTGAATCAATTTCGCCGTTTCACCCCAAGTAATTGAAAATGCTTTGGGAGGTTATGGGTTCGAGTTTCAACACATAACAACCATATACGCTTTATGATATCAAATCAGATCCATAATGTTTAACCTATTAGCAGTCAGCTCTGGAACGAGAGCCCGTTTGACTTGAGGGCGCTACAAATTGACTGGTGTGCGTCACCGTAGTATTAACGTGTTCCTGTCATTTCTTTCTCAATCTCTGACGGGAAGTCGTTCCCTTGGAAACGCAGTCCCGTTCCCAAGCCCGCCCTCTATTGACGGAAGTGCGTCACTAAATATCACGCCCTCAAGCCGACGCGCTCCCGTTAAGGAGCAGACTGATTAGAGATTATCCATGCGCAACGGATTACAAATGGGAGTCCCACCCGGACTATTCTACTGTAACTATCCGCAACTGACTACAGCGGACTACAATTTAATCGGTGCACCATGAAATAGGTGTGTTCTTCTTTCTGAAAATCTTGAACACAATTATTATTCCCGAGAAGATGGCAGCTAATCCATAAATAAATAAATAAAATAAATAGATCTTAAATAAAAATGTTTCTTGCTGGTACGTTATAATGTTGGGCATTTGAACTACGTTTCGTATGGAAACACTATATAGTTGAACTAACAATGACATAGAAATCACAGGATGCGGTGTAAAAGTGTGAGAAAAAGTAATTTCTTTCCTTGTTGACAGGAATCCAGACGGTATAATAATTTGTGGTTTCATATTGTGATTGTGACACAGAGTCCGGGATATCTATTCCAGTTCTATGAACACATGCTACATGACCCATATTAACTATTCATAAACAGTTTTCATTGGTGCCATTTTCTTCCTGGTATGGGGTTGGGTTACTTAACAACAATTTTTTTTCAATTTAGTTTTTTTTCCCAGTATAGTTTATCGTAATCATGATTTAAACAAAACAATTTTACTATAGCGGGGTAGTACCTTTCTGTAATAATTTTTATAATAATGCATTTGATATAATTACGGACGATGCCGGACGTAGGCTCGTTCACGAATATTCAAGGTTAAATTACGCGTACGAGGCAACATCATCAAGCGAATGGGACGACGGGTTAATGACGGGTTAAATTCAAAACATGATACTGACAATGGAGTTGGTTATCCCACTCCAGCATTTTTGGGATGAAATAATTAAGTTCCAACGGGTGATGAATTTTCTGTGGTCATATAATTAAAATCCAACAGAGATTCAAAATGTACAGCCATTTGTGTCCAGATCCACCATCGTCTATGGCAAGTATATTGCACAATAGAACATCGATAAACCACGAAAAACCAGGTTTTTCGACCGATAAACCTGGTTTTTCGCCGATAAACTTGGTTTTTTCAATTCGATTGCCATAGTTTGTTTTGGTAAACCTGGTTTTTCGAATTCGATTGTCATCGTTTTTTGAAAAAACAGGTTTCTCGGTCGATAAACCTGGTTTTTCAAAAACTATGACAATCGAATTCGAAAAACCTGGTTTTTCGATCGAAAAACCAGGTTTATCAAAACAAACTATGACAATCGAATTGAAAAACCAAGTTTATCGGCGAAAAACCAGGTTTATCGGTCGATAAACCTGTTTTTTCAAAAACTATGACAATCGAATTCGAAAAACCATGTTTATCAACTACAAAAAACTATGACTATCAAATTGACAAACCTGGTTTTTCGATTGATAAACCAGGTTTATCGATTCGATTGTCATAGTTTTTGATAAACCTGGTTTATCAGCCGAAAAACCAAGTTTATCAAAAAACTATGACAATCGAATTGATAAACCTGGTTTATCGACGAAAAACCAGGTTTTTCTGTTCTTTTGTGCAATATACTTGCCATAGTCGTCTGTATGATAATGCATTCATTTATAATGTGCCATCTATCTAGACAACCATTCTTAGGCGCAAACATTAAAACAAATATAAGCAAACAGGAATACAACGCACGCGATATCTGAGAGAAATTCTATCACTCTCCACAACGTCAAATCATCCCTCCATATTTACAGAAACTCACTGTAACGAAAAATGCCGTAACATATACATAGCGCTACCATAACGTCTGGAACGGCCCATCAGGGCATGTTGCCCACCCTGAATACCGCTTACTCCCACCATGGCTCATGCATTGGATCCCGCCATGGCTATAAAAGGTATATTACCATAATGAGTGGAATGAACGAAGAGCGACTCAAAATACCCAAGCATTGTCTTCCCGACTTGGCTCCCGCCTTTGCTCCCGAGTCCCGCTTTGGCTTCCAACCATGACTACGGCGTATTATAATAGCCTATGAAGGACTGCATGATGGTAGGGGCATCGGCGAACCCAGGGAACGGGCGTTAGGGGCGTGCCCTCCCCTCTAGAAAAAGGAGTGGTGGAAATGGAAAGTGAGCGAGGGAGGGGAGGAAGGAAGGGATATTATAAGTCCAGTAGCGGCACCATTGTACCACGGTGGGGAGGGGGTTGGCAAAAGAAAATGTTCCTCCCCGCCCCCATATCGATTCCCGCCCCATTTCCCAAAACACAATCGAAAATGATGACCTTATAATTAGCCTGAAAATGCAGGTCAAATTAGGCTATTTTTAGGCAATTTTGACACTAAAACTAATTTTCGCACGCTTCGTGCGATCCCAACCATGAAAAATAATGTGTAAACTCCGCCACTGACCAAGTCTTAATTTTATGATAAAGTTATAAATATTTATAGCAAGGAGAGCTTTTCTAGGCCATTCAGACATGCTAAAACCCTACGGCTTTATTAGGGCTCCGCCCCCTGATTCCCCCAGGGGATTTCCCCCTGGACCCCACGCATCTAGGGCTAAGCATAGAAACTTTTTAATATTTTGCGCCTCCCTCAACGTCAGACTCTAGGTTCGCACCTTGGGGCAACTTTGGAAGTGACAGGAACTTGATCAAAGAGCCCCACAACTTGTCTTCCCGACTTGGCTCCCGCCTTGGCTACCGAGTCCTGCCTTAGCACCAGATATGGCTACGGCGTATGAGAACAACCAAGTTGTGGTAACGTATAGGTCAAGTACGACCGTAAGGATAAAGGCACCGACACGTTCCAACCAAATTCTCAAGGATTTGTTTCCTCTTTTAACCATTCAGCCCTTTGATGGCAAAAGAATGTATCTTATATGTAGTTTTCTAACAGTAGGCTATACTTCCTTTTAACATGATCATAGTTAGCTTTTTTCTCCATAAATCATGTAGTGGTAAAAGGCAGTATATTACTTTTATTGTCTTTACAAGTTGCAACCATTTCCTAAGTGAGGATTATTGAACCAAGTTAACACAATCCATGTTAAAAGGAAGTATATCATTAGGAAAGTACATATGAAATACATCCTTTTGCCATAAAAGGGCTGTCATGGAGGAAGCATTATCTTTATTTTTTATCTAAACAATAGCTATCTTATAATATTACATCAAATAATAATACACATAATGTTAATATAAACATATTGTTTTATAATATTATAAAATGTGACAACAAGTTACGTAAAGACGTGATATAACATATATTTTCATCTTCATTTCGAAACATAAATATTATTTATTTTATTTTCCCAGTATACTTTGCAATGTTCTAAATATTGTTGTTCTATTTTTACGCTTACATTTTTTCGAAATCGAAACTGCAATAATTTCGTCAATCTTCTTAATTTCTAATAAAAACAGAATTGAAATAGGTGTTGTTTTATTATCAAATGAAATTTTAAAATAACGGGTGTTCAAACCGCCTACATGTATGACTATCAAAAGCATATTCCTTCGTCAACTCCCGTATATGTTGAAAATGTAAACCAAAAAGTGTTGGTATCGTTGCATCTTACAAAATAATATCATAATTATCTAAACAATTACATACATTACACATGTCTGAATCACTTAGTTGTCATTTACATAAATTCTCTCTACATCAAATAAGATTGTTCATGAGATTATATATATTGAACATCTTATTAACTATTCTATTTCTCATTTTGAAAGAAAATATTTTACTCCAATCATTTCTAATTATATTTTGCTTTCTCAATACTTTATACAAGATGGAGGCTCCTTCTGAGTATTTAAAATGTTATATGTCTTTAGTTAGTAAACCGTATTCTTAGAAAATTGTACAAATACTTTTCTCCTGTGAACACAGATTGTTCCTTTTTACTTCTTATTCCATTTTGTTTGGAATTACAGACAGAAGTGTGTGTAGCTTATATATAATTATGTGTTGGACATTTTATCTTTCTGGACAGTTTAGTCAAATTAATAAACCTATCCTCAGTAACAATATCATGAAGGTGTATTATAATGCCAGCATTTATCCATACAGCATTTGGCCTTTTATACCTAACATTGATATTTCTTCATAGAATATCATTCCTATAAACAGCGCAATCTTGATCTTTTTTCCCTGCAGAACATTTTGCAATTAAGTTTGAGTAAGAAGGATAGACCAACCCCAATTGGGTCGAGCAGATACTGAAAAAAGAAATATTAACCTTTACTGGGGAGATCAATAAACTTCTATCCATCAACTTGCTTATAAATGTGGACCATGCAATTCGTCTTGGTCCAATCCAAGAGATGGTTAGGCTAAAATTGGTTCCATTTTCTAAATAGCCTGCCCTAATAGTAATGTATCATGTCAAGCTATAGCCTCAATAGGAGCTCAGCGGAGATAAGCTATTTCCATGGTAACGCAAATTCCAGTGCGTAAGGCATTTATATAGCGCCTTACATCGAAAGGATCACAAAGAGCTTTACAAATTACATTAAAAGAAAGAGTATCAATATACACAATGCAGCAAACTAAATAAAAGTACAGTGAAAATTGAAGGCATAATAAAACACAATAAACCATTACACAAATCAAGTTACAATATAGCATGTAGGAACGCTGCAGACAATAAAATGACTAGATATTCTAGATAAAGACCGTCTTTGAATGACGGATCTGTATTGGGAAGATTGTTCCAGAGTTTGGTCCTGCGACGCAGAAAGCCCTGTATGTTGCAGTGGCATTTTAAAGTATGTTAACGAAGCAAAAGTACTGGATATGATTTCCTAGTGGTCTAATATATACATCCCATTGTTAAAACTATACTTTTATCATACGTTTTGTCGATATATTATATCGTCAGCTTAATAAAAATAATTGCCTAAGTCATATTTACTACTTTTGGGAAATTTTAAAAACAAACATCTAGTTTTGTCAGCTTAATAAAATAATTGCCTAAGTCATTTTTCATAACTTCTATCAATGCAATAACTTCATTTGTTGTGATGGTTTTACTGAAGCGTTCTACCCTACGACTGGCCATGTTGGCAGTTACAAAAAATACCTAAGTCACATTGTTTGACTAACAGTTAGGTATACGGAATATATTATAGCGAATAAATTTAATAAACACGTGACTCATGTATAACTTAGTCCGGCGAGTACAGCGGAGAAAAATCCCCGGAAATGGAAGCTTCACTGTACAACAACATAGGCATGTAATAGTTTCAACCATTCAACCATTCAACCATTCATACGATATATGAATGAAATCTACTAACCCCCATATGACGGCTTATATGGAGCTTGCATATATTTAAACCATATTACACGTAAATTGGCAAATTGCATTAGGGCTATTCCATTACTTATTTTTAAATAATCAAAATGTTGTTGCCTACTTTTTCGGATGAAATTATATTCGTGACACCATTCAAGGAGGAGGCCCTCGCGGGTAAAAGCTGACAAATTGCATTAAAGGGCCATTCCATGATTTTAATTTTTTATCTTTCCCGTTTTCCCCCTTTTTTTGAATATATATTCGTGGCACTATTCAAGGAGGAATTTAGCTGACACATTGCATTAATGGGCTGGCTATTCCACGATTTTCTATTTTTTTGCCCACTTTTTGGATGGATCTATATTTCTGGTATCATTTAAGGAGGAGCGGTAGAACCCTAATAAAGTGTGTATTGAAATCCCCAATCCAAAATTCACACATAGACATATAATGTGCTATATTAACATGGTGGGTCATTCTGCCCATCAAATTGGAAAGCCACATTAACATGTTTGGGCCATTTGGCGCCCAATTGGACAGATTTTATTTTTGTTTGTTTTGCGCCTTCGTTGCTTCTTTCACGTTGACGTACATGCCATTTGAATTGTCAATACCACTGACTGTTGGAGGAATAGGGACCGTAGACTGGCTTTGAACAGATACTGCCACAGGATCCATATACTCATGGTATATAACATCCTCGTCATTATGTACCTCGATTTTAACGTCATGGTATATACCCTGGTAGTCAGCTGCACTTAATCGTGACGTTTCATCGAGGCTCTGGTAATTATCCACTGTTTCCAAGCGGTCCGGGTCCTGATTCGTGACTTGTTGATTGTCAGCAGTTTGGTCTGACAGCGTATTGGGAATCGCGTAGCCGTCCAGATCTATATCCTCATGGATGTCTGATGGATCGGATTTACGGCTGAAAACACAGCAACATACAGTAATATGAATTACAATGGGTTGCAACTATATTGTAGCATCAGCTAATTTCATGATTTGTAGACATGGGCAAGGTTACCAGTACTATAAACAACTGCTGGGCAGTAATATACAGCTCATGGACAAACAATAACTTCAGATAAATCGCAATTTATATTTCATGCAAAATACTATGTTTTCTGTACATCTAACTAAAATATCACGTTAAGGAATAACATTATCCGTAAATTAAGTACAACATATGGTTTAATTTGAAAATTATAACGTACAAGTAATGCACATGTCAGTTGTATGACGCACTATACGACCCCGGAAATGGTGCGTCATTTTATCGTTTATAATGACACACCCTGTGTCACAAATGTGACGAACCTTTGCATCCAATGACGGTACCCTCAGTCAAATTTGTGACGCACCATTGACTGATCCTGACGGACCATGACTGTCTCAAATGACTCATCCCCACCGGCATACATCATTGTTGACTGAACTGGTTTGCGATATACATGTATATAATATGAAAATACTTTAAAAAAAGTGTTAAACAATTCAGATCCAGTACTTCCGCGCGCAATATGGGAATAATTGTTGATGCTCATATGTCCATGACTAAACACATCAATAGTGTTTTTTCTTCTATCAACTTTCATTAAAGAAACATCCGTCACATTACTAAATATCTTGATCAAAACACAAAGCACCGTGTCATTAGCAGTCTAATCCTTCAGCGTCTGGACTACGGCAACGCACTCCTATATGGAGCCAAGTCAAAGGACATGGATCATTTATCTCCAAAACATAGCCGTTATACTTATATTCTCTGCTGACAAGTGCGATAGCCCATCAATTTACCATACGGGAGCACATCAAATTTAAGCTATGGATGTATATCTTCAAATGTCTGCTGGGTTACCTTACACACTTTCTTTCTCATCAACTCAAACCTGCCACTGGACCCATGACACGTTCATCATCGGACACTTCTCTTCTCATATGGGAAAATCGTGCACCCTCACTGGGGAACAGCCTCCCAAAAAAACCCGGGGAGGCATGCCCACTGCCTAGTTTCAAGAAGATTTTAAAGTCTCATGTCTATCCATCGTATTAACTCTGTTTGCATTGTTCTTTTGGGGGTTTCTTGGTTTTGTTTCATGGCGCTTTCATCTTTCGGGAAAGGCGCCTTATAAATGTTGGTTATGTGTGTATGTATGAATGTATATATCGTAAATTCATCAATTCGAAGTTTCAGTATGGATTATTTCAAGCATCAAAATAAAGTCGAGTTATAGTTTGTTATTATTTGAAGAAAACTGCATTAGTTTTAAGCAGCATACTGGTTTAATAACTGAAAAGGAAATGAGCAAGTAACCACCCGCGCAAGTGACAATCTGTATAATATACATGGATGGAAGTGTTCCCTGACTACTCTTATAAAATCGCTCATTTCTCTGTAATTATTGAACCGAATAAAATGCCTTTTTCCCGTTAGAAATGTTCCATTCCGACACTTATTTAGCAAGTTACAATCAACTAAAGAAACATTGTAATGTGTATTGGAACACTCTGAATATGTTATACCGGACATCATCGGGAGCCAACATCGTGTCCTGGGTTTGGTAGTCTTTCACTTATTAATCTTGATGTATAATAGAATATTTAGAAACAAGTCCGATGGCATGGCTTGAATACGAATTTAACAAAAGGGTAACAAAATACATAAATGCCTCAAGTCTTTAGACATCGCATGAATATAACACGCACAAAACTGAAACACTCAAACTTCATAAAATGACTATAACGAGGACACACCTTACCGTTTGATTAACAACAGAACTGCCACTAAAACAAGTCCAACAAACAACACACAACCTACAGCAGCTCCGATTATAATATCATCTCCTTTAAATGGCAGAGAAAAGTGTTGATAACTATGATAAGACATGTTTACAATACGTTAATCACTGTTAATCTTAGTACAGTTAGGGCCATATCCAAACTCTCAGTGATTTTAAAGCATTTTTCTACCGATTTTACAACGGTATTCCAACGGTATTTCGTTATATTGTTAAAAGCATCGGAAAAAGATCGGTGATTAACTAGAGCCTCCCTACTTATCTGGCGTTAACAATAGAACTATTGTATGCGCGAGGAAGGTTGTGTTATTAAGCTGACTAGTGTTCACCCGACCCCCGTTGTGACGTAAAGAGCGACCCATTTGCCAGATTGTACACCTACCGGGTTTCTAGTACAAGTGCCAGGTTTTATCATGGCAGGTGATAGAGGCTAATCGCGACACTCCTCAAACCCCGACTCAAACGAGATATGTTTGTAGCCGCCTATTCATTGTAATCCACTCGTTAACGTCATAAGAATAATCCTCCTTGAAGTGGCCTTTAAAGACTATTGTTCAGCCGTGGATGATTTTAGAGTAAGCAGTACAAGCAGGGAGGTGGTCAGAAGTCACAAACTGGTCCAAAAAAATTGTTTCACTTCTAATAATGTTGAGAAATGCACCAATTCTGATTAAACGGGACAAAACTTAAGTTTTACATACTTAATGACCCACAAACTATATATTGTTGGAAAGCTTATGATTCAAGGTTTTTCATTTTTGCAAAAAATAATCAAATTATACAGGGTGTGTAAAAAAATTTACAGGGTGGAACATAAAAAGGTTGATCGTTTTTGCTCCTCACAAAATATTTTGATAGATTGTACAGTTAGGGTTTAGCTGAAAATAGTTACCAAAATCAGAACAACCGCAGAAGGTGCTACCAAATTTGCTAAGAATCATTTGCCCAAAATGTACACAGGAAAAGTACAGGGTGTCTAAAATTATGATGAAATAATGCATAAAATGAAGGTTTGTATATACTATTCTATGAAATTTAGTTAGCATGGACTATTTAATTTAAAAGAAAATGGTTATCAAAATGAACTATATGAATATCGTTAAAGTTCCTTTTATTTTGAATACAGGGCGGTCCAAAATAGGTCTAAATAGCAAATTTTTCATAAATCTATGAAAAATTCTGTGAAGAAATACTTCTGGATTTTTTAGTTAAATGATTTACTACCCAGGGTAGAAAAGGACCGAAGAGTCACACAAATAAAATAGAGAGACTGCGATTTGGCCATTGTTTAATCAATCAAATGAATAAAACTGTGTATTCTTTACATTAAAACACTCCCTGAATTGAACATCATATTCTAGTAGAGAATGTCTAGATAACAGCTCAATATTAGTATTCATAGTAGCAGGCACATGTTATTAACACATATGAGAAGTTTGAAAACTTTCCTATGTATACTTTTAAAATGGCATCAATTTCAAAAGTTTTAGTTTTCCGCTATTTTGTGTAGAAACCTATGGGCGCCTCATCCACCGGCGCCTCATCCACCGGTCCCACCTTTGACTCACTCGACGTTTAGATCGATAACTTCACTGTTGCTAAACATGTGGTTTTAATTCTTTTTTTATTCGGTAGCTGGATAAATTGTCTTTAATATGATACCAAAAATGTTATGTTTTTCTGACAACTTCTATTTAAAATAGAGACACGTATCACGATTTTAAGGATTTTTTTAAACGATCCCACCTTATTTTATATACCTATTAGTGACCTGTGACCAGGTGTCAATGACACCTCCCTGGTACAAGCATGGATAATGTTATCATTGAATACTAAACAATATGGGAGCCATTAAACATACAACGTGTTATTGTTTTCTGGTATAGGCATAATGTGTGTAATCAAGTAGCATTATGAATCTTACTCCCCTAAATAGTGTCATTTTTCTGCGTTTTTAGACTATTTAAGAATGTTGCATACACTCTGAACGTGACCTAATAAATAATAAATAAATAATAAATATGAAGAAATTAAGTAATTACTAATAATTATATCAATAAAATAGTATATTAAGGCCTATTTATAATTAATTGATTGATAAATGATTAAATAAACATCAACAATTAAAGAAAGTAAATACAAAATAAATAAATAACGTTAAAATTATGTAAATATAAATGAAAACCCCGAACGGACGTATAATGAGAGAACAATAATAAATATTATATTTCGGCATACTTAAAACCCTAAACGACCTCTACCCAGACTCGACCGCTCTAAGTATAAAGCACAAGGAATATAAACCGCCACAAAGAAAGTCGTAAAAGATGTGCACATAAATCGACAAAATGCTGTACAAACGAAATATAATATATCTAGAATTGTTTCAAAAAGTAGTGTTATTCGTTACATTTAAATCAGAATTACTTTCTTTAACAGTAAATAATCAACTTTTGAGCGAGAAACTATCTTAAAACTACAAAGATTAAGAAATATAAAGCATTTTAAACATCTAATTTAGAGAAGAGTGGTATGTTGAACCATATTACTTTTGTTTGTTATTGCGTTCACATAGCGCATAGTTGGCTCAGCGGTAGAGCATTGGACTAGTAAACCGGAGGTCGTGGGTTCGAATCCTATCACGTCTTGAAATTTTATTTTAATCGTTTATATACTTTTTTTTATTAGTTTTCGATATTGTTTATCATTTCGTATAATTATTCATTATTGTTCAATTATAGTTTATTTTGGAATGTGGAATTATTTACGATTTAATTTTAATTTTCCACTGACTGTTTAGTGTGCATGGCATCATGAAATGTTAATGAACCGCGGTATACCACCGAACTGTCCTACTCCTATGCAACAGGCCAATACAATAGAAACTCGTTGTGTGTTATTATCGATTGAGCTAAACTTGTAAAGTAAATGCCAGCCGTTATGTAATACAAATCAATGTGCCTGTATTATTATTATTGAAATAATGTTTCGGTGGTGTAGGAAATAGGAAAATCGATTCAAGGACATGAGCCGACTGGCTTCATATTTACATAACAATTGGCCTTTGCAGATCATGTTCATAGACTAGCTAGGGGCCATTCAATGTAGGCCTAGAAGTAGTAAACACAATTATATTTACAGGACATTCTTTATCGCAGTGAAATTGCAAAAGAAAAAAAGTATCATTCAACATTCAATAAATATAGCGAACGATAAGCAATCCTGTCAATTTATAAAAACAAACAGTGTAATAACAAAACAGAAAAGAAAACCATCCCCATCCGCAGGATTCGAACCACTGACCTCATGATTGTGAAGCCGGGGCTTTGACGTTTGAGCTAATGAAGGCTATATATAAACGTTTTGAAGAAAAACATTACATAGGGTTCAAAATACAAATATCTCTTAAATCGGAGGCTAAATGCTTTATATTTCGATTGGTGTGCATTTTTAATATGGGTTATCGCCCAAAAGTTTATTATATGCTGAAGGAGATTGTAATTCTGATTTCACTATAATGCATAACACTATTTTTTGAACGATTCTAGACATTTCGTTCGTAAATAAATTTCACCATTACGTTTGATCGATTAAAATTCGCGGCAAATCTATTGCACCATGGGTATTATTACTTGGAAACACGGAGACTCAGATACATAGGGAGTCATGTGACTTTTGTCCAGGACAAACACTTCACTTGAGATGTACACGCCCCTTTAAGTTATTTTCGTTCGGCCTATATATAATTTTTGAACAACATTAAAAGCTATTCGCGGTCTGATAAATGTACAATTTAACAATACCCCTAGTACCCCACTCCCCGCCCCCCCCCCCCCCCCCCCCTCCACCTCCCAACTCAAAGGTTGCATTCATGACTCAACGATTTTTACGAAACTTATGTAAATCCCTATCGATTGCACAGTCAGACATCAAGGAATTACCTCAATAGAATCCACTTCACTCATGCGTGTCCGTAACAAAAGGTTCTTGTTCCCACAGTATTCGTTGTTCAGATCAATTTGATTCAAGTCTTACTGTTCAAAGAATGACCTATACATTTGGCGGGTTATTTAAACGAGTATCCGTCAACATGCGTGTTGATCTGTAGTATCAGTCTTTTCAAATTTGGGAACAGACCTTAGTTCCTACAAATATGACCGACTCATGGATGGCTTCTATTGCTAGTATTCACATCACATTATCTAAATCAATATTCAATACATATAGCATTGAATATAATTTAGATTACAAAAAGGATTTGGTTTTTCTGTCACGAGGAGGACAAGGAAAACATTCAATTGTACCTGTCCAATTACTGTATCCGATTTCGTATCGAATATTGTTAAAATCCATGTTCTGTTTCTTATAATTTTATTGCTACTACGTATGTAGCTCCTTATAATAAAACAACAATCAAAAACCACACACACAAAAAGCCCCCAACAAACAAAAACAAAAACAACAAAAAACAAATTCAACCCCCCCCCCCCCCCCCCCAAAAAAAGTAAGAAAAAACAGAAGAAATAAATATAAAGGGATAACATAAGTAAATATAATCATAAATATGGGTAAAAACCGTGGGACGTACAAAATAAAGGTACTACTGAGATCGAACTTACGATTCAATGGTATCTATATCAATATGAGTGTTCATTGTAAATCCGCTGCCCTACCAACTGAGCTAACCGGTATACAGCAATTTCTTGTCATGCGCATTCAAATATATGGATAGGTTCACATGATTTTTTTTAAATGATAACACAATAATAGGTCTTATGAATAACAAAGCCCCTCCCCTAGAAAAATAAATAAAAAATATTAAAAAAATAACAAAACGAAAACGTTAACAAAACAAAACAAAACAAAACAAAACAAAACAAAACAGAGAAATTGGAGACACAGAGAGAAAAATAAGAAGAAAAGGGAAAAAACAGACAGAGAAGAAATAATGATTGGTTGAGGAATTGAACCCGGGATTCCTGCGTGTGAGCGCTAGAGCGTGGCCACTATGCTACACTAGACTATTACAATTTTGGCAAAGTCGTTGATAAATATATATTTAGTATGGAGTTATTCAAGCATCACATTTCTTATGCGTTGCTGATCCCCAAACTTTGTTTTCAAAATTAAAATAATGAAGCGATTAACATTTAAAAAAATGGGAATTGTTCTTTAGAATTTCAGCTTCTTGCCGGTGCTGTGCAATCATTTGACGCTCAATTCTCATAGCCCTAGTGAACGCAATACTGAAGCGATTACAGAATTGCTTCAGTTCACTCGGGCTATGATAATTGAGCGTCAAATGTCGCAAGTTGTATGGTGGTTTCATGTTCCAAAGGGTTACAGGCCAAATGCTATGCGATGTGACAGTTGACAACCAGCAAAGACCATTATATTCTATTGATAGGGAACATTGTATCGAAAATTGGAGAAAGGACAAAAGTCGGAAACAATATCCTCTCTAAACTAATGACTTGGATTGTATATTGTATAATACATAGGTATTATATTGTATAATACTTCCAAACACGATGGTCAATATATTACGCCCCTTCCGTCATCACCCATCCATTGTACAAATATGTTACGTGACCTATCGCCAAAATGTTTTCAGCATTGATTTCAATGGAATGAAGGGGGAAATCGGCTACTTTCACAAGATCTTGGCAATACTGCGCCGAACAATAGATGAATAGAGTGAGAGTAAACAACATGCTACACTCGTGATGGAGTGGTAGCTTAATTCATATTTCTAGACGACCAGATACATTGATCGGCGGTGAACGTAAACATTTTACGATCGGATTTAAAAAGCTTATAGTATTTCTAATTGAGCCATCGAGAGTACTACAATAGTTCTATTGTTAACGCCAGATAAGTAGAGAGTCTCTAGTTAATCACCGATCTTTTTCCGATGCTTTTAACAATAGAACGAAATACCGTTGGAATACCGTTGTAAAATCGGTAGAAAAATGCTTTAAAATCACTGAGAGTTTGGATATGGACCCTTATACATTTAAAGGTGTATGTTCCGATCACTTTTTTGGGGCTATGTGTTGTTTTTTTCACATCAAGATATTTTGATATCAGAAGAATCCCCATATTTTTCTTATTATGTCTGTAAAATCTTAGGGGCCAGAAATGTTCCATTTAGAAATTATAGGCTAAAATGTGGTGAATTACTGTCAAAGGTGGTTAACCACCAACCAGTTTGTGTACTACTCAATGGGCAACTCTCTTGTGACCTTGTGCTTCTAAGAATAGAACCATTTGAGTTATGCAACTCAAATGTTGGAATGCTACAATTTTAAGGATGACCTTTCATGTAAAATAGAAAACATCAAGTTGAAAATCGGGCCAGCATTCGGAACATCTACCTTTAAATAACCACTTTTAAGGTTTGAAGCTAAGATTTGTTAAAGCCCAAATCGATTGTGACCCCTATTTGTAAAATAACTAATTATGTGACATGTTGTGTTTAAAAGTATACACAAGGGCTGGTCTCCATAATCATGATATAGAGACAAGTTCCACCAGTCCCGCAAGAGTCGACCTGAGCCTTCTGGGCTTAATTACTCAGAATGTATTATGGGCCTCCTCTCAGCACAGCATCGTGTCCGCACGCCATGTTAAGAGATAGGAGTTAGTATAGGTCTCTAATTATTCTGGAGGGAACAGCAATTGGCCACTACGCTGTTGAATGCTGTTTGTGTCATTATCATGTTTTGCGTGAATTTTAAATGCACGGTTCCTTATCAACAAATGATGCGCGCGCATACTGTGGAGCAAAGACAATAGACCTTATAATTTATCTCGCTTTCGTTCGTAATTCCGGTGGGGAGGGGTGGGGGGGGGGACTAAGTGGATATGAGGTCACGGGTATGTGCCGCCAGACAGGGTCCTATTTTTCACTCGCCTGGTAAATGAATGATCCATTTTCATAGCCAATGTTGGTACATTTATGAGTCTAACATCCTTAAATTTGCTATTTTTGACAGAAATGTTTAGCAAAATCTGTCAAATATGTAGGAAAATGATGGGTCTCTGGTAAATATATGGGTCCATTTCCCCCCGAAATGTGTAAATGTTTGGGTCAATTTTCATTTTGCTGGCGGCACCTCCCTACCAAAAAAGTATTTAAGTTCCCCCCCCCCCCCCCCCCCCCGGTCGTTACATTCTTCGCGTGCATTCGTTAGGTGATATCAAAGTTTACCCCATCAACGGCATGAAGGTATGTAGTCTATATGCTTTCCAACCGCAAGAGATTTAAAAATGTTTACTTTAGTTCTCTAGGTAATTATAGTTTTCTGGGTAATCAGAATGGTTCAATATGTATCCTTCCCCGGAGTAGGCCAGTGCAACTAGCAGATGGGCGCAAGATTGACTTGACTTGACTTGACTTGACTTGACTTTATTGTTTTTTTATTATAAAATTATTATGTTTCAGCTTAATATTGTGTGAGCAATAAGTAATACTAGTATAATTATATACCTGTGTTTCGTGAGACTGACTCATCAGGTTGATCACCATCAGCTGGGCCTATCATACAAGAAAGAACGAGGAAATGGCTTGACTTGACTTGGCTTGACTTGACTTGACTTGACTTGACTTGACTTGACTTGACGTGACTTGACTTGACTTGACTTGATTTGACTTGACTTGACTTGACTTGACTAATTGACCAATTGGGGTCTCTCTCTGTGTGTGTATCAGCCAGGATTGACGGGGCTATCGATCGCACAGCGCAAATGTCTTGGGTCGAACGACATTGTGTGTGTTAACAATTGGTCCTTTTTTCTCGTGCTGTGTATTGGAAATGAGACTTTTGAAAATGGGAATTTTTTCTTTAAATAGTGCTAATCATGGTTTATCTTTGTTGTTAGGGGGCAAATTTGGTATCAAATTATGCCTTAAAGGTTCATCTAAATGCTTATCTAGCCTGTTTGGTCAAAACAAATTGAATGTTACTCAAAATGACATAAAGAAAGTGGGATACTTTCTTTTGTTGAACCCTTTATGTTTCACCTTAATATTGTGTGAGCCTTAAGTAATACTAGTATACCTGTGTTTCCTGAGACTGACTCATCAGGTTGATCCCCATCAGCTGTGCCTATAATGACAGAGAAAAGTGTTGATAACTATGATAAGACATGTTTACAATACGTTAATCACTGTTAATCTTAGTACAGTTATACATTTAAAGGTGTATGTTCCGATCACTTTTTTGGGGCTATGGGTGTTTTTTTTCACATCAAGATATTTTGATATCAGAAGAATCCCCATATTTTTCTTATTATGTCTGTAAAATCTTAGGGGCCAGAAATGTTCCATTTAGAAATTATAGGCTAAAATGTGGTGAATTACTGTCAAAGGTGGTTAACCACCAACCAGTTTGTGTACTACTCAATGGGCAACTCTCTTGTGACCTTGTGCTTCTAAGAATAGAACCATTTGAGTTATGCAACTCAAATGTTGGAATGCTACAATTTTAAGGATGACCTTTCATGTAAAATAGAAAACATCAAGTTGAAAATCGGGCCAGCATTCGGAACATCTACCTTTAAATAACCACTTTTAAGGTTTGAAGCTAAGATTTGTTAAAGCCCAAACAGATTGGGACCCCTATTTGTAAAATAACTAATTATGTGACATGTTGTGTTTAAAAGTATACACAAAGGCTGGTCTCTATAATCATGATATAGAGACAAGTTCCACCAGTCCCGCAAGAGTCGACCTGAGCCTTCTGGGCTTAATTACTCAGAATGTATTATGGGCCTCCTCTCAGCACAGCATCGTGTCCGCACGCCATGTTAAGAGATAGGAGTTAGTATAGGTCTCTAATTATTCTGGAGGGAACAGCAATTGGCCACTACGCTGTTGAATGCTGTTTGTGTCATTATCATGTTTTGCGTGAATTTTAAATGCACGGTTCCTTATCAACAAATGATGCGCGCGCATACTGTGGAGCAAAGACAATAGACCTTATAATTTATCTCTCTTTCGTTCGTAATTCCGGTGGGGAGGGGTGGGGGGTACTAAGTGGATATGAGGTCACGGGTATGTGCCGCCAGACAGGGTCCTATTTTTCACTCGCCTGGTAAATGAATGATCCATTTTCATAGCCAATGTTGGTACATTTATGAGTCTAACATCCTTAAATTTGCTATTTTTGACAGAAATGTTTAGCAAAATCTGTCAAATATGTAGGAAAATTGAATGTTACTCAAAATGACATAAAGAAAGTGGGATACTTTCTTTTGTTGAACCCTTTATGTTTCACCTTAATATTGTGTGAGCCTTAAGTAATACTAGTATACCTGTGTTTCCTGAGACTGACTCATCAGGTTGATCCCCATCAGCTGTGCCTATAATGACAGAGAAAAGTGTTGATAACTATGATAAGACATGTTTACAATACGTTAATCACTGTTAATCTTAGTACAGTTATACATTTAAAGGTGTATGTTCCGATCACTTTTTTGGGGCTATGGGTGTTTTTTTTCACATCAAGATATTTTGATATCAGAAGAATCCCCATATTTTTAAATGCACGGTTCCTTATCAACAAATGATGCGCGCGCATACTGTGGAGCAAAGACAATAGACCTTATAATTTATCTCGCTTTCGTTCGTAATTCCGGTGGGGAGGGGTGGGGGGGTACTAAGTGGATATGAGGTCACGGGTATGTGCCGCCAGACAGGGTCCTATTTTTCACTCGCCTGGTAAATGAATGATCCATTTTCATAGCCAATGTTGGTACATTTATGAGTCTAACATCTTAAATTTGCTATTTTTGACAGAAATGTTTAGCAAAATCTGTCAAATATGTAGGAAAATGATGGGTCTCTGGTAAATATATGGGTCCATTTCCCCCGGAAATGTGTAAATGTTTGGGTCAATTTTCATTTTGCTGGCGGCACCTCCCTACCAAAAAAGTATTTAAGTTCCCCCCCCCCCCCCCCCCCCCCCCGGTCGTTACATTCTTCGCGTGCATTCGTTAGGTGATATCAAAGTTTACCCCATCAACGGCATGAAGGTATGTAGTCTATATGCTTTCCAACCGCCAGAGATTTAAAAATGTTTACTTTAGTTCTCTAGGTAATTATAGTTTTCTGGGTAATCAGAATGGTTCAATATGTATCCTTCCCCGGAGTAGGCCAGTGTAACTAGCAGATGGGCGCAAGATTGACTTGACTTGACTTGACTTGACTTGACTTGACTTTATTGTTTTTTTATTATAAAATTATTATGTTTCAGCTTAATATTGTGTGAGCATTAAGTAATACTAGTATAATTATATACCTGTGTTTCGTGAGACTGACTCATCAGGTTGATCACCATCAGCTGGGCCTATCATACAAGAAAGAACGAGGAAATGGCTTGACTTGACTTGACTTGACTTGACTTGACTTGACTTGATTTGACTTGACTTGACTTGACTTGACTAATTGACCAATTGGGGTCTCTCTCTGTGTGTGTATCAGCCAGGATTGACGGGGCTATCGATCGCACAGCGCAAATGTCTTGGGTCGAACGACATTGTGTGTGTTAACAATTGTTCCTTTTTTCTCGTGCTGTGTATTGGAAATGAGACTTTTGAAAATGGGAAATTTTTCTTTAAATAGTGCTAATCATGGTTTATCTTTGTTGTTAGGGGGCAAATTTGGTATCAAATTATGCCTAAAAGATTCATCTAAATGCTTATCTAGCCTGTTTGGTCAAAACAAATTGAATGTTACTCAAAATGACATAAAGAAAGTGGGATACTTTCTTTTGTTGAACCCTTTATGTTTCACCTTAATATTGTGTGAGCCTTAAGTAATACTAGTATACCTGTGTTTCCTGAGACTGACTCATCAGGTTGATCCCCATCAGCTGTGCCTATCATACAATAAAGAAAGAGGGAATGGGGAAAAGTGTACAAGATTCTGGACTGTATTAGTATCGTCCGATACTGGAACACCAGTATCGGCCAATACGGACACATATAAAATGCTCCAGTATCCGGCGATACTGGAACATAATTATGTACCAATCATTCAATACTGGGACAAACCTCACTGGTATCGCTTGTACCAGTATCGCTCGATACTGGAACACAATGTGTTCTTCCGATACTGGAACAGTAAAATCGTACCAGTATCGACCGACCGGTACTGGCAACATTTATGTTCCAGTATCTGAGACCTAAAGTACACTTTTTCTCCTTTCCAAAATGTCAAGGTCTAGCTCAAGGATTGATGAACCAGTACTAGGCATGTTTGTACTTATTTCAATGGATGTCGTCCGTAACGCCTGCCTAATTAGTTCGAAATCGTCTATATTTCAGTGATATTTGGGTGAATTTGATTAATTTCTGTGAGGCAAGTAGCAAATCACAAGACAGCTTTCAAAAACGATATAGTTCAATAGAATAACATTATAAGTTTAATTAGAAAAGTGACTTTAATACGTTTTTGAAGGTGAAATTTCATAAAAGATGATGACACAAAGTATTGGAAATTAATTTTCTAACACAAATATGTAAAAAAAAGGGGTTTTTTATTTTTATTTTTTTTATTTTTTTTATTTTACCCATAATCCCTAGTTCACATTTTGCGACATCCGACGGGTTTTTACAGATCGTATCACATTTTTGTAAAGAAAATTATGAAATTTGAGAACTCTCTAAATTTCATAATTTTCGAAATATTTAAAAGGTTTTTCTCGAACAACATGACAATGAGGGTGGGTCTAGCCCATAGAACATAGGGTTTTTTCCTTGGTCTTACCAGATAGTTTCAATATGCATTCTGGAAAAGGATGACTCCATCTGGATTCATTAGGTGAACTGCCTAGAACACACTGGACGACTGTAGCACCAACAAGCTCCAAACCAACATCACAACTGAATCCAACAAAATCATACGTGTCTCCAAAGTAGTAAATGTCTGTGCCATCAATGGGATCGTCGCATAAACCGATGGTAACTTTAGTAAAGAAGTTTGAAAACAACAGAAAAGTAATTTATAATATGTGGACCTTTTGTAAAAGTAAATCTACATACGGAGGCACTGGCGGCAAATCGTATTGTAAATTGCTGTGGCATCGTTGCAAAAATGTTATAGTATAAATCACTTTTGATATTGAACAATCAAATCGATGTTCACGTACAGTATTTGATACAATAACAAAGATTCGAGAAGGCCAACACATTATAACAACTAAATTAAATAAGGTGTGGGCTCTTTTTCATAGCTAAACTGATTTTGATGATGTGATGATTCCCCCCCAAGATAATAAAATTCAGAACTTAGTATTTATAATCATTTCGCGCGATCTATCTACGTATAATGTGATCCAGGCGTAGCAGCCATGTAGGCGCACAGTACATCGAAGAATAATATTCCACACCAGATTTAGGACACAACATGTGTAAACAAATTTAAGTTAATTCAGCTTTAACTATTTCATAGATTACCATCGTAAATCGAGAGCCAATTCTGACTCCCACAAATCTGATCTCCGTTTCCTGAGCACGGCAGAGTGCAATGTCTATCTCCCAATATCTCTCCACTGATTGGTCCGTTGCCACAATTACAGACGTTTCCCATATGAAGGCTTGCGTACCGAAAATTATGTTGTCGACAATGATGGCGGCAGATGTTGATCGTCATATTAGTCACTAATCGCACGTAAATGGTTGATATCGTGTTGAGTAACGTATCTCCAACTCCACCGTAACAGCCTAAATAACCGGGTACTGAATGAATAAATAAATTATAAAGTTGTTGAGAATTTCTCCTCTTTTTCCTTTCAACACTGGCATGACTGGGAAAGATTATGACAGGTATCGCGTGTGTTATGTATTCATCCATCGGAATACTGCGGCCGACTATCCAACCTGCGCATGCATCACCAATAGACGTTATTTATAATTGGCGATTTCATGTCTAAAGAGGGAGACATACGTGAACTTACACATTTTTCTAGATAGTGTCGGTTACCAGTAAACATTTCATGTCAAACTAGTGGAATAGAATGATAGTTTATACTTTCAAGTTTATTTCACGAATGTAATAAGGTCAAATATTGAACAGCTCAGAAGTATGAAGCATTTTTTATGATTAGTGCAAAGTTCACCACATTGAAAAACTACATCACTCTCGGCTACAACGTTAGCCTCGATTTCGGAGCACTAATTGCTCTGAGCACGCTCAGCTGGATAACACGGCCCTCCTAATGCGACAATTATGAATAACGTCTATTGGCACTAGCAATACTTTGCCTGTAACTGAGTCAGCGTGTAGAAAAGCAAAATGCGAAAATGGAAACCATACTTGATCATACTTTTGTTACAGTGACTTCCTCGATATTCATTCTTCCCATGCAAATTTCACATCTTAAATTAAAGAGGAGAAATTTTTGAACAACTTTATTATTTAATATTTTATGTAGGATTTATACTTTAAGAGTTATAAGCACTTGTAGTATACCCAGTAAGTTACCTTTTTATAACTGTACAATTCATGCTTATCACCCCGTCTTTTCCTTTTATACTGCCCTGATGGCAGTTCAGAGTCACTTCCGAAGAAATCTTGAGAAATGAGGGCCGCACTGCGAATCTAGTACGTATGGCTCATACGTATAAGTGACTTTTACGTTAGACTTATACGATAGTCACGAAAGCAAAGTTTACATCATCACACGTAATATTTCTACATTATTATGGAAATATCCACATTGGTCTAATTTCAATTATCATTGGTGCTTGCATGTATGGTGACTATGCAGAATATTAGTTCGGTGCCTATCGTGTAAGTCAATACATAAAGTCACGTATGAGCCATACTTACAAGTTTTGCAGCGCTTTCTATGTTATCGGAAGACATGCTCGAATAACCTCTCTCTTGTTTATCGAAAGATATATACAACTATTATTTCACAGCAGTAGATAGTTTGATTTTTATTGATTTTTTATAAACCATGGGTAGTAGATTCTTCAAGGTAGAGTTTCCTACCTGCACATATAGCTACTGCTTCCTTGTCATATCCACATGTAGGACCTTCCTCTTGTGGTATTGGAATAGGAGTTTTTGCTACACATTCATCTAAGCTAGAATACTCAGTGCCTGGAATAACATTAAGGAATCACTGCAAAACTAGTACGTATAGCTCATACGTATAAGTGCTTATACGCAAGACTTATTATACGATAGTCTTTAAAGCAATAGTTAGCATCACCTATACGTGCAAGCATACGTGTCGGCCAAATACAGTTAAACATGTTAAAGCCATTGTACCACACTTGAAATTGAAATTAATCGATTTTAATCCAATAATGAAGCTTGTTAAAACCAAGAGCCGTAGGCGAACTTGTATTGTCACTGTACCAATTGAATGTGTAATTTGAGTTTAATAAATATCATACATCAGAATTATTATTGTCTGTGTATTTATTAATTAACAACAAAAACATATTTTATACAAGTATTTTAAGGGGAATATCTTGTCTATGTGTCAATACCAACAAAAAAAACTATATTATTTAAGCTAATAAACGGTACAATAACATCCTATACCCACTGAAACGATGCACTACGGTCCTATTAAATAGCGCCATCTATAATAGCTTTGTTAAATTTTGGAGGCGGGACTTGTGATCAAATATGCATATTCATTACGAAAGGTGATGAATAATGTAAATCGTAAGGCGGACTTTTAACCAATGAGGTGACATCAACTTTCTTGTCTCTGGGGTAATTAATTAGGTGGTTTTATCTAATTACTTACATAAGTCTGTCTTGAAAATAGAGGGCGCAAATTCATTTTATTGGACCGGAATTCTGTTCAGGTATAAGCGGACTCTAATTCATATAGGAGGAATACTACACGTCGAGAATTAATCGGGTTTTCGACATTTGTTTTTCTGGATAATGATTTGTTGAAAACAATAACATGATAAATCAACAAATAACGTATTTTATTGAAAAATTACATACAATTCAACTGAAAATGTAATTTAAGTACTAAAAAAGGTAACAAATAAAAGAAGTAATAATCAGAGACAATACAAGTTCGCCTACGGCTCTTGGTTAAAATAATGAATACAAAATTAACGCAAAAAAGCTTCTCCTGCAAGATGTCCAAAATGTCACTTATATTTTCATGGCAATATTTACAGTGATTTACTTCCATATTCATTAGCGCTTGTACGTATTATGGTGATGCAAATTATTTCCTCGTCGACTATCGTATAAGTCTTACGTACAAGTCACTTGTTTACATTGCGTGGGATGGATCTTAACGTATTTGGCACAGGAAAGGCTAAATACGTTTCTGCCCTAACTCTAAATTACCTGCCTAACTTTACTTCTTTAATAATAATATTAACACGATGTATTATACCCCAAAACGTGCAAAACTGAAAAATGGTAGGTAATTTAGGTCGTAGTTTGGAGGAGTGAAAATTCAAAACTCTAAAACTTATCACCTTGGGGAGCTGCTCATCTAACAGTGTTTGTATTTGGTTAATTACAAGACATATGCATTTGTAAGAACCAATTAAAATACAGCTTCTAAAATATTTCACTCCACTCTTCATCAAATGTACCATTATTCTACCATTGTCTCTGATTGGTGCAATGATATATTCACCTTTCTGACCAATCGGCAGGTAGTTCTCAAAGGATTAAACTTATCCCATTTGGACATCCATAATACATCACGTAGTACGCGCAAAGACTTCTTTAATCAGATATCCGTCCAAATATTGGAAATAAATCCGTATAATATTAACAAGAATGAGACTATTTAATTTTCAAAAGATAAGAACCAAACGAGCATTCAAACGCACATTTAATATAGGCCTACTTTACCTTCTTGGCATTTATAATCAACGATGTATGGTCTGGTACCATTCCCATAGCCTCCTCCCCTCGCTAACATGGCACCTGGGAATCCTAGATCGTTGCATACAATTTCTACATGTCGAGTAAACCATTGTTGAGAAGATGTCTGCGACTCAAAGCAAACATTAGCCCACAAATCATCATATTTAACTTCAACTCGCCCGGCGTTAGATGCACTACCGCCAAATAATTGAACCTCAAACGAATCTGGGATGAAAAATAATAATTATAAAATTAAAATAATAGTTGTGACCCGATTCCTCAAACGACACCGACGTCACTTCATCCGAAGTACAAAACATGTAGCACATCCACTTCAAATCCAACATAACATTGATTTGCAGATGGTCGAAGTACAGGGTTTCCCTAAAAAAAGGTGCACGTGTACCACGTCATTGCCCTTAGTGATTAACCTAGTATTTGGTTGTAATCTAATCATTACATGATCTTAAACATAGTTTAGTTGGCTTTCGCATGCCGTTATTTTTATTGTAATTGCTCTTTCCAATCCAACGATATACTTGCTAAATACGGGCACTTAAAACGGATTGTGCCACTTTGTAGGGGGAAATATGCTTGTGGAAAGAGTAATTTTGCTCATTATAATAATCAGTATGATCATATGAGCTTCAAGATGACTAAATACCGTTTGATTTGTCTCATTTGCTTTATCCTATCAAAACATATGCTTGGTTAAAGTTGATCAAATGTGTGCAATTTTTTAAAAGTGTTAAACATAACAGCAATGTTAATGGATGATTTCTTAAAACGGCACAAATTTGATTTTGTTTTCTCATCGTCAAACAAGCATAGGCCTATATGTGGAAATAGACTTAAAGCGAATTCGACAAAACAAACCGGGCGGCATACTAAAGGTATATAGTTATCTTGAAGCTCGTTTAAAAATCAAATCCAAATACGAAACGTTTAATTAAAGAAATGATGCATTCCCCAAAAACAACAAAATTCTAAAAGTGGCACAAACCCAAATTTAAGTGCTCGTTGTTGATCAAACATATTTTTAGATTCTGAAAAGTAAACACAATCAAATAAATGGCATTTGAAAGCCAATTCAAATATTTTTCAGATTATCAAGATTACAGCAAAATACTGAGTAATCAATGAGGAAACTGACATGGAACATATGCACCCTTTTTACGGACACCCTGTATAGGCTATTTGATTATGATTCGTGGTACCTAATTGGCTGTAAATTTGGGATACCAGTTATATATAACGTAAGGATGGATACTGATATGATTCTATAAAACCCATCACATGTTGTGTAATTAAATTGTTCCATCCTAAGACCGCGGGATTCAACTCCAGTGTATGTAGCATTTTGTATTTTTTGTATTTTTGGTTTTTTTACATGAAACATGGTTCTCGCAACACGATTATTTTTTGTAACCAAAACAATTAGATATCCCCGGAATTAATCTGCGTGGACTTTACCAACATTTAAAATGCACACATTTGTAACATTTACTCTAATCATTTGCATCAACATTGGCAAGTTGCATAATTGTTATAATGCTGAAGAAACCCATTTTATATTATATGATGGAGTGTTGCATATTAATCAAATGTCTGCTGAATAAAGTGTATCATAACATCTTAAAGAACTCAGGTTGTCGAAGATTTTTTTCGAAGTAAATTTAATTTGAAATCCATAAAACTAAATGTGAAGCAGTCTAAAGATTTAATAATTCACCTACCGTAACACTGGACTCCTGCAAAGTGTGAATAACAATCTTGGAGGGAGTACTCGTTACGACAATCTTGCAACGATGTCTCAGCTTTTTAAAGATAATTAAACAAATCAAACCAGTTATCAATATGTCTATTTGACAGGCATTAAAATGAACAACATTGGAAAACCCTGAAAACCTGAAAAGGTGCGTTAAAATGGACTAAAAAAGATCAGAGACGGGCTGGAATTAAAAGAAAGTGCGGAATAATTGCACAAAAACACCCGAACTCTGGCTTGTCATGCCTGATTTCAGCAGCTTGTATTTACAACAAAACGCATCGTTTTTAACATTTCATATGTGGTAACACTTGATGAGTCTACCTATAAGTTTGAATGTTAATTTAGTTTTGATTTTGTGTTCTTGGATGCAAGAGATTCACCAAACTTCAATGCCTACCTTAAACATGTTCAACAGCAGTTAAAAAGCTGTTTAACTTAGTTTACACATTTGTTCTGAACTTCTGATGTACGACACGGTATTTTGAGCAAGGAGGGTAAGTGCCCCCCCCCCCCCCCCCCCCCCCCCCCCCCCCCCCTGTCGGGTTGCCTTTACGGACATGTATATAACCAAAGACAATGATTTTGACGTTAATCTGTGTTGATAATGATAGAACTACAAGAGCTCACTTATCAGTTTGATGGCCAATTTTCTTTTCAGCGGCGACATTACGGGGGGGGGGGGGGGGGGGGGGCGCATAGGTGGAAGTGCCTCCAGCTCCAGTAACGACCTTTTACCCATGATTTTTCTGCCCCCCCCCCCCAAAAAAAAAACAAAAAACACAAAAAAACACAAAACAAACACAACACCATGGTTTCGCCACTGTTGCATACTTCACTTCGTCTATACTTACATCCCTCACATATTACATCATGGACACGCACAATGTTCGTGTCATTTCGTTTCACTGTAGTTGGCCATCCTCCTTTAAACTGAAGTTGTCTGCATGCAACTGTAGCTTCATGTAAACCCCATTTACCCTGTCCTGATCCTAGACAAACCAAACTCCAATATGAACTGTCATCCAGTTTAACTTGCACTGTCCCCATCCGAGGATTATTATCAGCGGGATCCACCCTGATATCTATAATCCGGGCACTTTCTGAAACTATAAAATATTGCATTGTTAGCATGTTAGCATAAAAGTCATATCATAACATTATAATTAACGTAACAATTTAATATTTACGCCGCTATTCCATCTAAATCATAGCGCATGAGTCTTAAGATTACAACGAAACTGATATAATGTTGTCAGTTTCTCTACGAAGGAGATTGTTCCTTGAAGACTGCGGACAAGAGCTTCACTGAACGATTTCTGACCTAAGACTCTGTTTGTTCTAGGAACATTCATATAGACACCCCAAAACCCACAATTTGACATGTTGACCATTTCTCTTTCTGTGGTATGATATACCCTTAGTTGACACTTTATCCAAACAAATCTCTCCACTAATAAAATCTCATACACATGTTGTACTCAATTCAAACCGTTGATGAATGTGACCTTTTGTATGTACAGTCTTCCGTCAACATGCTGTTTCAGAGTAGTGGTTAGTACGAGCTGTCACATGTTAGGGGGGTTGGGGTACCGCGCCATTTTGCGATATTTTGCGAAAACGATCGTGGTTATCACGTGATACGTATCGTTGAAAAAATAATTTACACTGTTTTAACGAAATGCACTGTGGGATTGTGTTACCAGCCTAAAATCAAAGAGGTCGCAAACTTGCTTAGAATTGTATATTATTAGCCTAGCTATAACAAGCTAAAAGTGACAACTCTGAATGTATAAACTAAGTGTGCAAACAAAGGAGAAATTGTTAAAACTGGTCAAATGGTTTTACAACAGGTTTTGCTATCATTATCAAACTGAACTCAAGTTAAATCACTTATTTATCGAGCAATAATATAATTGTTTACGCATTTTAATTGTTTATTTAGATACAAAGTTAAATAAATCAAGAGTTAAATGATAGATAAATAAATAAAACAAAACTATAAACGCATGGGCGGCCTTTATAATTTATGAAAATTGACATAACAATGATGTTACATTAATCCACCATCAAGTTTAAAAAAATAGAAAAATAAAAGGAAAACAAGGATTATTCGGGAATCGAACCCGTGATTGCCGATTACCAACCACACGGCCAACGTATGCACGCCACAGAGATCGACGATGATAGTGTTATTAATTATCCATATCCATTTATTTATAATGAACTGATTTTTATTGTGCCATTTTTGCCAAATGTGTGTGTTTCTCTCGCACAAAATGTGTTTGTAAGGTTATTATACTCCTTATTTTTGAAAGAACGGTAAAAAACGTTGACATTTTCGAACACAAAAAAACGGCGTCATTTATACGGTTCACAATCATTGGTAGCGGTATGGTGTAGAAGTCCCAAGTATGCAAATGAGCTCACTGAATACAATGTCATCCTCTACCACACTACCCAGTACTCAAAACAACGGAAAAAAACTCATTATCCTCATTTGCATACTTGGGACTTATACACCATACCCTTACCCAATCACTGCTCGACTGAACCATACGATGTGTCGTGACGGATGACGTGACGTGTTGCATTATTCATGTTACAATCTGTTATACACAGCGAACATGCACCGGGCCATGGGTAAATGCGCTGTGTATAAATTCTACATTCCCGGCAGACATTCTGTTCAAAGGCACAAAAAAGTGGACTTGTTTAAAGCATTTTTTAGCAATTCTGAGGTGTGCAGTTGGATTTTCTTTCTCGAATTGGTTAGAAAACCATCCATTTTAGAACATCTGAAATTTAAAATGAACTGCACACCTGGAGAAATGTAAAATGCTCTTAGTACGTAAGAGTACGACTGGCGTGCTCCTGGCTAACGCCAATCACACTTTTACTACTACTAAGAAATCACGGGCGGGTCGACTGCTGAATCCAATATACATTTGTGCAAACGATGCTGGACTTTAATCAAGTCCACGATCGAATATAAAGCGTAACAACACTACTTCAGCAAGATTTGTAGCTAGCCTATAATGAATGTTGCATTACGCAGTTACGCCGCATGCATACGCAGTTGCACCGTATGCATACGCAGCTGCGTCTACTAATCTTACCTGATAACATACTGCATGTGATGATGAACCAACATACGGCTACAGTCCACGTCATTATAACCATGATTTACCAATTGCAGTCTTATATTGAATTGTCGCTATTTAAGGTCTGAATGACTCGACTATAATGTATAATATGTCATGATCTCGCTATTTGTTGCACCACGCGATAGAATCGTTTAAAAACAATGAACCCATAAAAAGGCAGTAATGGAAAATAGGCTTATATCATAAGGAAGATCCGGTGTGGGTGTAATGGTCTTTAAGTATATCCTATTGTATAGCATGTCTCGAATTGTCCGATGTAAACTCGCATGATTGAAATGGAATTTTAAAGTTTATTATGGCTTTGGTGAACAAAGAACAGTAGTCATATATACACATGGAAAAAAGTATCGCACCACTTGTTGAAAAGTGCAAATGTGGCCTCGAATTTTGCCACCATGGTGTGATATTAAGGATCATTTGTTTGCGAAAACTGTCCAGCAAAATGTTATGCAATAAAAGGGCCACATTTGAGTTTGTGACGTAATCGATGTAATGTTTTTCAAGGCCAATGGGAAAATGCATAAAACAAGTTTGGATATAACGCGATATTGAGAGGCCCAATGATTAATCTCTATAGTTGTAATCCCTGGTAACACATTCCAGCCTTCCAAGGTCAAAGGTCATCTGGGGTCAAATTTCAAAAGTTGCCCGATTGTCCTCAAATATGAAAAACACCCTTTTTCGTACACCCAACGGTTATGGGGTCAAAGGTCAAAATAAGTCAAATTTTAAATAAGTTCAAATGACAAAAACAATATTGCGGAAGTGTTGACCGAGGTCAAATAATAATACAAAAATCAACGGTGACCTCATCGTATAATTCATACTGAATTTATGAGCAACAAAAAAATGGCATGTTTGGACTCATTCACTGCATTGTAGCCTATAATGTCTAAATGGAACATTTCTTGCACCAAATACAGAACTAATATAATGACTATTTTAAGTTTTTAAAGTCTATTCAATATCGAGTTATACCCAAACTTGTTTTATGCATGTTTTTGGACAAAAGCATGCATTTTCCCCTTGGCCTTGAAAAACATTACATCGATTACGTCACAAACTAAAATGTGGCCCTTTTATTGCATAGCATTTTGTAGGACAGCTTACGCAAACAAATGATCCTTAATATCACACCATGGTGGCAAAATTCGAGGCCACATTTGCACTTTTCAACAACAAAAAAAGTGGTGCGATACTTTTTTCCATGTGTATACATGGCCTCGATAGGTGTTGGGTATCAATCCCACTGTTTCCCGCTAGTTTCCGAAAATTATAGTTAAAGTAACAATGACATGAATAAATCACAGGATGCGGCATGAAAGTGTGAACAAAAAAAAACCTTTCATTGTTGACAGGAATCCATACCCTCATTTGTGGTTTCATAATCATGTCGTGACACTGTGACAGAGTCCGATTCTGTGAACAGATAAAACTATGCCACACCACATCACCTATATTGACTCGTACACAAACAGCTTTCCAGGGTACTATTTCCTTCCTTCGTGGGGTTACTCAACAACAAAATAATGTTTTTACAAACTGTACCCTTTTATTAAACATGTTAGATCATGCATATCGGACTTATCTTACTGAGGTTACTCTCGATTGTGTAAGACATGGTGATTTCACCTTTTCGACAAAGTGCAACAAAATGTGTGTGCTAAAACAGCTTGTTTGAGAGAAACGAATAATATTCTCTTAATCGCTCGTCTAGTAATATGATCCTTTGTTCCTTTCTTTTTGTTATTGGTTATGGTTGTTCAAATAATTTAATTTGAAGTGCATAAAATGTGCGTCAAACTTGAGTGACCCCAAGTATTGTTTTATTTGACAGGGACTTTTAAATAGCTAATGAAGTGGTATAGGGAAATTAGCTGTGACTTAGATTTAATTTCCCCATTGGAGAATAAATTTGGTGAGGTTAAAAAGTAAAAGACTATTTCATTTTTACCAATTCTGTGAGGAACTCCACCTCAATATACAAAAGAGAGGTTTAAGTCACTGCTAATTGGGGTCTTTATGTACAAATTTTCAATAAATGAACTCCCCACGTCTTTTAAAAATTACTTCAAAAAATGCTCTGATGTTCACGACTATCCAACAAGACACGTTAATGATTTTAATTTGACAAACAATAAGAAATCATTTTCCGACCATGCTATTCGAACGCGTGGTCCCATTCTTTGGAATTCACTTAATTCTTAAAATTAATAAAAGAATCAACATCTGTGAACCATTTTCGAAACCAACTTAAGAAAAACATCATCCAAAAATATGAATAATTCACTTTTTGAGCTCGTTCTTGTTTGTCTTGTCTTGTTTAAGTCGCTGTCAGATTTTTTTCTCTTTTCATGTATTAAATATGTAACATGTACTGTATTGTATTAAAGGGGTAGGCTATGTACAGGCCTTATTGGCTTTTCAGCCTACTCCTCCATACGCTTTTGTTGTTTTTAAGTTTTACATTTTTGATGTAGTGTTGTTTTTATGGAAATAAATTTGATTTGATTTGATTTGATTTTGATTTAATTTAACCATGACCCCTTCTTTACCTATTTAAATGTCCCCAAGTTTAGGCTCATAACTAGCTCATTTAGAAACAAATCTTGTGATAACTCATGTGTGACGATCCGTTTTTACTCTTCAAACTGAATCAAAATGTAGAATATTAATGACATGAACAACCATAACAAACAACAGTAGCTGTTAAATAGCTCTTTATAATAGCAGACAAGAGACTTAAAGATTATTTTTGTTTCTTTCAAAAAAGTTTAACACACACACATTTGTTTGCGCTTTGCCAAAAAGGTGAAATCACCCCGTCTTACACAACCGAGTGTAACTTCAGTTAGATAAGTCCGATATGCATCATCTAAATATGTGTTGAAAGGGTCAGTATACGGGGACCAGAATGGGATGTTTATTGGGTTAGTGCATAGCCTCTGAGGGTGTGGTTTAGTAGCGCATAGCCACTGAGGATGTAGCTATGAGGATTTGTGTGAATAAGGAGTGGCAACTGCCAACTACCCAAAAGTATTGTCCTCCTCTTGCCATTCTGGGAATTTAAACACCAAAAATGGACAGTAGGTTTTTTTCTCCATCACTTATTTCGGGATAAACTCAACAATTAGTATAACCACAATAACACAAACGTTAATTGTTTGGCCTGACGTTGCGCTTATAGGATTTGATGTCCAGCGTCGATTCAAATGTCATTTCCCGAGATATTCCCAGTTGTCAGAAACATTTTAATGCAATGAATATTGGATCCAACAACTGGTATCCATGTACTTGCTATCGATACATGCTGTTCAGGTATCTCCTATCATCGCGAAACCCAAATGTGAGGTCACCTTAAGTAAAGCCCCTTAAATTCTGCCGAATAGGTGCAATTCCCCCGAATTATAAGGTCAGAGGCCGCGGCCACGCCTCCTCCCCTCCTCATGGGATAGGCCTACTCCAGTTCCTATCGTGAGAACCTCTCAATATTGTGGATAACATTGAATTGACTTGATACATCGATATTATATGTACACTGCCGCGCAAAAGTATTTCTCCCCTGGAAGCTTGCAAGTTATCACTGTGTTGTCGACAAAGTATTAAACCATCAGACCCAATTACCATTTCATTGTGTTCATTGTACATTTTATACCAATAAATTCATGTTTTCTTCTCAGATTCAAGATTTAAAAGCATTAAAATTCATGATTTTATCAAGCAAGTCAAAATTCCAATGTAAAATCGCTGTAGTAAATCACCTCATGAATATCAATTAGCTCATTATCGGCAGTGTACTGCTATGGAAGTTTTCAACTGAGATCAACTGGTGATGGAAAACTCCATGTGCAGAAATTTAAAAATGATAATTGGCATGCGCAGTTTATTGGAATGCCTTTAGAAGTTCAGTAATTCTTGAAATGTACTTTGAAAGTTGGGAAAAGTTTCTAAAAAATATGTTTTGTATAAACATGGTATAACACTAATCCGCCTGGAAAATGTTAACGTTTGGTTTTACCTTATGAGAAGATATAGTTTTGGATTATCTGAGTAATTCCTGGATTCGCGTTCCTATTTTATCAAAGAAATGGATAATAATGTCTTTTCAGGTACGCCGTTTACATTTTCACACTTGGGTTTTTGAACACGCATGACAGTGTGACAGGTATCATGTAACTGGGCTGCATTGATCAACTGAAGCATCCCGAATCCTCATCTAATTATCCACCAGTGAGTTGTCGCTACCAGTTAATTAATATTCTGCCTGTTGCTACATTGTAGTCCGAGGCCGCGTGTATAGACGAACATAGTGTTAAAAGGGAAAACGGACTGAGTTAATAGGTTTGAGTTAATATTCATTCAACCTTCACGTGTAATATCTCAAATTATTTCCTCACAACCTTATGATGTGATATTTGTACGTTAGAGGTATACAGTACTCAAAATAAGTAACTGACCAGGTAAATAATATGCTCTCAACTCCAAAACGATAGCTCTTACGTAAAAATACTATATTATAAAGTTGTAGAGAAAACTCCTTTCTTCAATTTGAGCTATTACACGCGAAGATTGCATGAAGATTCACTCTGTTATGTGCCCAAAACCCAAACAAAGTCAGTTTTTCATTTTAACATTTTGTTCGTCGACACGCAGTCTCGGACTAGCAACAAGCAGATTATTGATTAACTGGTAGCGATAACTCACGGGTTGATAATAGGATGAGGATTGGGGGATGCTTCAATTGATCAATGCAGCCCATACACTACCTGTCACACGGTCCTGCGTTTCAAAAACCCAAGTGTGAAAATGTAAACTGCACTTTATTCTATCCTTATCAATGTAGTGTTCTCAATTATTAACCGATCTTAATGATCAATACCCATAATTGAAGAAAAGAGATTTCCTTACAACTTTATAATTTAATACTTTTACGCAGGAGCTATAGTTCTGGAGTTAAGAGTATATTTATTACCCGGTCAGTTACTTATTTTGAGGACTGTAGTTGTATTACCTGGTCAATTACTTATTTTGAGGACTGAATAACACGGTCCATATTCGTATTAAATGGACGACATCAATATACTCGACATGTGGTCGTTTTCCGGTTCTGTCCGGTTCAGCGGCGTTTGCTGTAACATACACAGATAATGAGGTCAACACCCTGGTGAACATGGCCGGTTGATAGTTCCCGGTCACACACGCGAGCAATAGTATCTTGCAGTAGGGCTCTCAAGCGAACGTGGACAACCAGTACAATCATGTCAATACCACTACCAGTCATTGATCTTTAATTGGGATAGATGCTTTAATCTGTTTATATAGGAGCCGAACTTTCAAGGGTGCGCTATAATTATTACCGCAAATTAACAGATTGATAGTGTAAATGGGTCCGGTTTAGGCATAATGATTTAAAATCAAGCGGCGGTTTATTCGGTGTTGCATGCGTGAAAAGTAATGAACCAGTCCTAATGCACCGTCTAATACTAATAGAAAAACAACAGAGTGCAACACGGTGAACAATCAGCAAAAAATGTCAACGGCCGCATTTTTTGCTTGTGTCACCGGGTCAATGGCGTTCTATACAGGTTCTATACCGGGTCCTCACCGACCGGGTACCGGGCTCATACCACCTCCTCACCGGGTCTTCACAGGCCGGAACGCCTGGGTACCGGCCGAACCGCCTTGACGACGTCATCAAACCCGCCCTTTAAGCTGAGCGCTCACGCTCGCCGCTTCACTCGCATTCCGGACTCTTTATTTGTTACATGTATCCGTGCGAGCTGGGCGGCCCCTACCGTGTGAACAACATCTCAGCGACGGGCATGCTCAAAACTCCTGCCAGGTGAGTAAAAGCGGCGGCGAACGGTGAGAGCCAGGTATGAGGACCTTATAAGGACAGCGCACCCGTTTCGCGCCCGTTCGCAGAGCGGTGATGGACGGTGGTTGACGTCGACCATCGCAGCGACGGGCTGCTTAAAGATGGACATTTAGTAGTGGTTGCCCGACTATTGTGTGATAATGGATGGGTTTGTCCATATTTTGAGTAAGTGGATGCTGGCTGAATAATCGTCCGCTGAACGGACTCTCACCGGGCGCTCGCAGTGTGACACCGTACAGGTTTGCACGGTACCTGCCACATAACGCCTGGGTATTGGGTAACATTCTGTTAACATATTGACGGTCTCATAACGTCTCCGTAACATCCTATCAACATCCTATTAGGGATGGCATCCAGATTCGTACGGATTGAAAACCGTAGATCGGAGAGGGTAAACACACTGGCTGTCCGTTCACGGGAGTTGTTCAATGCGTTCGCTAGTCATGGCTAAATACGTATCGGTTGGTCATTATTTAGCCGCGGTCTGTCTATCTACACAAAATTGTTCGTTTATCCTAGTGCGTTTACCCTCTCCGATCTACGGTTTTCAATCCGTACGAAACTGGATGCCATCCCTTACCGTTTCCTCGCAATTGTACCGTCTCACCGTGTGCCGCCGTCCGCACCAATTTTTCATATACGGTGAGGGGCCGCCCAGCTCACACGGATACATCTGAAGGCCCCATTAACAGTTGATCTGAACGAACCGCGCTGACCCGGCCAGAACCGGGAAAATGACCGCAGGTCGTGCTTTGATGTCGTATATAAGGCATATTAACAGCGCGGCATGAAAAATACATAATGGTGATGCAAAATATTACTTTGGCGACTATCGTATAAGTCTTACGTACAAGTCACTTATACGTAGGAACCATACAGACTAGTTTTGTAATATCTTTTTCATCACTAGATTAGACAAAACTTAAAATGATTTTCGTTCGGCTGATATAACAATATATATCTTTCACATCGTGAGCTTTTTGGAACACCGTTCCGTATCAGAACAGGTTTGAACGAATCCGGTTCCAAAAGAAGATCAGTCACAGAAAACAATAACAAGGCGTAATAAAATAAATGCTTCTAATCGATCGATCGATCAATCAATTAAACTTTTATTTTCTAATCACTGACCATCAAATATGGAAGATAAGTGCGGTTTCTGAGTACAACTAATTACAAGAACCTCCTTCAGTCTAAGGTACAAATGTTTGATACTGAGTAGCGCAATATTAACATGCAAAACTATCCTAGATACACAAGGCCAATCATAAAGTAGTATAGATATGATAAATGGTATGGCCGCATAATATTTCTCTGTTATTTTTGTCGACATAATTATACAGTATTAATGTCAATATTCTTTTTATATGGGATGAGGATAGCTTTGTTTTGTTTATTTATCCGTCGTAGCGTTGCGTTGTTGTCATCTCATAATGTTTCGAAAAACAAACGAGACGTCTCGGTTAGGTGACGAAAAAACCCTGTCCCTGTTTAGGTTTACCGTGTGTATTTCGACATTTTTAAAAATAATATTTCAATTTTGTTCTAAACATATTCAAAACTGTCAAACATATTTCAGAATTTTCAACAAAAAAACCCTTTTTATCCAATACAACTAATACAAAACAAAGACACCAATGAATACTTTCGGACAAGTCATCATGTGCATGACTCTACATCCAAGTGTCATGAGTGTTTGTAGGTTCAGTGGTGCAATTAATTACTTTGGTTATCATGTAATTTCAGGCCACGAAAAAACCCTGTTCTAACCGACCCGTTTTTATTTTAATTAGGGGGGAAATCGATTAGTTATTGATTAAATTCAGGCCAGGAAAAAATACTGTTTTAACCGACCCATTTAAAAAAAAAAACATTTGGGGAAATTTGATTATTAATTGTGGGGTTTTTTTTACATTTCAAAAATTGTTGGAAATTCCTTTAATTGTTAACAGTGAGCTTAGATCATTAACAAAAATACTATTACATTTAATCGTATAAGACGTATCCACCACGCAAAAGTATATGGGTCAACATATCGAAAATAATGGAACGAAAGAAAAATTGCAATCTTCCGTTTCCGTCGATAACCTTTTTTTTTCGGCGTTAACTATGTCCTTACAGGTTTTAAATTCCGGGTGAGAATATTTCCCCTTTCCCTTATTTTGCTATAAATTAGCTGATATCATTTTAATGGTTTAAGCTCACTGGTTAAGAGTCTAGATTAAAGTCACTTTCACTTTGTGATCCAGTGTACTCATTTAACAGTGTGGCCTATGCGAGTGACTTCATAAAGTACATATCACATTTCAGATACAGAGGATATTTGAAAGAAAAAATCACTCGCTGTCGAAAAGCTTCGAAAAATTCTGATGATGTGAAAAACACAGTACAGAATGTAACAACTTAAACGCATGAGGCGGTTATTTGACCAAAAACAACGTTTCAGCCTTTTTCCATTGGTGCTAGTATTATCAATTACCGGATATTAATCGAGATGACAAATACCCCACTAACAGTTATCGGTCATCGATCAAGATGACAAACAAATAACAGATATTGATCAAAATGACGGATACTCATTATCAGTTATCGAGTATTGATGAAGATGACAGATACCCCATTATCAGTTATCAGACGTTAATTAAGATGAAGGATACACATTATCAGTTATCGGATATTGATCAAGATGAAAGCTACCTTATTATCAATTATCGGATATTGACCAAGATGACAAAAATACCCATCAATCTGAATAAATTATGTTATCCACCCATCCCTCCTTCTGTTCGGCATTATCAGGAGGTGATACGAATCCTGCATAAGAGCTATTCTCCACCCACCCCTCAGACTCCGTTTCGGTTTTCTGCAGACAAGGTGGAGAATCTGAAGTTGGTATCCGTGTGAGATCACTGCCCACCATCGGGTGCAGCTCTGCATATGCAGGTTGGGTATTCATGTCTCTGATAGTATCCGCAGCAGGATCATTGGTACCATAATCGTTAGCACTCGGGATTCGTGGACCATCAGCAACATCGGGTTGGCTCTCTGGGACCACAACAGCGTAAGCAGGGACCTCGTCACACTTGCCGGTCTCCACCAGCGCCATCCCATTGTCGTCAGCACTGCCTGCATTTACCAACTGGATAGCATTAGTACCCTCTTCCCGATTTATTTCTGCGTAGGCATATTCAACTTGTCCATTCGCACGGGGCATGCGTGCGACGCCACGTACTGATTGGCTACTATTACGCACGTCTGCGTATGCATATTCATCAGTGATTTTCTGTTGTTTCCCGGTGTCTGTTTTAATACCTGCTATCGTATTAGGCCCATTAGGTATATCAGCATAGGAATATTCCAGGTTTGTTTTGGTTCCTGCAGAGTGTAATGGAGTGGTAATCTCCGAATTCTTATTTGTGTTACGGCCAACTTCTGCATACGTGTTCTTGTCATCACCAGTGTCTTGAATGCCGTGATATATACGATCATCAATATTATCACGTGACTGAGTATTACTCTCGTCCGCAGATTGCCCGGTATGTGCTGATGTCTTCGGACGGCTTACAGTGTCACACGGAACTTGTGGACGACGATGTCGTCTGCAAAATAGAGATAATAAAATGTACAGTACATGTGTGTCAATTTGATGATACATTATACATTCAAGTCGTTCAAAGCAAAATGTCATTTCTATCAAGTTCAAACATAGTTGTTGTGAGCACTACACCGAAAGAGAGAGAGACCTACACAGCTCCAAATTAGAGAATGAGACTTAAAAAAACGTGTTGTCTACTGATCCATTCAATCCTACCTATTTCGTATAGATATACATGTATATATTTATATAATATAAAGGAGTAGTCCAACAAGCACAACATTGAGCGGTATATATGTTAGAAAATAATTATGAAGCCCAAATCGTAGAGAAAAAAAAAACAATTTTACTATCATAGAAACGAATAAAAACTGCCATCCCTCAACATACTGAAATTCGCTGTGATCGAAAGTCCCGGTTTCAATGACGTCATAGTCATACAATGTAAGTGCGCACATTTGAACACCAATTACCATGACGTCATTGACACCGGCACGTAAACATCGAGACATTTATAAAAATGGTACGAGATGGCTTTTTGAATCGTGTTTATGATATTATGATGTACGCGATTTTGGCTCGATAATCATTTTGTTACCATTTTTAAAAGGTAAAAAGCACAATGTTGTGGTTACTGAACTGCTCCTTTAATGATATGATTTGGTCAAGGTTATCCAGGAGTCGGTCTTCTTCCTCTTATTCATTTTGATGTAATTCAATAAGCGATTGAATAATACAAATAATTCGTCATTGTGTAAAACAAGATTTGTGTTAGCTTTTTGTACACCAAATCAATCTTGTGGTAACCAATCAATATGATAACTAATCAATGTTGGCATTTGGACTTCGCCCGAAGTGTTGATTTTCTGGTGTATAACTTATTGTATTGGAATATCGTTAATCAATTTTTTTTTAAATATATTTTTGGTAATCAAAAAAAAAAAAATGCTTATATGAATTACCATCGACGAATTGATGAAAAAAATGAAAGGAATGGTATAATAATGCAATACAGTGACAAAATAAAATGCATGAATACATTAAGTCTTTCACTTTCACGCCTTTAGAAACGCCTTCACTTAGATTAAACATGCACAATACTAAATGCTGTCATTTCATAAATCGATAGATCTAAATAGATCTACCCAGCAACATCAGACTCTGTGAATCCTTACAAGTTTTCAAGAAACAACTGAAGACTAACCTGTTTCCTACTTAATTGTTCTTTCTGTATACATGTAGTACTAGTTTTTGTTGGTACATTTTGTTTTGTTTGTTGATTGTACCTTTTTGTTTGTTTGTTTGCTGCCAGCGCCGTGATCTAAATGAAATAGCGCTTTATAAAATCTCATATGTATGGTGTTTGTATGTATTAAAACGAGGAAACACTAAATCTTACCTTTTAATTAATAGCAGAACTGCCACTATAACTAGTCCAACAAATAGCACACATCCGACAGAAGCTCCTATTACAATATGATCTCCTGTGAATTAGACAAATGTTATGATAAATATGATAAGATACGTCTGCAATACTTTAATCTTAAGCCCAAATATATTGTGACCCCTATTTGTAAATTAACTCATTATGTGACATTTTGTGGTTACAATTATACACAGGGAGTGGTCTCTAATAGACAAGCTCCACCATTCCCGCAGGAGTCGGCCATGTTAGGAGACAGGACTAATTCCTATAACCATTCTGGAGGGCACAGCAAATGTTCACTGTGCTGTTGAATGCTGTTTGCGTTATTATCTTGTTCAGGTCGAGTTTTAAATGCACGCGTGGGTTCCTTATCAGCACATGATGCGCACGCATACTACGGAGCGAAGACAATATACCTTATTCATCCTGCTTTAGTTCGTAATGCGTGGGGGGGCGTAGGCGGGGTACTTTATAGTGGTTATGAGGTCACGGGGATATGCCGCCAGATAGGGTCCCATTTTTCACTCGCCTGGTAAATGAATGGCCCCTTTTCATTGCCATTTTTGGTAAATGTATGGGACGGTCTACAATACTTATATTTGCTTGTGTTTCAGATATTTTTAGCACAATCTGTCAAATATGTAGGAAATTATGAGTCTCTGATAAATAAATTGGTCAATTACCCCCGAAAATTGGTAAATGTTTTGGTAAATTTCCATTTTGCTTGCGGCACGTCCATACCATAAAAGTATATTTTGAGTACCCCCACTCCCCCGGGTCGATACATTCTGCGCGTGCATTCGTTAGGTGATATCAAAGTTAACCCCACCAACGGCATAAAGGCGCAGATTATAGGTCGTAGTCAGTGCTTTCCAACCGCCAGAGATTAAGAAACGTTTACTAAATTCTCTAGGTAATTAGAATGGTTCACTATGTATCCTTCCCCAGAGTAGGCCAGTGCAGTGCACATAACCGTTTAAAACACCATATGCTTCTGATCGGTTTCGAACCGGCAACCTTTGTATTATATCTACAACTCACTTAACCATTGAGTTATACAGAGGCAACTAGCAGAGGGGCGAAAGATTGACTCCACTTGTCCCCTCACCAATAAACAAATTATTTGATTTGATGTTCACCTTAAGTAATATACCTGTGTTTCCTGAGACTGACTCGTTAGGTGGATCCTCATCAGTTGGGCCTATCGTACCAGAAAGAAAGAGGAAATGGGCATAGAACATGTATGATGAAGTTACGGAGTTAAGAATAAGATAACACCCAAAAGAAGCTAATACATGTTTTCTGATACAGACACACCCTTAACACCTTCCACGCGTCTATTGGTTTTAACCAATACAAAAAACAGATTTGTCAGAAACCTTTCCCCATTTCATGGTCTATTTCAAGGAGTAGTGAACCAATACTAGGCATGTTTTTACTTATTTCAATGCATTTCTCATGCTGATTCCAAATTGTGTAATAAAATTATATTTGTGAACCCTTTGTTTGAAATTTAAGAATGTCGTCTGCAGACGCCTGCCTAGATGCTAGCGAAAGACCCTTCAATATGATTGTACTATACATTTTAAGGAAATGTGCCATTATTGAGAATATTGCCTAATCAAAGATAGGACGCATGGGCCAAATAAACAGATGTGAAAACGCAAGATCTATAATGAAATGTCATTTAGCAGGGCTATGAAATTTCTGGAAAGAAATCTAGGGTCGCACAAAATGAATAACAAGACATTGTTGTGAACAATTATGAAATTTAAAAACTTTGACAATTTCCAAAGATTTTTGGAAATATTTCAAAGGGTTTTCCTCGAACAACATGACAATGAGGGTCGGTCTGACCCTAGACTGGGTACCCGCGTCCCTCTATATGGCCGCCAGTCTAGGTCTGGCCCATAGCACAGGTTGTTCAGTGGTCTTACCAGACAATCTGCATTCTGGAAAAGGATGACTCCATCTGGATTCATTAGATGAATTGCCTAGAACACACTGGATAACTAGACTAGTAGTAGTAGCATCAACAAGCTCCCATCCAACGTCACAACTGAATCCAACAAAATCGTAGATGTCTCCAAAGTAGTAAACGTCTGTTCCATTCATGGGATCGTCGCATAAACCAATAGTAACTATAACAGAAGGAGAGACAGTGAAGCGATCATTATGACAGCGACTATACTATGGGACAAGTATCTCGGAGGCAAAAATCCCTGTCTACTATGCGCAGATTCAGGGGTGAAGGTTTTATAGGGGGCGCATTATCATGGTCGTAGCACACCAGACGACCTAAGACGTGGTGGATGTTATCGGCTCAAAACATGATTTGTGGCATAGAAATAGTACATCAATGGTCAAAAAAGCTGATTGTGATTTAGAGTAGAACTGATTTGCTTTGATGATAGCAGAATTTAGTTCTTATATGACACGAAACATTCAGAATTGGTTATTTGAAATTAATTTTTACGTGGAACAAAATACGAATTTTAAATTTTGGATGGCTCGTCTGGCAGTGACACAGGAGAGGCGTGGCGTTATTTGCATTTTATGAATATTGTAATCAGATCAGTTGGGAAGGACGCAGGATCGCGACGATCAAATCGTGTGAGGTCATGAATAGTCATGACTGAATATCAGCGTCCGAATTAAGGAAAAAAATCTGGTTGCCCGCCGGGCAACCAAGCAGGAAATTATGGTTGCCCGGCAGATTTTTTGGTTGCCCGTTCTGTAAAATATTTAAATGCATGTGTTAAGTGTTTCACTTCTTGTAAAAAATTGGTTGCCCAAATAAGTACATGCTGGTTGCCCGGTGCTAATTTTGGGTGTCCCGGGCAACCGGGCAACCACTTAACGCGAACGCTGCTGAATATTCATTCACAACGAATGATTGACAGTTTACGCTTAACTTCCGGGTGAAGAACTGATAGAGTGCGCTATAGTGTGAACCAATTCTCAACAATAGGCAGATATGAGATTCATAGGCCTGATTATGATTACCCATAACATTAACATGAAAGAATATTAGGCCTACGCCATATTGTATTCACACGTACACAATGCATAGCGCCACCAAAGAGCTCCAATCAATGATCGCAACTGAATCCAGCAAAATCGGAAGGCGTCTCCAACAAATGATCCTTTCATGGGAACGTCGCATTTGATAGCAAAAGAAAAGCTATTTATACTATTTTGAACTTTTGTTGACTTACGCTTTGTTAATCCTTAATCAACTGATCAACTGAGAATGGGTAGTGTAAATAAAAATGTTAGTTTAAAACACGTTTGATATTAAACAATCAAATCGAATTTGTAGTCATACAATATTTGATACAATTACAAAGATTCGAGTAGACCAACAGTTATAACAACTATACTAAAATAAGGTGTGTGTGTGCTCTTTTTCATAGCTAAACTGATTTGTATGATTTGTCGATTTCCCCCAAGGTAATAATATCAAAAAATAGTATTTATAGTCAGTTCGCGCGACCTATCTACTTAAAATGTGATCCAGGCGTAGTGTAGCAGCTATGTAGGCGCACAAGTACATCAAAAAATAATATTCCACACCAAATTAGGACGCAACATGTAAAGAAATTTAAGTTTATTCAGCTTTAACTATTTCAAAAATTACCATCGTAAATCGAGAGCCAAATCTGACTCCCACAAATTTGATCTCTGTTTCCTGAGCACGGCCGAGTGCAACGTGTATCTTCGTATATCTCTCCACTGATTGGTCCGTTGCCACAATTACATGTGTTTCCCATATGAAGGCTTGCGTACCGAAAATTCTGTTGTCGACATTGATGGCGACAGATGTTAATCGTCATATTAGTCAATGATTTCTCGTAAATAGTTGATATCGTGTGCAACTTTTCTCCAAATCCACCGTAACAGCCTAAATAACCGGGTACTGAATAAAATAAATAATTGACATATAAAGTTGTTTGAGAAAACGATCGTATTAAAGTTGAGATATTGCACACTAAGAATAGTTGATTTTTGCAGAAGTTTTACAATCCAAAATGTAAGGTTGCGTAAGATTTTCGTGTTCACGCATTTTCCTTTTCGACAAGGGGAAGAGTATAACAGGGAACGCGTATGTTACGTATTCATCCATCGGCCGACTATCCAACACTCGCACCAACAACACTCGCATGCATCACCAATTTGCACTAGCAGTAATCAATACTTTGCCCGTAGCTGAGTCAGCGTGTAGAAAAGCGAAATGCGAAAATGGAAACCATACTATATCTTACTTTTGTTACTATGACTTCCTCGATATCAAACCATTCTTCACACGCAGTATTTCAAATTAAAGACAAGAAATATCTGAACAAATTTACAAATTTAATATTTTAAGTAGGAGTTATACTTTTAGAGTTATAAGCACATGTATAACCTGGTAAGCTACTTTTTTATGACTGTACATGCCTACCCCAGCGCCCCTTCCGTCCTTTCCTTTTATACTGCCCTGATGGAAGTTCTGAGTCACTTCCGAAGAAAACTTGAGAACTTAAGGCCGCACTGCAAAACTAGTACGTATGGCTCATAGTGACTTGTACGTAAGACTTGCCACGAAAGTACAGTTTTACATCATTAAACGTATGCACTATTTTTTCATTATTATGGAAATATTCATGGATCTATGTTTAATTATCATTGGTGCTTGCATGTATGGTGATTCAGAATATTACTTTGGTGCCTTTCGTGCCAGTCTTACGTACAAGTCACTTATATGCATGATCCATGCGTACTAGTTTTGCAGTACTTACTAAATTTAATGCTCGGCTAAAAGTTACTTGTTTATCGAAATATACATTAAACCAACAAAAAAATACTATTATTTCACAACTTCCTTGATATGGCTTGATTATTGTTTTGATAAACTATAGATAGTAGATTCAACGTGGAGCTTCCGGGATATAACTACCGGGGACTCATATATCTAACTTGTAATTATCCGTGTGAATGCACTCTCAGACACAACCCTTACTCATGTTAATGCGGATTCTCAAAGAAGGAAAAATGTACCCTTAACAAGGATTATAGCTTGATGAGTCGTACTCTCAGTTTTGGCAAAGGATATTTATGGAGTTTCGAATGAATTGAATGTATCAAGTTATTGTGTGATTCTGTTGTCTTAGGGCTGATATCCAAACTCTCAGCGGTGTTACACCGGTATAACACCGATGTTATACCGGTATTACACCGATATTTGTATAGAATATCGGTGTAATACCGGTATAACATCGGTGTAATACCGGTGTAACACCGCTGAGAGTTTGGATATCAGCCCTTATACATGTAGGCCTTACCATTTTGGCTATTTTTACAATAATTCCACGTGACTATCGGCCCAAGTAACATGGATTCAGGTTGAAAAATACACCCTTATTCATCGAAATTGGCAATTTTGAATCTTGATACCCTTAGCACGGGTCCGCGTTGTGGCAGGGTCGAACGCATCCCTTTTAATCCTCGTTTTCGTTCACGTGGATGATTACAACATTATATCCTGACTACCCCTGTTATAAGTACATGTATAGAACTACCGGTCAGGTAACCATAGACAGCCTATCCTACCTGCACATATAGCTACTGCTTCCTTATCATATCCACACGTAGGACCTTCCTCTTGTGGTATTGGAATAGGAGTTTCTGGTACACACTCATTTAAGCTAGAATACTCAGTGCCTGGAATAACATAAGGAATCACTGCAAAAATAGTATGTATGACTCATACGTATAAGTCTTTTACTCAGGACTTATACGATAGTCGTCAAAGTAATAGTTAGAATCACCTATCCTACGTACAAGCATTGAACAGAGATCAATATAAATCGTCGTGTTAATGCAAGAACGTCGTAAGTGGCAATGTCGGCTAAATTCAGTTATAGCCATTGTACCAGTCTTGAAATTGTAATTATTGGTTTTTAATCAAATAATAATGCTTGTTAAAACAATGAATACAAAATGATTTTCCTGCAAAATTACCAAAATGTTACTTATGACGTTAAAAATATCTCTACATTATTATGGCCATATTTGCAGTGATTTACTTCAATTGGTTCTTGATGAAAATTATTAATTTGACAATTATCGTATATGTCTTACGTACAAGTCACTAAAAGGGTTTACATGGCGTGGGATGAATCTTAACGTATTTGGCAAATGATAGGCTAAATTACAAAGTGTCTGCCCTAAGTGTAAATTACCTGTCTAACTTTACTTCTTTAATAATAATATTAACACGATAGAATATACCCCAAACGTGCAAAGCTGAAAATTTGTAGGTAATTTTGGTCGTAGTTTGGAGGAGTGAATTTAACCCCTGGGAGACCTGCTCATCTAACAGTGTTTATGATTGGTTAATCACAAGACATACGCATTTTTAATAACCAATTATAATACAGCTTTTAAAGTATTTCACTCCGCTCTTGATCAAATATACAGTTGTTCTAACATTGTCTCTGATTGGTGCAATAAATGATATATCCATCTTTGTGACCAATCGTCAGATTGTACATAGGGCCGGGGTTATATAAACTAATCCCATTTTGACATTCAGAATACATCACGAAGTACGCGTTTCAAAGACTTCTTTAAAATAATCATGGAAATAAAACCGTCGTAAACTAAAGTGTTATATTAACGAGAATAAAACTATTTGTTTTCAAAATAATCATGTGAAAATCTGTAAGAACCGAAAAGCATTCAAAAGTAAGTTATATAGGCGTATATATTTTACCTGTACGGCAATTATGATCAACGATGTATGGTCTGGTGCCATTCCCATAGCCTCCTGGCTTTGCTAACATGGCACCTGGGAATCCTAGATCGTTGCATACAATTTCTACATGTCGAGTAAACCATTGTGGAGATGATGTCTGCGACTCAAAGCAAACATTTGCCCACAAATCATCATATTTAACTTCAACTCGTCCTGCGTTAGGTGCACTACCGCCAAATAATTGAACCGCAAACGAATCTGCTATGAAAAATTGTAATTATAAAATTAAAATAATAGTTGCGACCTGATTCCCTGAACAATACCGACAGTCCAGTTTTCACTTTATCCGAAGTATCATAGCACATTCACTTCGAATCCCACATAACATTGATCAGATAGAAGATGGTCTAGTGTTTACGTGTACCACGTCGTCGCCCTAATTGATTAACTTAGTATTTGGTCGTAATCTTTGTATATAAATCTTAAAGATAAAATAGTTGCCTTTCACGCGCCATTAGTTTTATTGTAATTGCTCTTTCCAATCCAACGATTATACGCTTGATCAATCACGGACACTTAAAAACGGTTTGTACCACCTTCTAGGGGGAAATATGATTGTGAAAAGAGTCATTTTGCCTATGTAAGAGGGGATTTTTCAGCCATTTTGGGGCCCATTTTGGCAGCCATTATGGCAGCCATTTTGGATTTTGAGTATGTTGACAAAGCAAAAATACTGGATATGAGTTACTGTGATATATAAATATAGTTTTTAACAATGGGATGTTTGTACTCAAAATCTAAAATGGCTCCCAAAATGTGCCCAAAATGGCTGAAAAAGTCCCTAAAATAGGATAATATCAATTGGTGATGTAAAATTTAAGAAGCTGGGAATGCTGAAAGTTGAAGACAGAGTTAAACAACTTAAACTCAATCAAGTTTTTAAAATCTCTAATGAAATAGCACCTGAGTACCTGAATTATCATTTTACCAAATTGTCCAACACCCACAGATACAATACCAGGGGCAGTGCAACAAATTTTCTGGTTCCCAAAGCTAAAGGTCAGCAGTGCAATACTTTTTTCTTTACTGGTATTCGGGAATGGAACTTGCTACCAACTCAGGTTAAAACATCCAAAACACACGGGCAGTTCAAAAAGGCAGTAAAGAGTCATTTTCTATCTTGATTTTTCATCCATTTTTTATATGCAGTTGTTTCAAAAAAAGTGCAATATTATTTTGCGTGCAAATATATATGATGTTTTTATAATGTACTGTTTTAATATATAAAGGACCCCAATAGAAATAAGCCCTTTTTAGAGCTTTCTTGGGCTATCCTTGGCATCATATGTTTCCTTTCATTAATATGTTGTGTTAATTGTTGTAATTGTTTAAGATTTGTATATTTGATCTGATGTATTGTATCTCTGTGTCTTGATATGCCAAATAAAACTAAACTAAACTAAACATTCAAATAAACGTCCAAAAAATAACTATCTTTCAGATGTTATAAAGATTACAGCAAAATACTGAGTAATCAATGAGAGCATAGACATGTATAGGCAATTTGATTATGATTCGTGGTACTTGTTGGATAAAACTTAAAAATCAATATTGATATGATTTCAATAAAACCAATTGCATGTTGTGCAAATAAATTCTTTCATCCTAAGATTAATCTCCAGTGTAAATATATTTTCCTTGTTTAACATGCAATGAACATGGTTCTCGCAACACGATTATATTTTGTATTATCAACCAAAACAATTAGAGAACCCTGAAAACACTTTGCTAGGACTTGACCCATTCAAAAAGTACAATTTGTTCAGCGTGTACTCTAAGAATTTGCATCAACATTGGCAAGTTGCATAATTGTTACAGAAATGAAGTGCTGATGAAGTGCTAAATCATACAGTTAAAATCTAAAAGAATTCAGGTTGTCGAAGTATAAATTTGATTTGAAATCCATAAAACTAAATGTGAAGCAGTCTAAAGATTTAGTAATTCACCTACCGTAACACTGGACTCCTGCAAAGTGTGAATAACAGTCTTCGAGGGAGTACTCGTGAAGACAGTCTTGCAACGATGTCTCAGCTTTTTAAAGATAATAAAACAAATCAACCAATTATCAATGTCTCTATTTGACAGACATGAGAATGAACATGAACGTGAAAATGGACTTAAAAGATCACAAACGGGCTGGAAATGAACCTGAGCATTCTTTATATGCATGATTTCAGCAGCTCGTATTTACTACAAAACGCATCGTTCTCAATATATCATAATAACATTTCAAAGATTTAAATATTGATTTGTTTTGAGATTCACAAATAAACTGTTATGCGTACCTTCAACAGAAGTTAAAAAGCTGTTTATGATAACGTACCTATTTGTTTTGATGTGCGACGCGGTATTTTGAGCCAGGAGGACAACTGCCCCCCCCCCCCCCCACCCCCTCTCTGGTCAGGTTGCCTTCGTCCCTGTATGGAACCAAAGCCAATTTCTTTGATAGAACTATATAAAAGAGCTCGCTTATATTTGATAGACAATTTGCTATTAATTTGGTAGTGAGGGAAATGCCCACAGTCACAACCATTTCCCCCCACTTTCCCCCGGTCAGCTCAAGCCCATCCCAATTTTTTCTCCACAATTTTGAATTTTAATGTCAAAATCATGTATAATTCAGAACAATTTATAAGTTAATTTCAGGCATTTTTAAAAATAGAAAGCCAACACTTTCGCGCGCATTTACCCCCTTGATTTTTACTATCCCCTGTTTGCTCCCCCCCCCCCCCCCCCCCAAACCAAAAAAAGATCCATTATGCTGGTGCCGCCACTTTTGCCTTTCCTGAAACATGTTCAAATACCAGTCCCTGTCGTAAAATAGAACATTTCACCTCATTTATACTTACATCCATCACATTTTACATCATGGACGCGTCTAACTCCGCCGTCTTTCGTGTCATCCCGTTCCACTGTGGCTGGCCACCCTCCTTTAAACTGAAGTTGTCTGCATGCAACTGTAGCTTCATATAAACCCCATCCACCCACTCCTGATCCTTGACAAACCGAACTCCAATATGTAGTGTCATCCAGTTTTACTTCCACTGTTCCCATGCGAGGATTAACCTCAGAGGAATTCACCCTGATATCTAGGATCTTCCGGGCACTTTCTGAAACTACAAAATGTTGAAATGTTGTAGCATCAAAAATCCAACAAATTCATGAGGGACGAGCTCAAACTAAAATTTGGTTAAAACGTGTAGAAAGAAATGCGGACGAAGCACGCAAACCTTTGACTATAATGGGTTTTTTTCTTTCTCAATTAAAACGGTTTAGCAAATTGTCACTGAAACCATTGATTTTCAAATTACCAGGACAGATTTAAGCTGGTATTTTCTAATTGAAGCTATTTTGTGTCTTGGATTAAGATCGATCATCAGAACCGATACCGATAACGCGACGAAAAGAGAACTCAACTCTGGCATGTAACCGCAGCTGACCATGGACTGTATGATACACAGGTCTTTTCTACAGTCCATGACCATGAGCCGAGCCAGATTTGTTTAAATGGGACACACATTTTCCTAAAATGTGCGTCCGCCACAGGTTTTTTTTTGTCCCGGCGCCTATATGGCCATTGAGGTGACTGTTGAATTCAATATCCATTGCATTACGCAGGTTCGCCAATGTCCCAAAAATTACTAATTTTCTTTTTAGATTGGTTAATTTTTGTGTCATTTTGTGAGAGATGTGTTCACCCGTAGAACATGTTTCCCCTCGCCTAATTACCATCTGAGATTAATATAACTATAGTTCAGTCAGTTCCAATTTGGCGAAACCTGTTTACAGCAGCGAATGAATTCAGAAGAGCGTCGCGCGCAAAACGTTCGCATGGCGTAATATGTTGCGCAAAGTCGCAGTGTCGTTGTATGCGTGACGCCTGCGTATGCCAAAATCCTAATATTTCTCGCCAATTTGGAACTAAATGAACTATAGTTATATTAATCTCAGTTACCATGGATCAGAAATCACTCATATGTCCCGAGATCTGTTTAGCGTTGATAACGTTACATACGAATAGGCCTACCAATCGGGCGACTGTTAAATCCAATAATGCATTCATGGAAACGAGGCTCGACTTGAATCAAGTCCACAATCGAATAAAGCGTACCGACACTATTTAATTAAGCAAGAGTGGTATCTAGTCTAGAACGTATGTTGCATTATTACGCAAGTTGAGCCGTATCAATGAGCCAACTAATCTTACCTGGTATCATACTGCATGTGATAATGAACCAACATACGGCTATAGACCACATTATTATAACCAAGATATATCAATTGCAGTCTTGTATTATTGTCGCAACTTATGACTAGATGCCATGAGCTCTCGATTTGTTGCACCACACGATAGAATCGTTTAAAAATAATGAACCCATAAAACGACAATGGTGAAAAATAGGTGATCATAAGGAAGATCCGGTGTGGTTGTAATGGTCTATAACTATACCCTATAGTATAGTATAGTGTGTCTCGAATTGCCTTTCCCAATCTCGGGGAAAATGAATTGCTTTATCTCATAATAACAATAACATATTATATAATTATAGTATATTTATCCATTGCAGGACAGTGACGTAACTGCGTATTCTACTAATTGCAGCATATACACGCGCGTTGCCACTCGAGGCGCTAGCGTATACATACGAGCGTTGAAAGACGGAACATATAAATACGCGTGCGTAAATGCTGTGCATGTAAAGTTACGTCACTGTCCAGAGGAAGACAAATAGAGTATAGTTGTATCAAATCCTGCACTACCAACAAAAAGTGTTTGAAAGCTTTACTTTGGACACAACTTTGTGCATACTTTGAATATGTTTAATAGCGAATAAAACATGTTAAATAACAGCAATAATTTGCCTTCGGTTAACATCTGCGAATTCGTACTGCATGAACAACGAAACAAGCACGTTGTGCAACGTGAAATGCACTTCGCGTTTTTCAGTTTCCTGCTTTTTGTTTGGTTCGAAACTAAAAGTGTATGAATCATTATCATATGCACGATAGCTTGTACTCAAGACGCCAGCGTACCAATTTCACAGCTCAAGTAGGCCTAATTCAAAATGCTTTGAGAGGTTATGGGTTCGAGTTTCAACGCATAACAACCATACGCTTTATGATATCAAATCAGATCTATAATGTTAAACCTATAGAGATTATCCATGAGCAACGGATTACAATCAGAAGTCGCACACGGACTAATCTACTGTAGCTATCCTCAACTGACTACAACAGACTACAATTGAATCAGTGCACCATGCTTCCTACATATCATGAAACAGGTGTGTTCTTCTTTCTGAAAATCTTGAACACAGTTATTATTCCCGACAAGATGGCAGCTAATCCATAAATAAATAAATAGATTTGAACAGCGTTTCGAATGGAAACACTATACGTATAGTTAAACTAACAATGGCATAGAAATCACAGGAAGTGTGAGAAAAATTCATTTCTTTCCTTGTTTATAGGAATCCAGTCATTATAATTTGTGGTTTCATATCATATTGTGACACAGAGTCCGGGATATCTATTCCAGTTTTATGAACCCATGCTATATAACCCAGATTGACTCTACACAAACAGTTTTCCTTGGTGCCATTTCCTTCCTGGCATGGGGTTGCTCAACAACAAAGAGTTTCAACTTATAATTTTTTGCCTAAATCATTACTATAATTGATCAAAAAAAAGTCATAATTATCCATGCAAAATATGGTAGAAGATTGATGTCAAAGTTGAGATTATCGTAATTATGATTTTAACAAATCAATTTTGCTATAGCGGTGGTAGTACCTTTCTGTAATCTATATTATAATACGCTACTCTCTGTCTGTCTGTCTGTATGTCTGTGCGCGCTTTTTCGTCGCCTTCCCGGGGTCGGGCGGCGTTCAAACTCGGTGGGTGGGTGAAAGTTTGTCCGATCGGGCTTTATGCATGCATTCTACAAACCACCAAACCCGAGAACCGCCAAACCCTGGTGACCGCCTAGTAATTATAATAACAATGCATTTGATATAATAACGGACGATGCCGAACGGATTTAATTTAAAATATGATACTGACAATGGAGTTGGTTATCCCACTCCAGCGTTTTTAGGATGAAATAATTCAGTTCCAACGTGTGATGAATTTTCTGGGGTCATATGTATAATCCATTACGCTACAAGGCCCGCTTAGCAGCGCTATAAATTGTTGCCCTAAAAACCGGCACAAAATTTAAATATTCGCCTTCCATCAAAGCTGGTTGCTATATAACATAATTCTCGTGTGCAACCAACCGGTTGTATTGCAACGCCCATTGAATAGTTTAAACGCATGACAGGCCCCTGACACTGTATTGTTCGAACAATGGAACGCATCGACGTTCATGAATATACAATGAATAATCATATCAATGAATATTGAAAAGACAACGTCATTTGTGAAGTCGAAAATGAAAAGTACCAGACCATAGTGGACATGAACGGCCGTAATTTTTTGAATCCCCGTTGGTTTCAATGTTATTGTCGGAGTGTTTTACCTAATTTCAAACTGACACGATCTGAGTGATAATCAAACGGTCCCCCGAACGATACCCGGGTGCTGTTGAAGTCAGTAATATGATCGTTCCCTGCAGTCCGAGCGTTCACGCATCGAATTTCACCTAGAATATTCGTCACATACACGAATATCCGCCATCGTCTGAATATCGAAAAGGCCCTCTGGAGAGTCGAGGGGACACCATTTTTTTCTACGCATGCGTCCGATCGCTTTGGATTTGTCCACCAAAATCGTGGACAAATTCCTAATAAGTATGTGCTGCAATGCAAGTGACACCACTTCTTGTAATGCGCTAATCAACCGTAGATCTAATCCCCGGGCTCCGGCCAGCTTGGGGTGGAAAAGCTCAATCAGGAAAAGTTCACGGAAAATGTTCAGCCGCGTGTCATTCTTTGACGGTTTGGTATATCACAGATATTCAAAGCGGGTATATCCAGTGACAGTTGTATATCCCTTAATATTTGATTTTGACTAAAACAGCCGACAATGCATTGATTGATACACATCCAGAAGTGGTTTGATTGTGATGATGCCGCGGCGGGCCAGCACATCCAACTTGCGCGAATCAGTGGCGTAGCCAGCTTTAAACATAACAGGGCCCTAGGGAGGGGGGGGGGGGTGACTTATCAGACAGTAATAAGTCCGAGTTGTACCGACGAAAGGCATGATGTACAGTTAATAAAACTATAGGTTGCCCACATGTTGTGGCGAATATGCACTTGCAACAGAGTGACGGTGGAATCCGGGAGCCGAATAAACGACCGTAACAGAGCGACAGTAGAATCCGGTGTTGTTGTTTTTTAAAAGTTGAGTGTATTATTGTGAATGTAGTCCCGGTTTAAGCAATTCTCTAGCCCGCCTGGCCTGTGGGCCTAAAAGAGACTTGTTGCTGATTTTTTGTTCCACGCATTGGCCAAGTGGCGCCGGAGTCTACCATCGGACCGGGCTTTCAGTTGACGTACGCATAGGAGCATCGTCGAAGCGAGAATGTCCCCTGTAACCTTTTTCAAGATCTTATGGCACTGAAATTAAAATCTTGTTTCATTATAGAGGGAATCCACTTTACTCATGCGTGCCCGTAACAAATGGTTTTCGCTCCCATATTATTCGTTGTTCAGATCAAGTCAATTTACGTCCTTCAACAAGCCAACACTTTGAATACAAGCGTTACTCTGTTAACATAATGACGGGCTATACATTGGCGGGTTATTTTCAAACGAGTATCCATCAACATGTGTGTTGCACAGAGTAAGATATCTGTGGTGTTGGTCGTTTTAAATTCTGAACCAACTTTAGCTCTTCAATGGCCGATACGTGGATTACCTCTAATCACCCTTCAAAGGTACAAGACTTGATCGCGTCTAATCAATAGTTGTCTGATTGCCTTTTCCACATATATTTCGACATGAATCTTGCGTCTCCCAATTCGTTTATTAAAGCTAGCTAAATTTGCTACAAGAACTAACTTTCCTGAAATGAAGTTGTACCAAAGATTTTCTAGAAATTCATCGGTTGTACACATTTAAAAAAAAATGGTAATCATGGTAAATTAACATTGGTAACGGTCTCATTTCTCATGTTGTACGATTGGCTATGGCCTGTTTTGGACATGTGTTTGCTTCATGTATCCAAATAGCTTACAATTGTATATTAGCCTAGCTATAACAAGCTATAAAAGTGACATCTCTGAATGTATAAACACAGTGTGCAAGGAGATATTGTTGGGCACACTGGTAAAATGGTTTTACAACAAGTTTTGCTATCATTATCAAAATGAACTCATGTTAAGTCACCTATTTATCGAGCAATAGTATAATAATTGTTTACGCATTTGTTTTAATTGTTTAGATTTAAAGTTAAATAAATCAAGATATAAATTATAGATAAATAAATAGAAAATAAATACCATAAACGCATGGGCGCCCTTTATAATTAATAAAAATTGACATAAAAATGATGTAACATTAATCCACCATCAAGTTTAAAAAATGAAAAAATAAAGAATAACAAGGAATAAACGGGGATCGAACCCGCGATGGCCGATTGCAAACGATATGGCCAACGTATGCACGCCACAGAGATCGACGAGTGAGATTGTGGTAATTTTAATATTTAACCATTTATCAATTTATTTATAACGAACGGATTTTTATCGTGCCATTTTTACCTTTTTATACCATATTTATATGTTACTCTCGCACAAAATATGTTTGTAATGTGATTATACTCCTTATTTTGGAAAGAACGGTAAAAACGTTGACATTTTCGAACACAAAAAAGGCATCATTTATACGGTCCACAATTAATTACTCGACTGAACGTTGTGTGACGTGTTGCATTGCATTATTCATGTTATGATCTGTTTATGTATGCTTTTGTTATACTTCTCAATCGCTCATCGCCAACTCTGTACACGAAGCTTCATGCGCTGTCCCAACGCTGTCGTTAGAGAACAATAGAAAAGTCCCTTCGACTCTCCAGAGGGCGTTATCTGCTACCTTTGACTGGGTTCGCGGGGTTAATCATATTAATGAGCAAATATGCAAATGAGCTAAGTGTCGCCTCCTATTATATACTTCTTGCGCATGAGCGTGGATGTAATTTGCTAGAAGTACCGCTCGAATCTAAATATACAACCAGGCAATCCTCTTGTCGTAATTGTTAACAATAGGTTCACCAGACCGAATTAATAGCGCTCCTAAGCGGGCAAATTATGTCATGAAAATCCAACGGAGATTCAAAATGTACAGCCATTCGTGTCCAGATCCACCGTCATCTGTATAATAATGCATTTAAAATACGCCATCTATCTAGACAACCTATTCCAAGGTCAACGTCAAAATCATCCCTCCATATTTACAAAAACTAACTGTAACGAAAAATGCCGTAACATACATAGCGCTACCATAACGTCTGGAACGGCCCAATCAGGGCATGTTGCACACCCTGAATACCAGTGGCTCCCACCATGGCTCATGCATTGGATCCCGCCATGGCTATATAAAGGCACATTACCATAGTGACTGTAATGAACGAAGAGCGACTCAAAATACCGAAAGCGGGACTTGGCTCCCGCTTTGGCTCCCGAGTCCCGCCTTGGCTTCCAACCATGACTACGGCGTATTATAATAGCCTATATGAAGGACTGCACGGCGGTGGGAGCATCGGCGAACCCAGGGCGTTAGGGGCGTGCCTTCCCCTCTAGAAAAAAGGAGTGGGGGAAAAGGAAAGTGAGGGAGGGAGGTAGAGGGAGGGAGGAAGGAAGGGATACTAAAAGTCCAGTGGCGGCACTATAGTACCACGGTGGGGAGGGGGCTGGCAAAAAAATGTTCCTCCCCGCCCCCATATCAATCCCCGCCCATTTCCCAAAAAACAATCGAAAATGATGACTTTTCATGTGAACATACCTTATAATTAGGCTGAAAATTCAGGTCAAATTATGCTCTTTTTAGGCAATTTTGACACTAAAACTAATTTTCGCACGCTTCGCGCGATCCCAACCATGAAAAATAATGTGTAAACTCCGCCACTGACCAAGTCTTAAATTTATGATAAAGTTATAAATATTTATAGCAAGGAAAGCTTTTCTAGGCCATTCAGACATGCTAAAACCCTACGGCTTTATTAGGGCTCCGCCCCCAGGGGATTTCCCCCTGGACCCCACGCATCTAGAGCTAAGCATAGACATTTTAATATTTTGCGCCTCCCTCAACTTCAGACCTTAGGTTCGCACCTTGGGGCAACTTTGAAAGTGACTGGAACTTGATCGAAGAGCCCCACAGCTTGTCTTCCCGACTTGGCTCCCGCCTTGGCTACAGAGTCCCGCCTTAGCAGCACCAGATATGGTTACGGCGTATGAGAACAACCAAGTTGTGGTAACGTATAGGTCAAGTACGACCGTAAGGATAGAGGCACCGACACGTTCCAACAAAATTCTCAAGGATTTGTTTCCTCTTTTAACCATTCAGCCCTTTTATGGCAAAAGAATGTATCTTATATGTAGTTTTCTAACAGTATACTTCCTTTTAACATGATCAAAGTTAGCTTTTTTCTCCATAAATCATTTAGTGGTAAAAGGCAGTATATTACTTTTATTGTCTTTACAAGTTGCAACCTTTTCCTTAGTGAGGATTATTGAACCAAGTTAACACAATCCATGTTAAAAGGAAGTATATCATTAGTACATATAAAATACATCCTTTTGCCATAAAAGGGCTGTCATGGAGGAAGTATTATCTTTATTTCTATCTAAACAATAGCTATCTTATAATATTACATCAAATAATATTACACATAATGTTAATATAGATATATTGTTTTATAATATTATATAATGTGATAACATGTTACGCAAAGACGTGATATAACATATATTTTCATCTTCATTTCAAAACATAAATCATTATTTATTTTATTTTCCAGAATACTTTGCAATGTTCTAAATTGTGTTGTTCTATTTTTACGCTTACATTTTTTCGAAATTAAAACTCCAATAATTTCGTCAACTTATTAATTCAAATAAAAACAGAATTGAAATAGGTGTTGTTTTATTATCATAATAAATTATTCCTGATTTATATACAGCATAGGATGCTAGTTGAATTATAATATTTGTAATTTTAAATAACGGATGTTCCAACTGCCTATGACTTTTTCCAAAGATATATCAAAAGCATAATATTCCTTCGTCAAATCCCGTATATATTTTGAAAATTTAATCCAAAAAGTGTTGGTATAATTGCATTTTACACAAACATATCACTTAGTTGCCATCTACATCAATTCTTTCTACATCCAATAAGATTGTTCATGAGATTATATTGAACATCTTATTAACTTTTCTATTTCTCATTTTGAAAGAAAATATTTTACTACAATCATTTCTAATTATATTTTGCTTTCCTAATACTTTATTAGGAATTTATTAGGTGATCCAGAAGAACAGTATAACATCATGATTGACGGTGAGAGAGTTGAACATGTAGACCACTTCAAGTATCTTGGATCTACAAAGAGAGCTAATGCCAGCTGCTCAAATGACATCAAATCAAGGTTTGCCATTGCCAAGAAAAGAATGATAGACCTGCAGTTGATCTGGAATGACAAAAACCTTACTAATCATCTCAAAATGAAACTGGTTAAGACCCTCGTTTGGAGTGCACTCATTTTTGTCGCTGAAAGTTGGACATTGTGCAAAGCAGATGAGAACAGAATAATGGCAGCTGAAATGTGGATGTGGAGGAGAATGCTTAACATCAACTGGAAGCAGAAAAGAACAAATGTTAGCATTTTGCAAGAGCTGGAAACAGATAGACAACTGTTGGGAAAGGTTGTAAGCCTTAAACTAGGATACTTCGGCCATACGTTCAGGGGAAGTGGAAGCCCCCTAACTCTCAACCTCATTGAGGGAAAAGTAGAAGGAAAGAGAAAACGTGGCAGACAGAAGAAAAACTGGTTTGATAACATCAGGGAATGGACTGGTCTCAACTACGTTCAAGCCTAACGTGCAGCACAAGATAGAACAAAGTGGAGAAAGAACACTAAGAAGAGTGCAAATATGGTCGCCAATCATCAGAAGTGATGGAGGCATCAAGGTATCAAGGTAATACTTTATACAAGATGGAGGCTCCTTCTGAGTATTTAAAATGTTATATGTCTTTAGTTAGTAAACCGTATTCTTAGAAAATTGTACAAATACTTTTCTCCTGTTAACACAAATTGTTCCTTTTTACTTCTTTTTCGATTTTGTTTGGAATTACAGACAGAAGTGTGTGTAGCTTATATATAATTATGTGTTGGACATTTTATCTTTGTTGACAGTTCAGTCAAATATAACATTGTTATTTCTCCATAGAATATCGTTCATCTTTTTTTCCCTGCAGAACATTTTGCAAATAAGTTTGAGTAAGAAGGATTGGTTCGAGCAGATACTGAAAAAAGAAACATTAACCTTACTATAACTGGGGAGATCAATAACTTCTATCCATCAACTTGCTTATAAATTTGGACCATGCCATAGTTCTGGTCCAATCCAAGAGATGGTTAAGCTAAAATTGGTTCCCTTTTCAAAATAGCCTGCCCCAATTGTAATGTGTCATGTCAAACTATAGCCTCAATAGGAGATAATCGGAGATAAGCTATTTCCATGGTAACGCAAATTCCAGTGCGTAACCTTTTTTGAAAAGTGGAGTCGTAATAATAATACGGTAATAGTAATAACAGGCATTTATATAGCGCCTAACATAGAAAGGATCACAAAGAGCTTTACAAATTACATTAAAAGAAAGAGTATCAATATACACAATGCAGCAAACTAAATAAAAGTACAGTGAAAATTGAAGGCATAATAAAACACAACAAAGCATTACACAAATCAAGTTACAATATAGCATGTAGAAACGCTGCAGACAATAAAATGACTAGATATTCTAGATAAAGACCGTCTTTAAATTACGGATCTATATTGGGAAGATTGTTCCAGAGTTTGGTCCTGCGACGCAGAAAGCCCTGTATGTTGCAGTGGCATTTTAAAGTATGGTAACGAAGCAAAAGTACTGGATATGAGTTTCTAGTGGTCTAATTATGTACATCCCATTGTTAAAACTATACTTTTATCATACGTTTTGTTGATATATTATATCGTCAGCTTAATAAAAATAATTGCCTAAGTCATATTTACTACTTTTGGGAAATGTTAATGAAATTTTTCATAACTTCTATCAATGCAATAACTTCATTTGTTGTGATGGTTTTACTGAAGCGTTCTACCCTACGACTGGCCATGTTGGCAGTTACAAAAAAATACCTAAGTCACACTGTTTGACTAACAGTTAGGTATACGGAATATATTATAGCGAATAAATTTAATAAACACGTGACTCATGTATAACTTAGTCCGGCGAGTACAGCGGAGAAAAATCCCCGGATATGGAAGCTTCACTGTACAACAACATAGGCATGTAATAGTTTCAACCATTCAACCGTTCATACGATATATGAATTAAATCTACCAACCCCCATATGACGGCTTATATGGAGCTTGGATATATTTAAACCATATTACACGTCAGCTGGCGAATTGCATTAGGGCTATTCCATTACTTATTTTTAAATAATCAAAATGTTGTTGCCTACTTTTTCGGATGAAATTATATTCGTGACACCATTCAAGGAGGAGGCCCTCGCGAGTAAAAGCTGACAAATTGCATTAAAGGGCCATTCCATGATTTTAATTTTTTTTTTCCGTTTTTCCCCTTTTTTTTTTGCCCCCGTCTTTCGATGAATATATATTCGTGGCACTATTCAAGGAGGAATTTAGTTGACATATTGCATTAATGGGCTGGCTATTCCACGATTTTCTATTTTTTGCCCACTTTTTGGATGGATCTATATTTCTGGTATCATTTAAGGAGGACCGGTAGAACCCTAAGGGTCCATATCCAAACTCTCAGTGCTTTTAAAGCATTTTTCTAGCGATTTAAAAGCGCTTTTCCAACGGTATTTCGTTCTATTGTTAAAAGCATCGGGAAAAGATCGGTGATTACCTAGAAACCTCTCTACTTATCTGGCGTTAACAATATAACTATTGTAGTACTCTCGATGGCTGCATTAGTGAAGCAGACAGATCAAAGGCGCAAGGAAGGTTGTGTTATATTCTTTAAGAAATACTATATTATAGTATTTCTTAAAGAATATAACACAATCAATGCATTGTCGGCTGCTTTAGTCAAAATTAAATATATATACCAAGGGGATATACAACTGTCACTGGATATACCCACTTTGCCTATCTGTGATATACCATTGAACCGTCAACGCCTGAATCTTTTCCGTGAACTTTTCCTGATTGGGCTTTTCCACCCCAAACTGGCCGGAGCCCGGGGAGTTAGATCTACGGTTGATTAGCGCATTACAAGAAGTTGTGTCACTTGCCATGCAGCACATACTCATTAGGCATTTGTCCAACATTTTAGTGGACAAATCCAAAGCGATCGGACGCATGCGTAGAAAAAAATGTCGTCCCCTTGACTCTCCAGAGGGCCTTTTCGATATTCAGACGATGGCGGACATAGGTTCGTGTGACGAATATTCTAGGTGAAATTCGATGTGGGAACGCTCGGCCTGTAGGGAACGATGATATTTCTGACTTCAACAGCGCCAGGGCATCGTTCGGGGACCGTTTAATTATCACTCAGGTCGTGTCAGTATGAAATTAGGTAAAACACTCCGACATAACATTGAAATCAACGGAGATTCAAAGATTACGGCCGTTCGTGTCCACTATGGTCTGGTACTTTTCATTTTCGACGTCACAAATGACGTATATTCATTGATATGATTATTCATTGTATATTCATGTCCGTCTATGCTTTCGGCAATTCGAACAATAGAGTGTCAGGCGCCTGATTGGACAGCCAAATTAACATGTTTGGGCCATTTGGCGCCCAAATGGACAGATTTTAAATGGGTAAGCTAGAGAGCAGGCATATAAATTTATCTTCTGGAGTTGTCTAGTATCATTTATTTTTGTTTGTTTTCTGCCTTCGTTGCTTCTTTCACGTTGACGTACATGCCATTTGAATTGTCGATCCCACTGACTGTCGGAGAAATAGGGACCGTAGACTGGCTTTGAACAGATACTGCCACAGGATCCATATACTCATGGTATATAACATCCTCGTCATTATGTACCTCGATTTTCACGTCATGGTATATACCCTGGTAGTCAGCTGCACTTAACCGTGACGTTTCATCGAGGCTCTGGTAATTATCCACTGTTTCCAAGCGGTCCGGGTCCTGATTCTTGACACCTTGATACACCGATTCTGGTTGCCTGGTTGCTGCATCTAATCCTGTGTAAGCTTCGTTATCTGTCATAACAGCTGGGTTAGATACGTTTTGATTGTCAGCAGTTTGGTCTGACAGCGTATTGGGAATCGCGTAGCCGTCAAGGTCTATATCCTCATGGATGTCTGATGGGTCGGATTTACGGCTGAAAACACAACAACATACAGCAATATGAATTACAATAGGTCACAATTATATTATAATTATAGCATCAGCTAATTTCATGATTTGTGCTAAGCTCTGAGCCAAAAAGTATATTTACATGGCTGAATGATAATGAATTGATTACACATTACAGTAATAATCAAACAACACTTAGGAACCCGGGGGGTTACTTTCGCCAAAATCGTACGTGGATGTGCCTACCGGACTTCGAAAATGTGACTTTCCCTATACCTATTTTTTGGCTAATTTCCCACCCGCCACTATACCAATTGTGTAAGAAAAGCACCCAATTGTGCACAAATTGGGCGCTTTTTCCAAAAATGCCTCAAAATACACCCAATTTATGCCAATTGGGCGCTTTGGTCTGTGACGAAAACCACCCCATCGCTATACCAATTTTTGCGAAAAGGCACCCCAAAAGGTAGGCACATATACGTATACCATATCAATGTGAGAACCCCCCCCCCCCCCCCCCCCCCCCCCCCCCCCCCCCAGGGCTTAGGAAACAGTCATAGGATTATTTCTAACTAAGTTGTATTGGTAAAATATTTTACCTTACGATGTTAAGACGAACTGTTAGGTTTATTTCAATATTTTAAACAATTAAATAGAGTATTCAGAAAAAACGTCCAAAGGAATGGCTTGATTACGAATTTAACAAAAGGGTCACAAAATTCATGAATGCCTCGAGTCTTTAGATGTACAGGGTGAGTCAAAAAAGTGTACTCAAAAATGAATAATTATATAAAATATTTATTATCAGAATATGAAAGCGAACAAATATGTGTCAATAGATGCATTCATTCACTATCATCAGCAAAAAGAATCATTACATTTCATGGTACTGTTTACCAGATATGACTATTTTGGTAAAGTTACTGTATTTTGAAACAGAACACAATATTGGATGTTTTATACTCGATATAAATGAACAAGTGGATTAATGTACGCTACACAATAGCCAATTAATAGAGACAAATCTAACGTTCTCAGTTATTTTTTCAAACATAAATTCGAAATATTGACAAAACAATGTATAACACGAATTTAGCCAAAACAACGCCGAATTTGGCTTTTGTGATAGGCGGACTCAGCTCGGAATAGTGTGTGGACCGTTTTCAATAGTGGAATTCAACAGATCTTAGAAGAGAAAATATCGCAAATTCTGTTCGGTTTATAAAATGGTGACTTTTACGCAAAAGAGCATAACATATGTTTATCACAACCAATTTCAACCAACTCAAATTATTTAATGAGATAACCCGTCTGCCTCAATTAAAAAAATCTGTGAAATATTTGCACAGATTTTAAGATATGAAATTCCAAAGCTGAATACGCTTTTTTTGACTCACCCTGTATACGCTTGAATAAAATATGCACACAACTTAAACACTGACACTGCCTTAAATTACTAAAACGAGGACACAACTTAGGGATCACGTCAAAACTCGACCGCCCGTTGACCGCCGGTTACGGCCGGTTCCGCCCGGTTCTCACAAAACGTGTCGTCTGTTATAATATACACACATAATGAGGTCAAATAGTTACACTCTGGTGAACACGACCGGTTGATAGTGCCTCGTCACACGCGTGAGCAATAACATCTTGAAGTAATGGGCTCAGTTGACAACCAGTACAATACAGCTATTGATTTTCGCTGGGGTTGGCTTTTTCAATCTGTTTATAGCTCAATTAACTTTTTAAAATCAATACCGAAAGTCTATGAATGGTGTTTTTTTATAGAACGATATAGAGAGAGCTATTATGACCGCAAAGTAACAGATTGATAGTGTAAATTGGTCCGGTTACAGCATTAAGTCAACCGGCGGTTGTTCAGTGTTGCATGCGTCAATATTCATATACCAGTAAAACATTTGACCTGAAAGAACCGGGCGGAACCGACCGTAACCGGCGGTCAACGGGCGGTCGAGTTTTGATGTCTTCCCTTACCTTTTGATAAACAGCAGAACTGCCACTAAAACAAGTCCAACAAACAATACACATCCTACAGCAGCTCCGATCACAATATTATTTCCTTTACATAAAAGAGAAAAGTTAGATAAATATAATAAGATACGTTTACAATACGTTAATCTTAATCTTAAGTAAGTAAAAAGTAAGCTCGTGTGCGGAGTGCCCATCTCTCTTTGATTAGGGTTTGGGCCAGACTCCCCCATGTAATATTTGGCTGTGGGGGGTCACCATTCCTCCCGCAAAGCGAATCTGTTTTACTTCCCAACATGAATTAATGCCGGTACCCAATTATACATGGGTGAAACATGGCAAGTGCGGTAAAGTGCCTTGCACAAGGACACAACACGCGAACCCACAACCTTTGTATTGTGGAGCGAGGAAGAATCCGTTGGACCACGCGTGCCCGGGAAATCTTAAGTAGAGTAAATTAAGTAACCAGTTTTAAGGTTTAAAGCTTAGATTTGTTAAAGCCCGAACAGATTGTGACTCCTATTTGTAAAATAACTCAAAATTATGTGACATGTTGTGTTTAAAAGTATACAGAGGGGCTGGTCTCTATAATCGTGATATAGAGACAAGTTCCACCAGTCCCGCAAGAGTCAATCTGAGCCGTCTGCGCTTAATTACCCAGAATGCATAGCGGCCTCCTCTCAGAACAGCATCGTGTCCGTGCGTCATGTTATTGAAAAAAACAAGAATGTATAGGTCTCTAACTATTCTGGACGGAACAGCAACAATTGAATGCTGTTTGTGTTATTATCTTGTTTGGCGCGAATTTTAAATGCACGGTTCCTTATCAACAAATGATAAGCGCGCATACAGCGGAGCAAAGACAATAGACCTTATTCATCTCGCTTTCGTTCGAAATTCCGGGGGTGATATGAGGTCACGGGTATGTGCTGCCAGATAGGGTCCCATTTGTCACTCGCCTGGTAAATGAATGACCCCTTTTCACAGCCGATTTCGGTACATTTGTGAGTCTAACACTTAAATTTGCTGTTTTTGACAGAAATTGTTAGCAAAATCTGTCAAATATGTATGAAAATTATGGGTCTCTGGTTCAATATTTATATGGGTCAATTTCCCCCCAAAATTGATAATTTTGGGGGGTCAATTTTCATTTTGCTGCCCCCCCCCCCCCCTCCCGGGTCGTTACATTATTTGCGCGCATTCGTTAGGTGATATCAACGTTTACCCCATCAACGGCAGGAAGGCGCCGATTAAAATAGGTCTGTAGTCTATGCTTTTCAACTGCCAGAGATTAAGACATGTTTACTAATAGTTCTCTAGATAATTAGAATGGTTCACTATGTATCCTTCCCCAGTAAAACTCCATATGCTTCTGATTCGAACCGTCAGCCTTTGTATTAGATCCACAACTCTCTTAGGGAAGACATCAAAACTCGACCGCCCGTTGACCGCCGGTTACGGTCGGTTCCGCCCGGTTCTTTCAGGTCAAATGTTTTACTGGTATATGAATATTCACGCATGCAACACTGAACAATCGCCGGTTGACTTAATGCTGTAACCGGACCAATTTACACTATCAATCTGTTACTTTGCATATCAGCTCTCTCTATATCGTTCTATAAAAAAAAAACCATTCATAGGCTTTCGGTATTGATTTTAAAAAGTTATAACTTTTTAATTGAGCTATAAACAGATTGAAAAAGCCAACCCCAGCGAAAATCAATAGCTGTATTGTACTGGTTGTCAACTAAGCCCATTACTTCAAGATGTTATTGCTCACGCGTGTGACGAGGCACTATCAACCGGTCGTGTTCACCAGAGTGTAACTATTTGACCTCATTATGTGTGTATATTATAACAGACGACACGTTTTGTGAGAACCGGGCGGAACCGGCCGTAACCGGCGGTCAACGGGCGGTCGAGTTTTGACGTGATCCCTTAGTGCTCTTGCCCAAACCGGCCCCAAACACAAGTAGCGATCCTTTTTTCTATATTGTTAAAAGGAGTGACAAAGGATCGGTGATTACAACCTCACACAACCTCCTCTACTTGTGTTCGGGCAAGAGCGTTTTAAACGGTTATGTGAACTGGGGAAGGATACATAATGAACCATTCTAATTATCTAGAGAACTATAAGTAAACATGTCATAATCTCTGGCAGTTGTCAAGTCAAGTCAAGTCAAGTCAATCCTGCGCCCCTCTGCTAGGTGTCTCTCTAGCAGAGGGGCGCAGGATCGACTTGACTTGACTTGACTTGACCCCTCATCAATGAATATATTATTTTATTTTATTTTCACCTTAATATTGTGTGAGCCTTAAGTAATACTAGTATACCTGTGTTTCCTGAGACTGACTCGTCAGGTTGATCCCCACCAGCTGGGCCTATCATTTATATACAAGAAAGAAAGAGGAAATGGGGGTAAAGTGTACTTTAGGTCCAAGATTCTGGACTGTACTAGTATCGTCCGATACTGGACCACCCACACAGTAAAAACTATTTTATATGTCACTCTAACAACTATTGTTCAAACTGTTAAACAGTTGTTTAAACAACGGCTCAATTGTTTAAACAACAAAAACAGGTGTTTAAATAGTTGTTTAACCGTTTGAACAATAGTTGTTAGAGTGACAGACTTAAACAACTGTTTTGGCGTTGTTTAAAATAGTTTTTACTGTGCAGTATCGCATCGTTCGATACTAGTACAAAGTCAGGGTTCCAGTATCGGCAGATACTGCACTAGTACATATAAAATGCTCCAGTATCGGGCGATACTGGAACAAAATTATGTACCAGTATTGTTCAATACTGGGACAAATCTCACTGGTATCGCGTGTACCAATATCGATCGAGTGTACCAGTATCAACCGATACTGGAACATGAAAACGTTCCATTATCGCTCGATATACTAGAACACAATTTAGTATCGACCGAGACTAGAAGAGTAAAATCGTACCAGTATCGACCGATACTGGCAACATGTATGTTCCAGTATTGAACGATACTGGTATACCAGTATCTGGGACCTAGAGTACACTTTTCCCCGATACAGACACGCCCTAAACATCTTCCACGCGTCTTTTGGTTTTACCAAGTACAAAAACAGATTTTTCAGAAACCTCTCCCAAATGTCAAGGTCTAACTCAAGGATTGGTGAACCAATACTAGACATGTTTGTACTTATTTCAATGCATTTCTCATGGTGATTCCAAATTGCGTAATCAAATTCTATATTTTTGAAATATTTTGTGAAATTTTGGAATGTCGTCTGCAGACGCCTGCCGCGTGAAAAGTGTGCCGAGTGTAATTAGTTCGAAATCGTATATTTCAGTGATATGTGGGTGAATTTGATTAATTTCTGTGAGGCAAATACCAAATCACAAGACAGTTTTCAACGTTGTTGTCGATTGATCTGCTCAAACTGTCATTACTCTTAACTTTAATTCACGAAGGTTAATCACTGTCATTATCGATCTACACAAAGTTTGGGTTGCTCATACTACTTAATGAACCCAAATTTGTAGCCCTAATTATACTGCTGGCTAAAATAGATGGACTATTCCCTTTCAAGGTGTGTTGTATTACTTGTCCAATAGTTTTTTACTTCTTAGAATAAAGTAGTTTTTTAATGGGTCTTACGATTAGTTTTTGTCTGGTATTTCTGTAAAACTTCCACAGAAGTTCCATCCTAGATGCATGTGAATGACCCTTCAAAATGTTTGTACTATACATTCTATAGCAAATGTGCCCTTATTGAGAATATCGCCCAAACAAAGATAGGATGCATGAGCCAAATAAAAAAAATGATAACGCAAGAGCTATGATATGCCATTCAGCAGGGCTACGAAATTCCGAGAAAGAAATCTATGGTCGCAGAAGAAAAATCGCAAGACATGTTTGTAAAGAAAATTATGAAATTTGAAAACTCTCAACATTTCCTAAGATTTTCGAAATATTTAAAATGTTTTTGCTCGAACAACATGACAATGGGGGTCGGTCTGACCCATAGCACAGGTTTTTTTCTTGGTCTTACCAGATAGTTTCAATCTGCATTCTGGAAAAAGATCACTCCATGTGGATTCATTTGGTGAATTGCCTAGAACACACTGGATGAGTGTAGCACCAACGATCTCCATACCATCGGCACAACTGAATCCAGCAAAATCATACGTGTCTCCAAAGTATTAAATGTCTGTTCCATTCGTGGGATCGTCGCATAAACCAATAGTAACTATATGACAGAAGAAGAGACTGTAACTCGTACATTATGATTACCATAACAGGCCTACGCCATATTCATGATATTGGATTCACACGTAGCCTATATATATTATTTTGAGCTTCTGTTGAATCACACTTTGTTTACACTGGCGGCGAATCACATTGTAAATTGCGAGAATGGTTACTGACTGTGGCATCGTTGTGAAAATGTTATAGACTTTTGATATTGAACAATCAAATCGATTTTTTTTTACGTACAACATTTGATACAATAACAAAGATTTGAGAAGACCAAACGTTATAACAGCTTTTAACTCAAAAAAAGTGTGGGTTCTTGTCCATATCTAACTAATTTTGATGACTTGTTGATTTCCCCAAGATAATAAAATCAAAATTTAGTATTTTATTCATTTCGCGAGACATAGCTACATAGACGTGGTCCAGGCGTAGAGTTGCAGCCATTTTAGACACAACATGTGTAAAGAAATTTAAGTTTATTCAGCTTTAACTATTTCAAAGATTACCATCGTAGATCGAGAGCCAAGTCTGACTCCCACAAATTTGATCTCCGTTTCCAGAGCACGTCACATTGCAATGTTTATCTTCGTATATCTTTCCACTGATTGGTCCGTTGTCACAATTACAGACGTTTCCCATATAAAGGCTTGCGTACCGAAAATTATTTTGTCGACAATGATGGCGGCAGAAGTTGATTGTCATATTAGTCACTGTTCGCTCCTTTATGGTTGATAGCGTGTTTATTGTATTTCCAACTCCACCGTAACAGCCTAAATAACCGGGTACTGAATAAATAAATAATACATAAAGTTGTTGAAAATATTCACCTCTTTAATTTAAGATATTGCACACTATAAGAATAGTTTATTATTGGAGAAGTTCCAAAATGTAAGGTTAAGTACGATGTTCATATTCGCAATTTTCTTTTCAACACGGGGAAGAGTATGACAGGTATCGTATGTGTTACGTATTCATCCATCGTAACAAAGCTGCCGACTATCCAACCTGCGCATGCTTCCTTAATTGGCACTAGCAGTAATCAATCATTTGTCCATAACTGAGTCCGCGCGCCGCGTGTAGAAAAGCAAACTGCGAAAATGGAAACCATACTATATCTTACTTTTGTTACTGTGACTTCCTCGATATCAAACCATTCTTCACACAAGCATTAAAGATGAGACATTTCTGAACAAATTTATAATTTTATATTTTAAAAGTAGGAGTTATACTTTTAGAGTTATAGGCCTAATCACATATATGACTTGGTAAATTACTATTTTATGACTGTACTTTCCTACCCCAGCCCTCCCCCTCCCGTCCTTTCCTTTTATACTGCCCTGATGGAAGTTCAGAGTCACTTTAGAGTGACTTGAAGAACGCAAGACTTACACGATTGTCACGAAAGTAAAGTTTTATATCATTAAACGTAATATTTCTACATTATTATGGATACAATATTCACAATAAAATTCAATATTTATTGGTGCTTAGGCCTACATGTATGGTGATGCAGACTATTAGTTCGGTGCCTATCGTACTATCGTAAGTCTTACGTACAAGTCACTTATACGTATGAGATATACGTACTAGTTTTGCCAAAGTTGTAAATACTTGTTTATCGAAAGATACATTCAACCTACAAAGATGCACTACACCAAAAGTATAAGGACATCTTGCAAGCTGCAAATTGAGAGAAAACACTTGGAACCCTTTGAACTACTGTGTTAGCTTTTAGTATTCTAGGGTTTTTGTTAAAGTTCTTAAATGTTTGTTTACAAAAATTTGATATATTCTTGAAACATTTTTCTTTCAAACATTGATATATTTTTAACTACGCGATTTGTGTTCGATAATTATTTTTATAACATATAATGCACAATGATCACCCTATTTGACCCTAAACAAGGATTATAACTCGCAGAATTGTACTCTCACCATAATCTTAGCAATGGGTTTTTACAGAGTTTCGACCGAAATGAACCTATAAAGAAGTTGTGAGATTCAGTTTTGTCTTATTGGCCTTACCATTTTGGGCTATTTTTACAATAAATACATGTGACTAGCTATCGCCCCAAGTAACGCGGATTCTGGTTAAAAAAATACACCCTTGTTATTCGGAATTTGGCATTTTAGATATTTTAGACCCATATCAGGGTCACGAAACAACAACCATAAATCCGCGTTTTCGTTCACGCGGATTATTACAATATTATAGGCGGCCCCAGTCATCCGGGTGCTTTGTGCCTTTTGTTATTGTTTTGTACAGTTTGCCGTTGACCACGTCATAAGACGTTTTAACAACTTGTGTTTTACGCTCTGTTCATCCATGCAGTAGATTGACCCAAGCGATCGCGTCACGGCGTGTAAGAGACCTTTGTTTACCTCTTTTGTGACGTAGTCAACGGTGCGTGACGACAGTCCGTTGTGACCTATACCTGACTCCACACCCCCCCCCCCCCCTCCCCCCTTCTCCGGTATAACTACCTCTTAAAAATACAGATTAGGTAACCATAATATCTGATAGAGGCAGTCTATCCTACCTGCACATATAGCTACAGCTTCCTTATCATATCCACATGTAGGACCTTCCCGTTGTGTTGGAATAGGAGTTTCTGCTACACACTCATCTAAGCTAGAATACTCTGTGCCTGGAATAACATAAGGAATCACTGCAAAAGTAGTATGTATGGCTCATGCGTAGGGGTGCTTTTACACAGGACTTTAAGAAAGTCGTAAAAGTGATAGTTAGCATCACCTATACGTACAAGAATTGAACAGAGACCAATACAAATCGTTGTGACAATGCTTAACGTCGTAAGCATTCTCTTTGCAACACAAGTTTATAAGCATACCAATCGTCAGGTGTACTCAGGGGTTAAACTAATCTCCTTTGGACATTCAGAATACATCACATCGTACGCGTTTCAAAGACTTCTTTAAAATAATCATAAATGTTGGAAATAATACCGACGTAAATCCAAGTGTTGCCTACGAAAATATTAGATCTATATGTAGCATACGGTATATTAACGAGAATGAAACTATTTAATTTTCAAAATAATCATGTGATACGCAAGTCTCAAAAACATTTTGTTTCCACCGTATAGGCGCTAAAAGAACATTCAAAAGCACGTTTAACACTTTCTTCGCGGCAGGCGTCTGCAGACGACATTCCAAAATGTCACAAAATGTTTCAAAAATGTCAAAACTATTGAATTTCCATACAATATTTAAGAATCAGTATGAGAAATGCATTAAATTAAGTACACATGCCTAGTATTGGTTCAGTAATCATTGAGATAGACCTTGACATTTGTGAACAATTTCTGACAAATCTGTTTTGTATGGTTAAACTAATAGTCGCGTGGAAGGTGTAAATATAGGCCTACTTTACCTTCTTTGCAACTATAATCAACGATGTACGGCCTGGTGCCATTCCCGTAGCCTCCTCCCCTCGCTAACATGGCACCTGGGAATCCTAGATCTCTACATACAATTTCTACATGTCGAGTAAACCATTGTGGAGATGATGTCTGCGACTCAAAGCAAACATTTGCCCACAAATCATCATATTTAACTTCAACTCGTCCTGCGTTAGGTGCACTACCGCCAAATAATTGAACCTCAAACGAAGCTGGTATGAAAAATCGTGATTATAAAATTAAAATAATATTTGCGACCCGATTCCCTGAACAATAACACAGTCACACTTTTACTTCATCCGAAGTATCATTATATATAGCACATTCATTTCGAATCCCACATATATAGAATATAGATGGTCCAGGGTTTCCCTAAATAAGGTATACGTGTACCACGCGTCGTCGCCCTCATTAAATAACTCAGTATTTGGTTGATATCTTGTTAATCTAAGAACAATTTAATTGGCCTTGACATGCCATTAGTTTTATTGTAGTTGCTCTTCCAATCCAACGATACGCTTGATCAATCACGGGCATATCAAAACGGGTTGTAACACTTTTTAGAGGAAAATATGCTTGTGGAAAGGGTCATGTTGCTCAGTAATAATCAGTATTTACGAATTGATCACTCACAGTCAAATGTGTGCCATTTTTATGAAGAAATGCTTCAAAGCGTTTAACAGAACAGAAATGTTAATGGCTGATTAACGGCACAAATTTTATTTTGTTTTCTCATGGTCAAACAAGCATATCTGTGGATATAGACTTACGAAAATTCGACAAATCAAACGGCATACGAAAGGTTATTTAGTTATATTGAAGCTCGTACAAATATCAAATCCGAATGCGAAATGTTTTAGGATGGAAATGATACATTCTCCCAGTGCTCGTTGTTCATCAAACATATTTTTAGATCGTGAAAAGTAAACATAATCAAATAAATGGCATTTGAAAGCTGATTGAAATACTGAGTTATCAATGAGGGCATAGACATGGAAAATATGCACCCTTTTTACGGACACCCTGTATAGGCTATTTGATTATGATTCGTGGTACCTAATTGGCTGTACATTTGGGACACCCGTTATATATAACGTAAAGATGGATACTGATATGATTTCAAGAAAACCAGTGTATAGGCCTAAGTAGCATTTTTTATATTTCGCAATGGTTCTCGCAACACGATTATATTTTGTAACCAAAACAATCCCCGGAAATACTCTGCGTGGGCATTACCAAAGTTTAAAATGCACAAATGTGTAACGTTTAAGTGTTTAACTCTAATCATTTGCATCCACAATGGCAAGTTGCATAATTATTGCAGTGCTGATGAAACTCATTTTAAATTTATATGATGAAGTATTGCATATTAATCAAGTGTCTGACAAATAAAGTGTATCATGCAGTTAACATCTAAAAGAACTTAAATTGTCCAAGTATTTTTTTTAAAGTAAATTTGATTTAAAATCCATAGAACTAAAATGTGAAGTAGTCTAAAGATTTAATAATTCACTTACCGTAGCACTGGACTCCTGCAAACTGTGAATAACAATCTTCGAGGGAGTACTCGTAACGACAATCTTGCAACGATGTCTCAGCTTTTTAAAGATAATTAAACAAATCAAACCAATTATCAATGTCTCTGTTTGACATGCATTAGAATAAATATCATTGAAAACCCTTGAAAACCTTAGGAGGTGCGTGAAAATGGGATAAAAAGATCAAATACGGGCAGGAATTACAAGATGGTGCTCATTTGGTCACAAAAAACATCTGAATTCAGGCTTCAAGATTTTTATGCCTGATTTCAGCAGCTCGTATTTATTACCAAAGGCATCGTTTTCAATATTTCATATACATGTACATGTATAATAACAATTCATTAGTATACCTATAGGTGTTTGTCTATACTTACCTCCATCACATATTACATCATGGACGCGTCTAACTTCGCCGTCTTTCGTGTCATCCCGTTCCACCGTGACTGGCCACCCTCCTTTAAACTGAAGTTGTCTGCATGCAACTGTAGCTTCAAATAAACCCCATTTACCCTGTCCTGATCCTTGACAAACCAAACTCCAATATGTAGTGTCTTCCGGTTTAACTTCCACTGTTCCCATGCGAAGATTATCCTCGGAGGAATCCAGCCTGATATCTAGGATCTGCCGGGCACTTTCTGAAACTACAAAATGTTGAAATGTTGTACCATCAAATATCTCTAACAAATTTATGATGGACGAGCTCAAGCTCAAATGTTGTTGAACGTGTAGAAAGAAATGCGGACGAAGCACGCAAACATTTAACTTCTTATTTTTTTAAACTAAAATGGTCTGGCAAAATGTCACTGAAACCATTGATTTTCAAATTACCGGGACATATTTAAGCCGGTATTTTCTAATTGATCTGTTTAGCGTTGGTAAAGTTACATTCGAATACTAATCGGACGACTGTTGATCCAGTAATACATTCATGAAAACGAGGCTCGACTTGAATCAAGTCGAAAATCGAATAAAACGTAACGACACTATTTAATTAAGCAAGAGTGGTATCTAGTCTAGAATGTATGTTGCACTATTAGGCCAACAAAAAAAAGTTGACTTGCCCTTTCAGGGTCGGACGGTCGGATTTTTTTTTGTTTTTTGAAAAATTTTGAAAATTTACTGCACAAAAACACGTTTTAAAGATTTTTTTATTTTAATTTTTTTAATTTTTAAACAAGCAGATACTACTCAAAAACACGTTTTCATCTTTCTTTATTGTTATGTGCTCTTTCATTTATTTATTTTTTATTTTTGAAAAAAAAAGAAAAAGAAAAAAAATAGCGACCCAAGATTTCCGAAAATTCGGGTCGGTCGGAAAGGACAAGTCAACTCTTTTTTTGTGGCCATGCGCATTAGCGCCTACTAATCTTACCTGATAACATACGGCATGTGATGAACCACCAACATACGGCTACAGACGACATCATTATAACCAAGATTTACCAATTGCAGTCTTGTATTAAAATGTCGCTATGTAAGGCCTTTATGACTATGTCATGAGCGCTCTATTATTTTGTTGCACCACACGATAGAATCGTTTAAAACAATGAACCCATAAAACGACAATAGGCTTGATCATAAGGATCCGGTGTGGTTGCAATGGTCTATAATTATACACTTAGTCTCGAATTGCCTTTCCCATTCTCTGGAAAAGTTGAATCGCTTTATCTGGCAACGGCATCCCATAATGAAAGGCCTATATTTTCCATGCACGAGACAGTGACGTAACTGCGTATTCTACTAATTGCAGCACATAAACTCGCGTGGCTACTCGAGGCTCTTGCGTACGCAAGCATCGAAAGACGGAACATATTATACGCGTGCGAAAATGCTGCGAAAAAGTTACGTCACTGTCCAGAGGAAGACAAATAGAGATAGTTGTTTCAAATCCTGCATTATACTCGATGTGGCTTCCTCTGGAGTGACGAAACTTAACAGGCGCAGCCGAACGCACGCGTGTGTATCTTCCGTCTTGACGCCAGCGCCTCGAGTACGCGCGCCTCGCGCCTGTTAGTGTGTTGCAATTAGTAGAATACGCAGTTACGTCATTGTCTCTTGATGGCCAAATAGACTTTACAAACCAAAAGTGTCTTAAAGTGTTTAGACACCTTAAGGGGGGACTCAAGGAAGTCACTTTATGCATTTTGTGAGTGCTATAATTATTGAACTATGACTCAAATGTATATACAAGTATACATTTTTGGAAAGGAAATAGGTCAGAGAATCCACATTTTGCGTCAATTTTGACCAAAGATGTTGATTTTTTGACCCCAAAAAGTTCAACAAAGCTAACAAAAATGATTTTGAGTAAAATATTCCCGAATTGCGATTTTTGGCACTTTTTAGTCAAAATTTCAATATTAGATTAGGTTTTTAAAAAAAATTGTCCCTAAGTTAGTGTCTTTACATCATAATCTAGCAATTTGGAAATTGTTTACTCAAAATTATTTTTGTTAGCTTTGTTGAACTTTTTTGGGTCAAAAAAGTGATTTTTTTTGTGATTTTCTCAAAAAATCAAACTTTTTGGTGAAAATTGACGCAAAATTTAGATTCTCTAATCCATTTCCTTTCCAAAATGTATACTTTAATATGCATTTGATTAATAGTTCAATAATTACAGCACTCACAAAATGCAAAAAATCAAGTCAAAAACTTCCTTAAGTCGTCCATTAATTTGGACACAACTTTGTGCATAGTTTGAATAATAATAGCGAGTATAAACAGCAATCATTTGCTAGCACCGCAAACTTATATGGTTAAAATCGGTGACCTCGTACAGCATAACAATGAATCACAAACAAAGCGCGTGGTTGAATGTCCATTGTACTGCACATTTTTCGGTTTCGTGCTTTTTGTTTGGTTTGAAACTAAGAGTGTATGTATCATTATCTTATGCACGATAGCTTTTACTCAATACGCCTGTGTACCAATTTCGCAGCTTCACACAAGTAGGTCTAATTCAAAATGCTTTGGGAAGTTATGGGTTCGAGTTTCAACGCATTACAACCATATGCTTTATGATATCAAATCAAATCTATAATGTTTAACCTATAGAGAGTATCCATGCGCAACTGATTACAACGGGGAGTCGCACCCGGACTATTCTACATTCAATTGAATCAGTGTGTATATAATAATACATCCAATTCCTTGCATGCACCGGCGTGTTACCTACATATCATGAAACAGGTGAGGTCTTCTTTCTGAAAATCTTGAACACAGTTATTATTCCCAAGAAGATGGCAGCTAATCCGTTACACGAATAATCTCTATGGTAATCAGTGGTGTCACCACGGGGCCGGGGTCCCGGTAATGGATGGAGTTCACCCCACTCTGTCCCCAAACAATCAAATATGTTGACTGTTAATAAATTACTTAAAATTAGCTTTAAATCAGTCTGAAATGTTTCCGGCCACATTATAAAGCTAGTTTCAGGCAATTGTACATTTAAAGACAACATTATCGCGCGGTTCGCGCGCATTTAGAACTACCCATAAAATGATAAATAAATAGATAAATAAATAAATAAAACCACCGGAAAAAGTTAATCTCTCCGTACAGTGATCAACTCCTATTTCATAAAAATATTGACTCTCGTGTCGGTAGAAATTGACACTTACGCGCGCGGTTCATTACGCGGGCATGTGTCCCTAAAATGCAATATTTTTGGGTATAAGCTTGTTTAGAGCCAAAATGTACCTCAATTATAGAAAAATAAGTGTGAAGTCGAAAATATCGCGCGCTTTGCGCCCATTTCTGGAGTCACAACAACCTTGTCGGTTCACTTTCATTTCTTGCCAATTCACAATTAATACATTTCATCTGAGGATCGCCATGTACACGGCGTGAAACCCACAGTAGTGAAACAGAATTGTTGTTAATTAATTAAGATTGACGCTTGACGCGTACGTGCTGCCAAACCGACTGCGTTTGAACATAACCATGCGCGTACACTTGGATTTCTTTTGTGCGAGGAGAGATAAAAAAAACAAATATTTCTCGCCAATTTGGAAGTGATTCAACTATAGTACCGCCACTGATTCTAATGTGGTTGCATTTCGAATAAAACAGGGTTATGGGAACACTATAGGCATACAATTAAATTAACAATGACAAGCAGAAATCACAGGATGCGGCATGAAAGTGTGAAGAAAAAAAGTTATTTCTGTCCTTGTTGACAGGAATCCAGACTCTCATTTGTGGTTTCATAATCATATCGTGACATAGTTCGGGATGTCTATTCCAATTCTGTGAACAGATAACACTATGCCACACAACCAAGATTGACTCGTACACAAACAGCTTTCCTTGGTACCATTTCCTTCATCCGCGGGGTTACTCAACATTAATGCTTTCAACTATAGTTCTTTTTGCCTAAATCATTACTAAAAATAATAATAAAACTAATAAATATCCATGTTAAACATGGTAGAAGATTATTGTCAGAGGTAAGAATTATCATAATCATGATAATTTAACAAATCAGTTTTGGTAGCGGTGGGCAGTCCTTTTCTGTAATACAGCGCATGTGGTATCTAAGTATGATATTTAATACATGGTTGGTCAAATTCGGCCGCGAGGTTCTACCGAAAAGAAAGTATGCCAAGTGCTACGTTCCCAACTGTTTTAGTAAAAAAGAATCATTTCCAGATTTTCCTTTTTATAGCATTCCAAAAAAAGAGCCAAAGTAAGTGATATTCGCTGATTTTTTTGTTTTTTGTTTTATCGCGGTTACCTTACATGTAAACAACTCCGCCCTACAATCCAGACGATGGCGGACACGAATATTTTGAAGTTCCGTTGGTTTCAATGTAACAATGGATTTTGATTATATGACCCCCATAAAATTCATCACACGTTTGAACTAAATTATTTCATCTTAAAACCGCTGGAGTTGGATAACCAACCCCAGTGTCAATATCATTTTTCGAATTTAATCTGTTGTTAAACGTTCGTCCCTTTTACTATCACGTAAACCTCCTACACATAATTTAACCTTGAATATTCGAAAACATGCTCGTGTCCGGCATCGTCTGCTACAATCACGCCTTATAAGTATAGCGCCACCAAGGCTATGCTGACCAAAGCTAAGTGGCTTCCGATCGGCTAGTTGATTGGCGTACCCCTGGAAGCTTCCCCAATCCTCATTCTTACTATCGACCCGTGAATTTTTGCGACCAGTTAATCAACACTCTGTCTGTTGCTACATTAGTCCGAGGCTGCGTGTAGACGAACAAAATGTTAAAAAAGGAAAAACTGACTTTGTTTTGGTATTGGGGACATAACTGAGTTAATAATTCATTCAAACTTCCACGGATAATATCTCAAATTAAAGGGAAGACATTTCCTTACAACTTAATGATTTAACATTTTTACGTAGGAGCATAATAATGGAATTGAAAGCATATGCATTACCCGGTAAATTACTTATTTTGAAGACTGTATGACACAGTGTCGTATAATAAGGTATGATGCCAAATATTACTTTGGCGACTATCGTATAAGTCACAAGTGTAAGAACCATACGGACTTGTTTTGTAATATCGGTTTGTAATATCGTTTTCATCACTAGAAAACTTTAAATGTTTTTCGTTCGGCTGATATTATTAGTTATCCCCTGTTTGTTCATGCAATACGAATTTATCATTTAGTAGATATGAATGCATTTTAAAAAGTAAATGAGGAATAATTAACTCTAAACATCCTGGAACAACTAAGCACGATCAGAGTTGGTTGGTGCATGTTGTCATGTATCCACATTTTTAAGCTAACAAAGTGTTTACAGCGCGAGCTAGATGCCGCCGCGTATGTATGCGTCAGCGGGCACGGCCCGTACACGCACTTTTGCACCATAACGTTTTTGCTTGTTTATGTAATTTCTACTTAACCCGTTATACGGGAAGATATATTAATTGGGACATTAACCAATCACATTTCAGCATTCATGTCTACTAAATGATAAAACAATATATCTTTCACATCGTGCGCTTTTGAACACTGTTCCTTATCGGAATAGGTTTGAAGGAATCCGGTTCCAAAAGAAAATCAGTCACAGAGAACAATAACAAAGTGTACTAAAATAAATGCTTCTACTCGACCGATTGATCAATCAATTAAACTTTTATTTTCTAATCACTGACCATCAAAATATGAAAGACAAGTGCGGTTTCTGAGTACAACTAATTACAAGAACTTCCTTCTGACTAAGGTAAAAATGTTTGATACTGAGTAGCGCAATATTAACATGCAAAATTATCCTAGATACACAAGGCCAATCATAAAGTATTATAGATATGGTAAACGGTATGGCCGCATAATGTTATTGTTGTCGACATAATTATACAATATTAATGTCAATATGGTTTTTTTAATGGGCTGAGGATAGCTATGTTTTGTTAAGTTATCCGTCGTAGCGTTGCGTTGTTCTCATCTCATAATGTTTCGGAAAACAATCGAGACGTCTCGGTTAGGTGACAAAAAACCCTGTCCCTGTTTAGGTTTTACCCGGTGGTGTGTTTTTTTAAATCAAAAAAGTCTATAAAACATATAAAAAAATGTCAAACATATTTCAGAATTTTCAACAACAACAACAACAACAAATTTATCCAATACAACTAAGGCCAAATTAAATTAATTGTTTGTCTCAAAGCTCCTCTCCTGTTGTTAAACTAATGCGGAATGCGGGGGTTTTTTTCTTTCTTTTTTCTGTTTTTTTTAAATATAAAATATTGAAATCCTTGTAAAAGTGAACTTTTGTATTTAAGATGATGTGATCAATGAAAATCTGAAAAATCTGTGAAATTTTGGGATTTTTTTTTTTTTGTGAAAAAAAGAAGAAAAAAAAGAAGGGTTTTTCAGATTTCTGTTTTTCTAATGCGCATCAATAAACTAACGTGCGCGGGAGCTTTGAGACAAACAATTCATTTAATTTGGCCTAATCAAATTTGTTTTTAAATAAATTCAAAAATGTCTAAACATATTCAAAAATGTCAAACATATTTCAGAATTGTCAACAACAACAACAAATTATTTTTATCCAATACATAGATACCAATGAATGCATACGGACAAGTCATCATGTGCATGGCTCTACATCCAAGCTTCATGAGTATTTGTAATTGCGTAGTTATATAAAACAAAACATCATATTATAATGACAACGTCATCTCTCAACATGCCATTTCTAAAGTTTGCGGCGATTCTTAAGTCCCGGTGTCGATGAATTCATAGTTATATAATGCACTAGCGCAAATTTGAGCACCAATAACCATAATGTTACGACACCGAGACTTTCGATTGCCGCGAATTTTAAAAATTGCATGTTGAGAGATTTCTATAGCTTTTGTGAGAAGTATGACGTATTGTTTTATTTAACTACGCGATTACGGCTCGATAATAATTTTTCTAACATATGATGCATAATGTGGGCTTACAAGAAACCTCTTTTTAAGAGTGTAGAGTAAAGTCACTTTCACCTTGTGATCTAATGTACCGTCGTTTCAAAGTGTGGCCTAAGCGAGTGACTTCATCAACGGTTTTTTTTCTTGTACATATTACATTTCAGATACAGAGGATATTTGAAAGAAAAAATCACTCGCTGTCGAAAAGCTTCGAGAAATTCTGATGATGTGGAAAAAACAGTACAGAATGTAACATCTTTAATAAACGCGTGCGGCGGTTATTTGACCAAAAGCAACGTTTCAGCCTTTTTGTATTGGTGCTAGTATTATCAATTATCGGATATTAATCGAGATGACAAATACCCCACTATCAGTTATCGGACATCGATCAAGATGACAAACAAATAACAGATATTGATCAAGATGACGGATACCCATTATCAGTTATCGAATATTGATGAAGATGACAAATACCCCATTATCAGTTATCAGATGTTAATTAAGATGAAAGCTACCCCATTATCAATTATCGGATATTGACCAAGATCACAAATACCCATCAATCTGAATATATTATGTTATCCACCCATCCCTCCTTCTGTTGGGTATTATCAGGAGGTGATACGAATCCTGCGTAAGAGCTATTCTCCACCCACCCCTCAGACTCCGTTTCGGTTTTCAGACAAGGAGGAGAATCTGAAGTTGGTATCCGTGTGAGATCATTGCCCACCATCGGGTGAATCTCGGCATATGCATATTGGGTATTCATGTCTCTAATAGTACCAGCAGCAGGATCCTTGGAACCATACTCGTTGGCTCTCGGGATTCGTGGACCATCAGCAACATCGGGTTGGCTCTCCGGGACAACAACAGCGTAAGCAGGGACCTCGTCACATTTGCAGGTCTCCATCAGCGCCTTTTCATTGTCGTCAGCACTGCCTGCATTTGCCAACTGCATATCATTAGTACCCTCTTCCCGATTTATTTCTGCGTAGGTATATTCAACTTGTCCATTCGCACGGGGCATGCGTGCGACGTCACGTACTGATTGGCTACTATTACGCACGTCTGCGTATGCATATTCATCAGTGATTTTCTGTTGTTTCCCTGTATCTGTTTTAATACCTGCTATCGTATTAGGCCCATTAGGTATATCAGCATAGGAATATTCCAGGTTTGTTTTGGTTCCTGCAGAATGTAATGGAGTGGTAATCTCCGAATTCTTATTTGTGTTACGGCCAACTTCTGCATACGTGTTCTTGTCATCACCAGTGTCTTGAATGCCGTGATATATACGCTCATCAATATTATCACGTGACTGAGTATTACTCTCGTCCGCAGATTGCCCGGTATGTGCCGATGTCTTCGGACGGCTTACAGTGTCACACGGAACTTGTGAACGACGATGTCGTCTGCAAAATAGAGATAATAAATTTTACAGTATATGTGTGTCAATTTGATAATATATTATACATTCAAATCGTTCCAAGCAAAATGTCATTACTATCAAGTTCAAACATAGTTATTGTGAGCATTACACCGAAAGAGAGAGACGCACAGCTCCAAATTAGATAATGAGACTTAAAAAACGGGTTGCCTACTGAATCCATTCAATCCTGCCTATTTCGTATAGATATACATGTATATATGTATATAATATAAAGGAGTAGTCCAGCAAGCACAACACTGAGCATTATATGTAAGAAAATAATTATGAAGCCCAAATCGCGTAGTTATGCATAGAAAAAAAACAATTTTACTATCATAAAAATGAATAAAAACCTCAACATGCTAAAATTCGCGGTGACCGAAAGTCCCGGTTTCAATGACATCATAGTCATACAATGTAAGTGCGCACATTTGAACACCAATTACCATGACGTCATTGACACCGGCACGTAAACACCGAGACATTTATAAAAATGGCACGAGATGGCTTTTTGAATCGTGTTTATGATAATTATATTGTACGCGATTTTGGCGCGATAATTATATTGTTACCATTTTTAAAAGCTAAAAATCACAATGTTGTGGTTACTGAACTTCTCCTTTAATGATATGATTTTGTTAAGGTTATCCAGGAGTCGGTCGTCTTCCTCTTATTCATTTTGATGTAATTCAATAAGCGATTGAATAATAAAAATAATTATTCAGTGATATAATATAAGTGACGTAAAGTGTATACGTCATTGTGTAAAACAAGATTTGTATTAGCTTTTTGTACACCAAATCAATCTTGTGGTAACCAATCAATATGATAACTAATCAATGTTGGGATTGGGACTTCGCCCGAAGTGTTGATTTTCTGGTGTATAACTTATTGTATTGAAATATCGTTAATCAAAAAAATTAAAATGCTAATATGAATTACCATCAACGAATTGATGAAAAAAATGAAAGGAATGGTATAATAATACAATACAAGAGTCACAAAATAAAATGCATAAATACATTGAGTCTTTAGAAACGCCTTCACTTAGATTAAACATGCACAAAACTAAATACTGTCATTTCATAAATCGATAGATCTAAATAGACCTACCCGGCAACATCAGACTCTGTGAAACAACTGCAGACTCACCTGTTTCCTACCTAATTGTTCTTTCTGTATACATGTAGTACTAGTTTTTATTGGTACATTTTTTGTTTGTTTTTTGATTGTATTTTTTTTTTGCTGCCAGCGCCGTGATCTAAATGAAATAGCGCTTTATAAAATCTCATATGTATGGTGTTTGTATGTATTAAAACGAGGTAACACTAAGTCTTACCTTTTAATTAATAGCAGAACTGCCACTAAAACTATTCCAACAAACAGCACACATCCGACAGAAACTCCTATCACAATATGATCTCCTGTGAATTAGACAAATGTTATGATAAATATGATAAGATATGTCTGCAATACTTTAATCTTAAGCCCAAATATATTGTGACCCCTATTTGTAAATTAAATCATTATGTGACATTTTGTGTTTACAATTATACACAGGGACTGGTATCTAATAGACAAGCTCCACCATTCCTGCAGGAGTCGGCCATGTAAGGAGACAGAAGGGCTAATTCCTCGTCGGTTCCTAATCAACGCATGATGCGCGCGCATACTACGGAGCGAAGACAATATACTATATTCATCCTGCTTTAGTTCATAATGCGGGGGGGGGGGGGGGGGGTAGGCGGGGTACTTTATAGTGGTTATGAGGTCACGGGGATATGCCGCCAGATAGGGTCCCATTTTTCACTCGCCTGGTAAATGACTGACCCCTTTTCATTGCCATTTTTGATAAATGTATGGGACGGTCTACAATACTTATATTTGCTTGTTTTTCAGATATTTTTAGCACAATCTGTCAAATATGTAGGAAATTATGAGTCTCTGATAAATAAATGGGTCAATTACCCCCGAAAAGTGTTAAATATTTTGGTAAATGTTCATTTTGCTGGCGGCACATCCATACCATAAAAGTATATTTTGAGTACCCCCACTCCCCCGGGTCGATACATTCTGCGCGTGCATTTGTTAGGGGATATCAAAGTTTACCCCACCACCGGCATGAAGGCGCATATTATAGGTCGTAGTCAGTGCTTTCCAACTGCTAGAGATTGAGAAATGTTTACTAATTCTCTGGGTAATTATAATGGCTTAATTTTTTTCCTTTCCCAGAGTAGGCCAGTGCGCATAACCGTTTAAAACAGTAAAACACCATATGCTTTTGATCGGCTTCGAACCGTCAGCCTTTGTATTAGATCCACGACTCTCTTAACCATTGAGTTAAACAGAGGCAACTAGCAGAGGGCGCAAGATTGACTTGACTTGACTTGTCCCCTCAACAATAAATAAATGATTTAATTTGATTTTCACCTTTATATTATGCGAGCCTTAAGTAATATACCTGTGTTTCCTGAGACTGACTTGCTAGGTAGATCCTCATCAGTTGGGCCTATCGATACCAGAAAGAAAAAGGAAATGGGCATAGAACATGTATGATGAAGTTACGGAGTTAAGAATAAGATAACACCCAAAAGAAGCTAATACATGTTTTCTGATACAGACACACCCTTAACACCTTCCACGCGTCTATTGGTTTTAACCAATACAAAAAACAGATTTGTCAGAAACCTTTCCCCATTTCATGGTCTATTTCAAGGAGTAGTGAACCAATACTAGGCGTGTTTACACTTATTTCAATGCATTCTCTTGCTGATTCTAAATTGTGTAATATAATTATATTTGTGAACCCTTTGTTTGAAATTTAAGAATGTCGTCTGCAGACGCCTGCCTAGATGCTAGCGAAAGACCCTTCAATATGATTGTACTATACATTTTAAGGAAATGTGCCACTATTAGAATAACGCCTAATCAAAGATAGGACGCATGGGCCAAATAAACAGATGTGAAAACGCAAGATCAATAATGATATGTCATTTAGCAGGGCTATGAAATTTCTGGAAAGAAATCTAGGGTCGCACAAAATGAATCACAAGACATTATTGTCGAAAATTATGAAATTTAAAAACTTTGACAATTTCCAAACATTTTTGGAAATATTTCGAAGGGTTTTCCTCGAACAGCATGACAATGAGGGTCGGTCTGGCCCATAGCACAGGTTTTTCAGTGGTCTTACCAGACAATCTGCATTCTGGAAAAGGATGACTCCATCTGGATTCATTAGGTGAATTGCCTAGAACACACTGGATAACTAGACTAGTAGTAGTAGCACCAATAAGCTCCCATCCAACGTCACAACTGAATCCAACAAAATCGTAGATGTCTCCAAAGTAGTAAATGTCTGTTCCATTCGTGGGATCGTCGCATAAACCAATAGTAACTATAACAAAAGGAGAGACAGTGAAGCGATCATTATGACAGAGACTATACTATGGGACAAGTATCTCGGAGGCAAAAATCCCTGTCTACTATGCGCAGATTCAGTGGTGAAGGTTTTATAGGGGGCGCATTATCATGGTCGTAGCACACCAGACGACCTAAGACGTGGTGGATTTTATCGGCTCAAAACATGATTTGTGGCATAGAAATACGGTAGTACATCAATGGTCAAAAAAGCTGATTGTGATTTAGGGTAGAACTGATTTGCTTTGATGATAGCAGAATTTAGTTCTTATATGACACGAAACATTCAGAATTGGTTATTTGAAATTAATTTTTACGTGGAACAAAATACGAATTTTAAATTTTGGATGGCTTCGTCTGGCAGTGACACAGGAGAGGCGTGGCGTTATTTGCATTTTATGAATATTGTAACCAGATCAGCTAGGAAGGACGCAGGATCGCGACGATCACATCGTGTGAGGTCATGAATAGTCATGACTGAATAGTGAATATTCATTCACAACGAATGATTGACAGTTTACGCTTAACTTCCGGGTGAAGAACTGATAGAGTGCGCTATAGTGTGAACCAATTCTCAACAATAGGCAGATATGAGATTCATAGGCCTGATTATGATTACCCATAACATTAAACATGGAAGAATATTAGGCCTACGCCATATTGTATTCACACGTACACAATGCATAGCGCCACCAAAGAGCTCCAATCAATGATCGAATCGGAAGGCGTCTCCAACAAATGATCCTTTCATGGGAACGTCGCATTTGATAGCAAAAGAAAAGCTATTTATACTATTTTGAACTTTTGTTGACCTACGCTTTGTTAATCCTTAATCAACTGATCAACTGAGAATGGGTAGTGTAAATAAAAATGTTAGTTTAAAACACGTTTGATATTAACCTATCTACCTATATATTGACCTATCTACTTAAAATGTGATCCAGGCGTAGTGTAGCAGCCATGTAGGCGCACAGAGCATCAAGAATAATACTCCACGCCAGATTTAGGACGCAACAGGTGTAAAGAAATTTAAGTTTATTCAGCTTTAACTATTTCAAAGATTACCATCGTAAATCGAGAACAAGTTCTGACTCCCACAAATTTGATCTCCGTTTCCTGAGCACGCCACATTGCAATATCTATCTTCGTATATCTCTCCACTGATTGGTCCGTTGCCACAATTACAGGAGTTTCCCATATGAAGGCTTGCGTACCGAAAATGCTGTTGTCGACAATGATGGCGGCAGATGTTGATTGTCATATTAGTCACTAATCGCACGTAAATGGTTGATATCGTGTTGTGTAACGTATCTCCAAATCCACCGTAACAGCCTAAATAACCGGGTACTGAATGAATAAATAAAGTCGTTGTGAAATTTCTCCTCTTTAATTTTGAGCTATTGTACAGTGCACACTAAGAAAAGTTGATTATTGCAGAAGTTTTTTCTTTTCAACACCGGCATGAGCGGGAAAGAGTATGATTGGTATCGCGTGTTTTACGTATTCATCCACCGGAACACTGCGGCCGACTATGCAACCTACGCTTGCATCCCGAATTGGCACTAGCAGTATAATCAATACTTTGCCCGTAACTGAGTCAGCGTGTAGAAAAGCAAAATGCGAAAATGGAAACCATACTTTATCTTACTTGTGTTACTGTTACTTCATCGATATCCAAACTTCACATGCAAATTTTACTTCTCCAATTGAAGAGGAGAGATTCCTGAACGACTTTATAATTTAATATTTTCAGTAGGAGTTACTTAGAGTTATATGCGCAGGTATTACCTGGTAAGTTACTTTTGTATGACTGTACGCGCTTATCATCCCGATCTTTTATAATGCCCTGGTGAAAGTTCTGAGTCACTTCCAAAGAAAACTAGGGCCGTACTTCAAAACTAGTCCGTATGGCTCAAACGTACAAGTGACTTGTACGCAAGACTCACAAAAGTAAAGGTAGCTGTAAAATGTTACACCATCAAACGTATGCAATATTTCTTCATTATTGGAAATATTCACATTGGTCTATGTTCAATTATCATTGGTGCTTGCACATAACGGTGACACAGAATATTACTATCGTATAAGTTTTACATACAAGTCACTTATTATACGTATGAACCATACGTAGGTTTGTACTGCTAACTAAGTTTAATCGGAAGGCATGCTCGTTTAAACACTTATACTTGTTTATCGACCAACAAAGATGTATCATTTCATAACGTCCTTGAGTTGGCTTGTATTATTTCACAACGTCCTTTTGTTTTGATAATCCATGGATAGTATATAGATTCTTCAACGTAGCGCTTCCGGGATATACTACCGGAAGGGGGGCACTAACATATATAAACTTGTAACACAACCCTTAATGCGGATTCTCAAAGGCAAAAAAGTGACTCTCAACAAGGATTTATAGCTCGATGAATCTTACTCTAGTCGAATAGCAAAGGATATTGTCGGAGTTTCGACCGAAATGAACGTACCAAGAAATTGTGTGATTTAGTTTTGTTAGTAAATTTGTCTTATAGGCCTTATCATTTTGAGCTATTTTTACAATAATAATGACACGTGACTATCGGCCCAAGTAGCATGGATTCAGGTTGGAAAATACACTATTTTTCTTCGAAATTGGCGATCTTTAATCTTGATACCCTTAGCACGGGTCCGCGTTGTGGCAGGGTCGAACGCATCACTTTTAATCCTCGTTTTCGTTCACGTGGATGATTACAACATTATATCTTGACTACCCCTGTTATAAGTACATGTATATAACTACCGGTCAGGTAACCATAGACAGCATATCCTACCTGCACATATAGCTACCGCTTCCTTATCATATCCACATGTAGGACCTTCCTCTTGTGGTATTGGAATAGGAGTTTCTGGTACACACTCATCTAAGCTAGAATATTCAGAGTCTGGAATAACATAAGGAATCACTGCAAAAGTAGTATGTATGACTCATACGTATAAGTGCTTTTACTCAGGACTTATACGATAGTCGTCTAAGTAATATTTAGAAACACCTATACGTCCAAGCGTTGAACAGAGATCAATACAAATCGTCGTGGCAATGCAAGAACGTCGTAAGTGGCATTGTCGGCCAAATTCAGTTATAGCCATTGTACCAGTCTTGAAATTGTAATTATTGATTTTTAATCAAATGATAACATTTGTTATAAACAATAAATACAAAATTGAACACAAACATGATTTTCCTGCAAAATGACCAACATTTTACTTATGACGTTAAAAATACCTCAATATTATTAGTATGGCTATATTTGCAGTGATTGGAGTGATTGGTTCTTGATGCAAATTATTAATTTGGCGATTATCGTATATGTCTTACGTACAAGTCACTAAAAGGGTTTACATGGCGTGCGATGAATCTTAACGTATTTGGCACAGGATAGGCTAAATGACAACGTGTCTGCACTAACTGTAAATTACCTGCCTAACTTTACTTCTTTAATAATAATATTAACACGATAGCATATACCCCAAACGTGCAAAGCTGAAAAATTGTAGGTAATTTTGGTCGTAGTTTGGAGGAGTGAATTTAACCCCTGGGAGACCTGCTCATCTAACAGTGTTTTTGATTGGTTAATCACAAGACATACGCATTTTTAATAACCTATTAAAATACAGCTTTTAAAGTATTTCACTCCGCTCTTGATCAAATATACAGTTGTTCTAACATTGTCTCTGATTGCAATAAATGACATCTATCATTCTGACCAATCGTCAGGTAGTACTCAGGGGGTTAAACTAATCCCATTTGGACATTCAAAATACATCACAAAGTACGCGTTTCAAAGACTTCTTTAAAATAATCATATCTGTCCTTTAATTCCAAATTTTGGAAATAAAACCGTCGTAAACTAAAGTATTTTGTAAGTATATATTAACGGGATATTTTTTTCAAAATAATCATGTGAAAATCTGTAAGAACCGAAAAGCATTCAAAAGTAAGTAATATAGGCGTATATACTTTACCTGCACGGCAATTATGATGAACGATGTATGGTCTGGTGCCATTCCCATAGCCTCCTGCCCTCGCTAACATGGCACCTGGGAATCCTAGATCTCTGCATGCTATTTCTACATGTCGAGTAAACCATTGTGGAGATGATGTCCGCGACTCAAAGCAAACATTAGCCCACAAATCATCATATTTAACTTCAACTCGTCCTGCGTTAGGTGCACTACCGCCAAATAATTGAACCTCAAACGAATCTGGTATGGAAAATTGTAATTATAAAATTAAAATAATAGTTGCGACCCGATTCCCTGAACAATACCGACCGTCCAACTTTTGCTTCATCCTAAAGTATCCTAGCACATTCACTTTGAATCCCACATAACATTGATTAGAAAGAAGATGGTCCAGAGTTTCCCTGAAAAAAAGGTTTATGTGTACCACGTCGTTACCCTCATTAATTAAATGGACACAAAGTAGTGTTGAAGGGGTTTTTTTACATTAATTTACTTCAAAATTCAAGATGATGAACATTACAAATTACCATTATTGTTGTTTCTAATCACAAAAACACAGTAAAACTTGATTAAAACAATACCATCGCTATTTTTATTGAACCTTTGTATTTAAAACGCCCTCTATGTAAATATGGCTCGCGTTATTTAGCACGCGTGCTGCAGGGGGACACTGTCTGACGTAAAATGCTGATCTTGTATTAAAGATCAGCATTTTTGAATCAGCGTTTTGTTGTACAAAGAGGGCTGATTTTTTCTTAATCCTTATAGGTGTAAGTTCATACATATTATACAATTGTAAAAATACCAATCCCAGTTTTTATCATAATTGAGGGCGTAGCATCTCTTAGTGCCCCTATAACTCAGTATTTGGTAGCAATCTTTACATAATCTTAAAGATAAATTATTAATTGGTTTCAGATGCCGTTATAGTTTTATTGTAATTGCTCTTTCCAATCGAACGGTACGCTTGATCAATCACGGGCACTTAAAAACGGGTTGTACCACTTTTTCCGGGAAAATATGATAGTGGAAAGAGTCAGTTTGCTCATTTACTAATCAGTAATTTACTAGTTGATCACTAAAAGTCAATTTTTTATGAAGAAATGCTTCAAAGCGTTAAACATAACAGCAATGTTAATGGATGATTCTGTTTTCTCATGGTCAAACGAACATCTGTGGATATAGATTCAATTAAATTCGACAAATCAAACGGCATACGAAATGTTATTTAGTTATCGTGATGCCCGTACAAATATCATATCCAAATACGAAATGTCTAATGATGGAAATGATACATTTCCAAAAACAAATTTCTAAAAGTGGCACAAGCCCAATTGTAAGTGCTCATTGTTGATCAAACACATTTTTAGATTTTGAAAAGTAAACACAATCAAATCAATATGATCTTTCAGATTATAAAGATTACAGCAAAATACGGAGTAATCAATGAGGGCAAGGATGTGGAATATATGCACCCTTTTCAGGGACACCATGTTTTGGCTATTTGATCATGATTCGTGGTACCTAAATGGCTGTAAATTTGGGATACCCGTTGGATAAAACGTAAATATGGATATATGAAGAGCTCTATTATAAAAGGGATCAACTCACTTTTTGTCAAAATTGAAAGAGAGTTATTAAATACATCTTTTAAACTTTGTTCTACATCTTTAGCATGTTCGGGTCAAAAGTTATGGCCTTTGGTAATTTCCGGAAATGTCCGGTAATTTCCGGATATAATTCACTATTTTGTAAGCCAAAATGGTAGAAATATGGTTCTTTTATCATGGTAAAACATTGATAGGAATGTCCTTAATGAAATACCATGAAGAAAACGTAAAATGTATGGGATAATTGTTTTGCACACAAAAATTACACACAAACAGAAGTGTTGTTATTTCAAAAATGTGCCAAATTGTCCAAATTTTCTGAAAAAACAAAATGTCATAATTTAAAAAGTTGAAGAGGTATTTTAATGCGGTTTTCTGTTTTCAATGTGGTTTGATAATGTCTTCCAGGTGCACTTTAATTGAAAATAACGATTGTTTAGTAAAGTGGTTTTTGAAAATTGGTCGAAACATTTATGTTCCAAAAGGCACTAAATCCACTCGTTTTCGAAGAAAAAAAGAATGACATAGGAAATACAGTGAAAATCAAAAAATGAAATCAAACCTTTTTAAAACTTACACGTATGGTATCTTTCATATGGCAGAAAATTAGCATAATCAAAGAAGTGCAACATCCTAAATTCAAAAAACATTGCTTTTCTCCTATTTCACTTATATGGAGTTGATCTCTTTTGGAACATAGCTCTTCATTATACTGATATGATTTCAATAAAACCCATCACATGTTGCGTAACTAAATTATTTCATTCTAAGACCACAGGATTCAACTCCTGTGTAAGCAGCATTGTTTTAATTTCTTTTTTCACATGTATCATGGTTTTCGCAACACGATTATATTTTGAATTATCAACCAAAACAATTAGATATCCCCTGAAACTCTGCTTGGACTTAACCCATTCAAAGTTTAAAATGCACAAATTGGTAACGTCTACTATAATAATTTGCATCAACAAGTTCATCATCATCATCATTCTTTCTTTGGCTATATGTTCATTCCATTGGTGCGCCACGCCTAGTGGAGGTGTGCATAGGAATACATATTATGTGGGGGTGTGTGTACAGATACAGACCCGGGATGATCCCCCTACACTTTACGAAGAAATATGTGATCTTTTAAACATGCTCGGGGATAGCTCTTCCGATGCACGGACCATTTCTACGTGACTTCCGAACCACGAGGCAATTGAGACTAAGTACCTTGCCCTTGATACAAACATAGCGGGGCTAGAACTCACAACCTTTGTATTGTAAGTCCTGCGTGCTATCCACTAGACCACCACACATGCTTTACAAAAGCAGTCTAAAGATGTAATATACAATTCACTTACCATAACACTGAACTCCTGCAAACTGTGAATCACAATCTTCGATGGAGTACTCATAAAGACAATCTGTCAACGATGTCTCAGCTTTTTTAAGATAATTAAACAAATCAAAGCAATTATCAATGTCTCTATTCGACAGGCATGAGAATAAACATAATTAAAAAACTCTAAAAAGGTGCGTTAAAATGGACTAAAGAGATCACAAACGGGCTTGAATTAACCCTGAACATTCTTACGCCTGATTTCAGCAGCTTGTATTTACTACAAAAAAAGCATCGTTTTCAATCGTTTTCATATTAAATATCATTTCATAAGTTTAAATATTGATTTATTTTATTTTTGTGGTTTTGGATGCAAGAGATTCACCAAATTGTAAGGCGAACCTTCAACATATCCAACAGCAGTTAAAAAAGCTGTTTAATTTACACATTTGTTCTGATGTACGACGCGATATTTTGAGCCAAGAGGGTAAGTGCCCCCCCCCCCCCCCCCTCCCCCCCCCCCCCCCCCCCCCACACTCCCCCGGTCGGGTTGCCGTTACGCCCACGTATAGAACCAAAGACAATGTCTTTGATGATCATTTGTGTTGATAATTATCAGTTTTCTTTTCAGCTGCGGTATTACGAGGGGGGTCAGTCATTTCAAGCCCCACCTCATTTTGTCACCCAAATAGTTCAAAATGTTGAATTGTATTAAATAGCATCAATTACTTCAAATTAGTTTTACATTGGTCTGAAAATATGATTCAGAGCAATGCAGTTTTTCAATACAATAAATATTTTCGAGTGCTTCGCGCGCATTTCCACTCTGATTTGTTTGCCACCCGTCCCCCCCCCCCCCCCCCCCCCCCAAAAAAGAAGATGCTGGTGCCGCCACTGTTTTACATTTCACCTCATCTATACTTACATCCATCACATATTACATCATTGACGCGCCCAATATTACCGTCTTTCGTGTCATCCCTTTCTACTGTGACTGGCCATCCTCCTTTAAACTGAAGTTGTCTGCATGCAACTGTAGCTTCATTAAAACCCCATTTACCCACTCCTGATCCTTGACAAACTAAAGTCCAATATGTAGTGTCATCCACTTTAACTTCCACTGTTCCCATGCGAGGATTATCCTCGGAGGAATTCAGCCTGATATCTAGGTTCTGCCGGCCACTTTCTGAAACTACAAAATGTTGAAATGTTGTAGCATCAAAAATCTAACCAATTTATGAGGGACGAGCTCAAGCTTAAATTTTGTTGAAACGTTTTGAAAGAAATGCGTACGAAGCGCTCAAAAGAAATATCTAATATGTGTTTTTTTAACTAAAATGGTCTAGCAAAACGTCACTGAAACCATTGATTTTCAAATTACCGGGACGTCCGATATTTTCCAATTGAAGGTATACCGTATATGTGTCTCGGATTAAGATCGATCATCAGAACCGATACCGATAACGCGACGCAAAGAGAACTCAACTCTGGCATGTAACCGCAGCTGACCATGGACTGTATACACAGGTCTTTTCTACAGTCCATGACCATGAGCCGAGCCAGATTTGTTTAAATGGAAGAAACATTTTCCTAAAATGTGCGTCCGCAACAGGTGGGGTTTTTTTGTCCCGGCGCCTAATGGCCATATGAGGCGACTGTTGAATCCAATATCCAATCATGATAAAAATGATGCTGGACTCTAATCAAGTCCACGACGGGAAAAGGGTAATAACACTATTTAAGCAATTTGTATCTACACTGGTAAAAAAAATGGATCTAAACAGGTAATAAATAGGCTTGTAACTCTAAAAATATATATTCTACTTAAAAATATTAAATTATAACGTTGTTGTGAAATTTATCTTCCTTCATATGAGATATTGCTCGCTAGGATCGGTTGAATATTGTAGAAGTAACAATCGAAAATGTAAGGTACAGTTGCAATTTCAGTTTCACATTTCACTTTCAACACGGGGGAGAGTATATAACAGGTAGCATGTGTGTGGCGTATTGATCCATCGGAACAATACGGCCAACTATCCAACCTGCGCATGCATGCTATTGCACTACCGGTAATCGATCTGGGTCCGCGTGTAAAAAAAAAAAGTGAACATGAAATTGTGACTTTACCTTACATTTTCGATTGACACTTCTTCAATATTTAACCGATCCTAGCATGCAATACCTCATATGAAAGAAGATAAATTTCTCAACAACTTTATAATTTAATATTTTTAGGTAGGATATATGTTTTTAGAGTTAAAAGCCCATTTATTACCTGTATAGTTACTTTTTTGACCACTGTATAGGATGTATACATATTGCATATGTTATACGCAGTTTCGCCCATTTCCCGAAAATGACTAATCTTTTTTATATATTGGTTATTTTTGTGTCATTTTGAGAGAGATGTGTTCGCCCGTAGAACATGTTCTCCCCTCGCCTAATTACCATCTGACAATAATATTAACTATAGTTCAGTCAGTTCCAAATTGGCGAAACCTGTTAACAGCAGCGAATGAATTGAGAAGAGCGTTTGGCGCGCAATGTCGCAGAGTCGTTGTATGCGTGACGCTTGCGTATACCCAGATCCCAATATTTCTGGCCAATTTGGAACTGATTGAACTATATTAATGAAGAGTTTGGTTCCAAAAGGAGCTAACTCACTATAAGTGAAATTTCATATGTCTTTCTTTATTTTCGGAAACGAGTGGAGTTAGCTCCTTTTGGAACAAAAATGTTTCGACCAATTTTCAAAAACCACTTTACCAAACTATCTTTATTTCCAAATAAGGTGCACCTGAAAGACAATGTCAAATCACATTGAAAACAGAAACCGCATTCAAATACCTCTTAATCTTTTTAAATTATGCATTTTTATTATTTCGTGAGAAAACTGTAAATTTGGACAATTTGGCACATTTTTTGAAATAACAATAATTTTGTTTGTGTGCAATTTTCAAAACAATGCCCCATACATCTTACGTTTTCTTAATTGTATTTCATTAATGACATTTCTATCAATGGCTTAAAAAATAGTGAATTATATTCAAATTTCCGGAAATGTCCGGAAATTACCGGAAACTTCCGGAAATTACTGAGGGCCATAACTTTGGACCCGAACATGCTACAGATGTAGAATATAATTTTAAAAATGTATTTTTTAACTCTCTTTAATGATCTGCACATAACTTATTTTCGAGAAAAAAAGTGAGTTAGCTCCTTTTGGAACTAAGCTCTTTATTAGTCCCAGTTACGATGGATCTGATATCACTTATCTGTCCCGAGATCTGTTTAGCGTTGTTAAAGCTACTGTTGAATCCAATAATGCATTCATGGAAACGAGGCTTGACTTGAATCAAGTTCACAATCGAATAAGCGTCACGACACTATTTAAGCAATATTTGAATCTAGTCTAGAATGTATGTTGCATTACGAAGTTGCGCCGTATGCATACACAGTTGCGCCTACTAATCTTACCTGATAACATACTGCATGTGATAATGAGGCAACATACGGCTGCACACCGCGTCAATATAACCATGATTTACCAACTGCAGTCTTGTATTAAATTGTCGCTGTTTAAGGCCTTTATGACCTAGATGTCATGAGCTCTCTCTTTGTTGCGCCACACAAGAATCGTTTAAAAACAATGAACCCATAAAACGACAAAGGTGAAAAATAGGCTTTATCATAAGGAAGATCCGGTGTGGGTGTAATGGTCTATAATTATTCCCTATAGTATAGTGTGTTTCGAAAAGCGTAGTCTACTAATTTCAGCACATAAACGCGGGTTGCTACTCGAGGTGCTAGCGTATACACACGAGCGTCGAAATACGCGTGCGTAAATGCTGCGTCTGTAAAGTTACGTCACTGTCCAGAGGAAGAAAACAGAGTATTGTTGTTTTAATTCCTCCACTATCAACCAAAAGTGTTTGAACACTTTACTTTGGACAAAACTTTGTGCATACTTTGAATATATTTAATAGCGAATAAAACATGTTAAATAATAGCAATAATTTGCTAGCATCGCAGACTTAAAATTGGCGAAGTTATACTGCATAAACAACGACAAAGCGCGTGATGGAGCGTCCATTGCACTGTGTGGGTTTTTTTCAGTTTCCTGCTTTTTCTTTGGTTTGAAACTAAGAGTGTATGAATCATTATCATATGCACGATAGCATTATGCGCACACAGAGGACTAATTTGTTCATTATTAGAGAACCAAAAGATGGTCCTCCGAGCACACAGTTATTCAGACTTGTTGCTAGGAGCTCTGCTTGAGTGCACTCCCATGTATGGAGACTCCACCTTATTTGCATCATCGTGCACGTTCACACACGTCCCTGCATCAATACAATACCAAGGTTTTTGGCCCTAGCAACAGAGTACAGTTGGCAAGTTAAGGACCCCAGTGATTCAATTTCGCCGTTTCACCCCCCAAGTAATTGACAATGCTTTGGGAGGTTCTGGGTTCGAGTTTCAACACATAACAACCATATACGCTTTATGATATCAAATCAGATCCATAATGTTTAGCTTATTAGCAGTCAGCTCTGGAACGAGAGCCCGTTTCACTTGAGGGCGCTACAAATTGACTGGTGTGCGTCACCGTAGTATTAACGTGTTCCTGTCATTTCTTTCTCAATCTGTGACGGGAAGCCGTTCCCTTGGAAACGCAGTCCCGTTCCCAAGCCCGCCCTCTATTGAAATATCAAACTTATTCGTCACCCAGCTGAGGACGAACTCCCGTTACTTGATGCATAGCATGTGTAAACATTGACGGAAGTGCGTCACTAAATATCACGCCCTTAAGCCGACGCGCTCCCGTTAAGGAGCAGACTGATTAGAGATTATCCATGCGCAACGGATTACAAATGGGAGTCCCACCCGGACTATTCTACTGTAGCTATCCGCAACTGACTACAGCGGACTACAATTTAATCGGTGCACCATGAAACAGGTGTGTTCTTCTTTCTGAAAATCTTGAACATAATTATTATTCCCAAGAAGATGGCAGCTAATCCATAAATAAATAAATTAAATAAATAGATCTTAAATAAAAATGTTTCTTGCTGGTACGTTATAATGTTGTTGCATTTGAAATACGTTTCGTATGGAAACACTATATAGTTGAACTAACAATGACATAGAAATCACAGGATGCGGTGTAAAAGTGTGAGAAAAAGTAATTTCTTTCCTTGTTGACAGGAATCCAGACGGTATAATAATTTGTGGTTTCATATTGTGATTGTGACACAGAGTCCGGGATATCTATTCCAGTTCTATGAACACATGCTACATGACCCATATTAACTATTCATAAACAGTTTTCATTGGTGCCATTTTCTTCCTGGTATGGGGTTGGGTTACTTAACAACAATTTTTTTTCAATTTAGTTTTTTTTTCCAGTATAGTTTATCGTAATCATGATTTAAACAAAACAATTTTACTATAGCGGGGTAGTACCTTTCTGTAATAATTATTATAATAATGCATTTGATATAATTACGGACGATGCCGGACGTAGGCTCGTTCACGAATATTCAAGGTTAAATTACGCGTACGAGGCAACATCATCAAGCGAATGGGACGACGGGTTAATGACGGGTTAAATTCAAAACATGATACTGACAATGGAGTTGGTTATCCCACTCCAGCATTTTTGGGATGAAATAATTAAGTTCCAACGGGTGATGAATTTTCTGTGGTCATATAATTAAAATCCAACAGAGATTCAAAATGTACAGCCATTTGTGTCCAGATCCACCATCGTCTATGGCAAGTATATTGCACAATAGAACATCGATAAACCACGAAAAACCAGGTTTTTCGACCGATAAACCTGGTTTTTCGCCGATAAACTTGGTTTTTCAATTCGATTGCCATAGTTTGTTTTGGTAAACCTGGTTTTTCGAATTCGATTGTCATCGTTTTTTGAAAAAACAGGTTTCTCGGTCGATAAACCTGGTTTTTCAAAAACTATGACAATCGAATTCGAAAAACCTGGTTTTTCGATCGAAAAACCAGGTTTATCAAAACAAACTATGACAATCGAATTGAAAAACCAAGTTTATCGGCGAAAAACCAGGTTTATCGGTCGATAAACCTGGTTTTTCAAAAACTATGACAATCGAATTCGAAAAACCATGTTTATCAACTACAAAAAACTATGACTATCAAATTGACAAACCTGGTTTTTCGATTGATAAACCAGGTTTATCGATTCGATTGTCATAGTTTTTGATAAACCTGGTTTATCAGCCGAAAAACCAAGTTTATCAAAAAACTATGACAATCGAATTGATAAACCTGGTTTTTCGATCAAAAAACCAGGTTTATCGACGAAAAACCAGGTTTTTCTGTTCTTTTGTGCAATATACTTGCCATAGTCGTCTGTATGATAATGCATTCATTTATAATGTGCCATCTATCTAGACAACCTATTCTTAGGCGCAAACATTAAAACAAATATAAGCGAACAGGAATACAACGCACGCGTCAACGCACAACGTCAAATCATCCCTCCATATTTACAGAAACTCACTGTAACGAAAAATGCTGTAACATATACATAGCGCTACCATAACGTCTGGAACGGCCCATCAGGGCATGTTGCCCACTCTGAATACCGCTTACTCCCACCATGGCTCATGCATTGGATCCCGCCATGGCTATAAAAGGTATATTACCATAATGAGTGGAATGAACGAAGAGCGACTCAAAATACCCAAGCATTGTCTTCCCGACTTGGCTCCCGCCTTTGCTCCCGAGTCCCGCTTTGGCTTCCAACCATGACTACGGCGTATTATAATAGCCTATAAAGGACTGCATGGTGGTAGGGGCATCGGCGAACCCAGGGAACGGGCGTTAGGGGCGTGCCCTCCCCTCTAGAAAAAGGAGTGATGGAAATGGAAAGTGAGCGAGGGAGGGGAGGAAGGAAGGGATATTATAAGTCCAGTAGCGGCACCATTGTACCACGGTGGGGAGGGGGTTGGCAAAAGAAAATGTTCCTCCCCGCCCCCATATCGATTCCTGCCCCATTTCCCAAAACACAATCGAAAATGATGACCTTATAATTAGCCTGAAAATGCAGGTCAAATTAGGCTATTTTTAGGCAATTTTGACACTAAAACTAATTTTCGCACGCTTCGTGCGATCCCAACCATGAAAAATAATGTGTAAACTCCGCCACTGACCAAGTCTTAATTTTATGATAAAGTTATAAATATTTATAGCAAGGAGAGCTTTTCTAGGCCATTCAGACATGCTAAAACCCTACGGCTTTATTAGGGCTCCGCCCCCTGATTCCCCCAGGGGATTTCCCCCTGGACCCCACGCATCTAGGGCTAAGCATAGAAACTTTTTAATATTTTGCGCCCTTCTCAACGTCAGACTCTAGGTTCGCACCTTGGGGCAACTTTGGAAGTGACAGGAACTTGATCAAAGAGCCCCACAACTTGTCTTCCCGACTTGGCTACCGAGTCCTGCCTTAGCACCAGATATGGCTACGGCGTATGAGAACAACCAAGTTGTGGTAACGTATAGGTCAAGTACGACCGTAAGGATAGAGGCACCGACACGTTCCAACCAAATTCTCAAGGATTTGTTTCCTCTTTTAACCATTCAGCCCTTTGATGGCAAAAGAATGTATCTTATATGTAGTTTTCTAACAGTATACTTCCTTTTAACATGATCAAAGTTAGCTTTTTTCTCCATAAATCATGTAGTGGTAAAAGGCAGTATATTACTTTTATTGTCTTTACAAGTTGCAACCATTTCCTAAGTGAGGATTATTGAACCAAGTTAACACAATCCATGTTAAAAGGAAGTATATCATTACGAAAGTACATATGAAATACATCCTTTTGCCATAAAAGGGCTGTCATGGAGGAAGCATTATCTTTATTTTTTATCTAAACAATAGCTATCTTATAATATTACATCAAATAATAATACACATAATGTTAATATAAACATATTGTTTTATAATATTATAAAATGTGACAACAAGTTACGTAAAGACGTGATATAACATATATTTTCATCTTCATTTCGAAACATAAATATTATTTATTTTATTTTCCCAGTATACTTTGCAATGTTCTAAATATTGTTGTTCTATTTTTACGCTTACATTTTTTGGAAATCGAAACTGCAATAATTTCGTCAATCTTCTTAATTTCTAATAAAAACAGAATTGAAATAGGTGTTGTTTTATTATCAAATGAAATTTTAAAATAACGGGTGTTCAAACCGCCTACATGTATGACTATCAAAAGCATATTCCTTCGTCAACTCCCGTATATGTTGAAAATGTAAACCAAAAAGTGTTGGTATAGTTGCATCTTACAAAATAATATCATAATTATCTAAACAATTACATACATTACACATGTCTGAATCACTTAGTTGTCATTTACATAAATTCTCTCTACATCAAATAAGATTGTTCATGAGATTATATATATTGAACATCTTATTAACTATTCTATTTCTCATTTTGAAAGAAAATATTTTACTCCAATCATTTCTAATTATATTTTGCTTTCTCAATACTTTATACAAGATGGAGGCTCCTTCTGAGTATTTAAAATGTTATATGTCTTTAGTTAGTAAACCGTATTCTTAGAAAATTGTACAAATACTTTTCTCCTGTGAACACAGATTGTTCCTTTTTACTTCTTATTCCATTTTGTTTGGAATTACAGACAGAAGTGTGTGTAGCTTATATATAATTATGTGTTGGACATTTTATCTTTCTTGACAGTTCAGTCAAATTAATAAACCTATCATCAGTAACAATATCATGAAGGTGTATTATAATGCCAGCATTTATCCATACAGCATTTGGCCTTTTATACCTAACATTGATATTTCTTCATAGAATATCATTCCTATAAACAGCGCAATCTTGATCTTTTTTCCCTGCAGAACATTTTGCAATTAAGTTTGAGTAAGAAGGATAGACCAACCCCAATTGGGTCGAGCAGATACTGAAAAAAGAAATATTAACCTTTACTGGGGAGATCAATAACTTCTATCCATCAACTTGCTTATAAATGTGGACCATGCAATTCGTCTTGGTCCAATCCAAGAGATGGTTAGGCTAAAATTGGTTCCATTTTCTAAATAGCCTGCCCTAATAGTAATGTATCATGTCAAGCTATAGCCTCAATAGGAGCTCAGCGGAGATAAGCTATTTCCATGGTAACGCAAATTCCAGTGCGTAAGGCATTTATATAGCGCCTTACATCGAAAGGATCACAAAGAGCTTTACAAATTACATTAAAAGAAAGAGTATCAATATACACAATGCAGCAAACTAAATAAAAGTACAGTGAAAATTGAAGGCATAATAAAACACAATAAACCATTACACAAATCAAGTTACAATATAGCATGTAGGAACGCTGCAGACAATAAAATGACTAGATATTCTAGATAAAGACCGTCTTTGAATGACGGATCTGTATTGGGAAGATTGTTCCAGAGTTTGGTCCTGCGACGCAGAAAGCCCTGTATGTTGCAGTGGCATTTTAAAGTATGTTAACGAAGCAAAAGTACTGGATATGATTTCCTAGTGGTCTAATATATACATCCCATTGTTAAAACTATACTTTTATCATACGTTTTGTCGATATATTATATCGTCAGCTTAATAAAAATAATTGCCTAAGTCATATTTACTACTTTTGGGAAATTTTAAAAACAAACATCTAGTTTTGTCAGCTTAATAAAATAATTGCCTAAGTCATTTTTCATAACTTCTATCAATGCAATAACTTCATTTGTTGTGATGGTTTTACTGAAGCGTTCTACCCTACGACTGGCCATGTTGGCAGTTACAAAAAATACCTAAGTCACATTGTTTGACTAACAGTTAGGTATACGGAATATATTATAGCGAATAAATTTAATAAACACGTGACTCATGTATAACTTAGTCCGGCGAGTACAGCGGAGAAAAATCCCCGGAAATGGAAGCTTCACTGTACAACAACATAGGCATGTAATAGTTTCAACCATTCAACCATTCAACCATTCATACGATATATGAATGAAATCTACTAACCCCCATATGACGGCTTATATGGAGCTTGCATATATTTAAACCATATTACACGTAAACTGGCAAATTGCATTAGGGCTATTCCATTACTTATTTTTAAATAATCAAAATGTTGTTGCCTACTTTTTCGGATGAAATTATATTCGTGACACCATTCAAGGAGGAGGCCCTCGCGGGTAAAAGCTGACAAATTGCATTAAAGGGCCATTCCATGATTTTAATTTTTTATCTTTCCCGTTTTTCCCCTTTTTTTGAATATATATTCGTGGCACTATTCAAGGAGGAATTTAGCTGACACATTGCATTAATGGGCTGGCTATTCCACGATTTTCTATTTTTTGCCCACTTTTTGGATGGATCTATATTTCTGGTATCATTTAAGGAGGAGCGGTAGAACCCTATTAAAGTGTGTATTGAAATCCCCAATCCAAAATTCACACATAGACATCTGATGTGCTATATTAACATGGTGGGTCATTCTGCCCATCAAATTGGAAAGCCACATTAACATGTTTGGGCCATTTGGCGCCCAATTGGACAGATTTTAAATGGGTAAGCTAGAGAGCAGGCATATAAATTTATCTTCTGGAGTTGTCTAGTATCATTTATTTTTGTTTGTTTTGCGCCTTCGTTGCTTCTTTCACGTTGACGTACATGCCATTTGAATTGTCAATACTACTGACTGTCGGAGGAATAGGGACCGTAGACTGGCTCTGAGCAGATGCTGCCATTGGATCCATATACTCATGGTATATTACATCCTCGTCAGTATGAACCTCGATTTTCACGTCATGGTATATACCCTGGTAGTCAGCTGCACTTAATCGTGACGTTTCATCGAGGCTCTGGTAATTATCCACTGTTTCCAAGCGGTCCGGGTCCTGATTCTTGACACCTTGGTACACCGATTCTGGTTGCCTGGTTGATGGATCTAATCCTGTGTAGGCTTCGTTATCTGTCATAGCAGCTGGGTCTGACAGCGTATTGGGAATCGCGTAGACGTCAAGGTCTATATCCTCATGGATGTCTGATGGATCGGATTTACGGCTGAAAACACAACAACATACAGCAATATGATGGTTACAATTATATTATAATTATGCATCAGCTTATTTCATGATTTGTGCTAAGCTCTGAGCCAAAAAGGGAATTTAACATGGCTAAATGATCATGAATTGATTACACATTACAGTAATATTCACTCAACCACCGGTGTTTTTCTATATAGTAAGAAGCAATTCATACACTTTTGTGACTTTTGAGAATGGCAGTTTTTTTAGTATCAGAATATGGGGGCGAACAAATGTGTGTCAATAGATGCATTCATTCACTATCATCAGCAAAAATAATCATTACATTTCATGGTACCGTTTACCAGATATGACTATTTTGGTAAAGTTAGGGAAGACATCAAAACTCGACCGCCCGTTGACCGCCGGTTCCGCCCGGTTCTTTCAGGTCAAATGTTTTACTGGTATATGAATTCACGCATGCAACACTGAACAACCGCCGGTTGACTTAATGCTGTAACCAGACCAATTTACACTATCAATCTGTTACTTTGCGGTCATAATAGCTCTCTCTATAGTCTTTCTATAAAAAAAACCCATTCATATACCATACACCATATACTTTCGGTATTGATTTCAAAAAGTTAATTGAGCTATAAACAGATTGAAAAAATCCAACCCCAGCGAAAATCAATAGCTGTATTGTACTGGTTGTCAACTGAGACTTGAGAACCAATTACTTCAAGACTTTATTGCTCACGCGTGTGACGAGGCAGTATCAACTATCAACCGGTCGTGTTCACCAGAGTGTAACTATTTGACCTCATTATATGTGTATATTATAACAGACGTCACGTTTTGTGAGAACCGGGCGGAACCGGCCGTAACCGGAGGTCAACGGGCGGTCGAGTTTTGACGTGATCCCTTACTGTATTTTGAAACCGAACACAATATTGGATATTTATGCTCGATATAAATGAACAAGTGGATTAATGTATGCTACACAATAGCCAACTAATAGAGACAAATCAAACATTCTCAGTTATTTTTTCAAACATAAAATGCGAAATAATGACAAAACAATGTCATTACACGAATTTAGCAAAAACAACACCAAATTTGGCTTTTGTGATAGTCGGACTCAGCTCGGAATAGTGAATGGACCGTTTTCAATAGTGGAATTCAACAGATCTTACAAGAGAAAATATCGCAAATCTTGTTCGGTTTATAAAATGGTGACTTTTACGCAAAAGAGCATAAAATATGTTAATCACAACCAATTTCAACCAACTAAAATTATTTAATGAGATAACCCGTCTGCCTCAATTAAAAAATCTGTGAAATATTTGCACAGATTTTAAGATATGAAATCCCAAAGCTGAATACACTTATTTTGACTCACCCTGTATACGCTAGAATAAAAAATGCACACAACTGAAACACTGACACTACCTTAAATTTCTAAAACGAGGACACAACTTACCTTTTGATAAACAGCAGAACTGCCACTAAAACAAGTCCAACAAACAACACACATCCTACAGCAGCTCCGATCACAATATTAGTTCCTTTACATAACAGAAAAAAGTTAGATACATATAATAAGATACGTTTACAATACGTTAATCTTAATCTTAAGTAAGTAAAAAGGTAAGTAAAGACTCGCGCCGAGCTTTTTAAGAAGCTCGGCGCGGAGTGCTCATCTCTCATTCATTAGCGTTTGGGCCAAACTTCCCCATGTAATATTTGGCTGTGGGGGTGGGGGTGGGGGGTTTGCCACTCCTCCCGCACAGCGAGTCTGTTTTACTTCCCAACATGAATTAATGCCGGTACCCAATTATACATGGGTGAAGCGTGGCAAGTGCGGTAAAGTACCTTGCCCAAGGACACAACACGCTGGCACCAACGGGGCTCGAACCCACGACCGTTGTATTGTGGAGCGAGAGTGAATCCGTTGGACCACGCGTGCTCGTGAAATCTTAAGTAGAGTAAATTAAGTTTTAAGGTTTAAAGCTTAGATTTGTTAAAGCCCAAACAGGTTGTGACTCCTATTTGTAAAATGACTCATTATGTGACATGTTGTGTTTAAAAGTATACACCGGGGCTGGTCTCTATAATCATGATATAGAGACAAGTTCCACCAGTCCCGCAAGAGTCAAACTGAGCCGTCTGAGCTTAATTACCCAGAATGCATGGGCCTCCTCTCAGCACAGCATCGTGTCCGAAAAACAAGTACGTATAGGTCTCTAACTATTCTGGACGGAACAGCAAAAGTTGAATGCTGTGTGTGTTATTATCTTGTTTGGTGCGAATTTTAAATGCACGGTTACCTTATCAACAAATGATAAGCGCTCATACTGCGGAGCCAAGACAATAGACCTTATTCATCTCGCTTTCGTTCGAAATTTCGGGAGGGGGGGGGGGGTACTTAGTGGATATGAGGTCACGGGTATGTGCCGCCAGATAGGGTCCCATTTTCACTCGCCTGGTAAATGAATGACCCGTTTTTACAGCCAAATGTTGGTACATTTGTGAGACTAAAACTTAAATTTGCTGTTTTTTGACAGAAATTGTTAGCAAAATCTGTCAAATATGTATGAAAATTATGGGTCTCTGGTGAATATATGGGTCAATTTCCCACCAAAATTGATAATTTTTGGGGTCAATTTTCATTTTGCTGGCGGCACATCCCTACCAACAAAGTATCTGAGTCCCCCCCCCCCCCCCCCCCCCCCCGGGTCGTTACATTATTTGCGTGCATTCGTTAGGTGATATCAAAGTTTACCCCATCAACGGCAGGAAGGCACCGATTATAATAGGTCTGTAGTCTATGCCTTTCAACTGCCAGAGATTAAGACATGTTTACTAATAGTTCTCTAGATAATTAGAATGGTTCACTATGTATCCTTCCCCAGTGCACATAACCGTTTAAAACGCCATATGCTTCTGATCGGATTCGAACAGCCAGCCTTTGTATTAGATCCACAACTCTCTTTGTGCTCTTGCCCAAACCGGCCCCAAACACAAGTAGAGGAAAGCTTGAGGAAAGAGCGGGGAAAGCGCGATCCTTTTTTCTATATTGTTTAAAGGAGTGACAAAGGATCGGTGATTAAAACTAAATGGGTACTTTTTCCACGAGTTTTCCTCTACTTGTGTTCGGGCAAGAGCCTTTAGCTATTGAGTTATATAGAGACAACTAGCAGAGGGGCGCAGGATCGACTTGACTTGACTTGACTTGACCCCTCATCAATGAATACATTATTTTATTTTATTTTCACCTTAATATTGTGTGAGCCTTAAGAAAGACTAGTATACCTGTGTTTCCTGAGACTGACTCGTCAGGTTGATCACCATCAGCTGGGCCTATCATACAAGAAAGAAAGAGGGAATGGGGGAAAAGTGTACTTTGGTTTCCAGATTCTGGACTGTACTAGTATCGTCCGATACTGGACCACCCACGCAGTAAAAACTATTTTAAACAACACCAAACAGTTGTTTAAGCCTGTCACTCTAACAACTATTGTTCAAACTGTTAAACAATTGTTTGAACAACTGCTCAATTGTTTAAACAACAAAAGCAGGTGTTTAAACAATTGTTTAACAGTTTGAACAATAGTTGTTTACTGTGCAGTATCGTTCGATACTAATACAAAGTCAGGGTTCCAATATCGGCAGATACTGCACTGGTACATATAAAATGCTCCAGTATCGGGCGATACTGGAACATAATTATGTACCAGTATCGTTCAATACTGCATGGGACAAATCTCACTGGTATCGCGTGTACCAGTATCGACCGATACTGGAACATGAAAACGTTCCATTATCGCTCGATACTAGAACACAATTTGGTTTCGACCGATACTGGAAGTGTAAAATCGTATCAGTATTGACCGATACTGGCAACATGTATGTTCCAGCATTGCACGATACTGGTATACCAGTATCTGGGACCTAAAGTTCACTTTTCTCCGATACAGACACACCCTAAATATCTTCCACGCGTCTATTGGTTTAACCAAATAAAAAAACAGATTTTTCAGAAACCTCTCCCAAATTTCAAGGTCTATCTCAAAGATTGATGAACCAATACTAGACATGTTTGTACTTATTTCAACACATTTCTCTTGGTAATTCCAAATTGTGTAATGAACTTAGGGGAAGAAACAACTTGGGGAAGAAACAACTTTGTGCAACCCTGGTTGCTCATACCACTTAATGAACCCAAATTGGTAGCCCTAATTTTACTGTTGGCTAAAATAGATGGCCTATTCCCTTTCAAGGTGTGTTGTATTTCTTGCCCAATATGTTTTTAGTTCTTAGAATTAAGTATTTTTTAATGGTTCTTTCGATTAGTTTTTGTCTGGTCTTTCTTTAAAACTTCCACAGAACTTCCATCCTAGAGGCTAGCGAATGACCCTTCAAGATGTTTGTACTATACGTTATAATATGAAATGTGCCATTATTGAGAATAACGCCCAATCAAAGATAGGACGCATGAGCCACATAAACAAATTTGATAACGCAAGAGATATGATATGCCATTTATTTAGCAGGGCTACGAAAATCCTAGAAAGAAATCTATGTTCGCAGAAAAAAAATCACAAGATATTTTTGTAAAGAAAATATGACATTTGAAAAAAACTCAAAATTTCCGAAGATATTCGAAATATTTAAAATGTTTTTCCTCGATATCAAACAACATGACAATGAGGGTTTTCACCTTGGTCTTACCAGATAGTTGCAATATGCATTCTGGGAAAAAATCACTCCATCTGGATTCATTAGGTGAATTGCCTAGAACACACTGGATGACTGTAGCACCAACAAGCTCCATACCAACGGCACAACTGAATCCAGCAAAATCGTAGATGTCTCCAAAGTAGTAAACGTCTGTTCCATCCATGGGATCGTCGCATAAACCAATAGTAACTTTAGTAAAGAAATTTGATCGCAAAAAGAAAAGACATTTATATTATTTTGACCTTTTGTTGACTTACACTTTGTTTACCCTCAATCAACTGATCAACTGAGAATGGGTAAAAAGTAAATCTACATACGGAGGCACTGGCGGCGAACCGTAAATTACCGTGACATCGCTGTATGTAAAAATGTTTTAGTATAAATCACTTTTGATATTGAACAATCAAATCACTGTTCACGTACAGTATTTGATACAATAACAAAGACTCGAGAAGGCCAAAACGTTATAACAATTAAACTGATTAAGGTGTGGGCTCTTTTCCATAGCTAAACTGATTTTAATGATTTGTTGGTTTCCCTAAGAAAGTAAAATCAAACATTTAATATTTATAGTCATTTCACGCAAACTACCTTCGACAAATGTGATTCGGGCGTAGTGTAGCAACCATGTAGGCGCACAGTACATCAAAGACAAATATTCCACACCAGATTTAGGACACAACATCAGGGGTGACAACGTGTGTAAAGAAATTTAAGTTTGTACAGCTTTAACTATTTCAAAGATTACCATCGTATATCGAGAACCAATTCGGACTCCCACAAATTTGATCTCCGTTTCCTGAGCACAGCACATTGCAATGTTTGTCTCCAAATATCTCCCCACTGATTGGTCCGTTGCCACAATTACAGCTGTTTCCAAAATGAAGGCTAGCGTACCGAAAATTATATTGTCGACAATGATTGCGGCAGATGTTGATCGTCATGTTAGTCTCTGATCGCTCCTTAATGGTTGATAGCGTGTATAGTGTATCTCCAAATCCACCGTAACAGCCTACGTAACCGGGAACTGAATAAATAAATAATAAATTAAGTTGTTGAGAAATGTCTCCTCTTTAATTTAAGATATTGCACACTAGAATAGTGGATTAAATGTTACAATTCAAATGTAAGGTTAAGTACGACTTTCATATTCGCATTTTTTTTCTTCAAAACGGAGACGTGTATGACAGGTATCGCGTGTGAACGTATATCCGTCGGAACACTGCGGCCGACTGCGCATGCATCACCTATTGTCACTAGCAGTACAATACTTTGCCCGAACTGAGTCTGCGTGTAGAAAAGCAAAACGCGAAAAATGGAAACCAGACTTAATTATACTTTTGTTACTGTGACTTCCTCGATATTCATATTCTTTACATGCACATTTCTGAACAACTTTATAATTAAATTGTTAAGAAGGAGTTATACTTTTAAAGTTATAAGCACGTGTATTACCTGGTAAGTTACTTTTTATGACTGTACGTGCTTATCACCCATCCTTACCTTTGAACTGCCCTGATGGAAGTTCAGAGTCACTTCCGAAAACTTGAGAAATGAGGGCCGCACTGCAAAACTAGTATATATGGTTCACACGTATAAGTGAATTGTACGCTAGGCTTATACGATTGTCACGAAAGTAAAGATTTACATCATCAAACGTAATATTTCTACATTATTATGGAAATATCCACATTGGTCAAGTTCAATTATCATTGGTGCATGCATGTATGTGGACTATGCAGAATATTAGGTCGGTGCCTATCGTGTAAGTCACGTATGAGCCATACTTACAAGTTTTGCAGCGCTTTCTATGTTATCGGAAGACATGCTCGAATAACCTCTCTCTTGTTTATCGAAAGATATATACAACTATTATTTCACAGCAGTAGATAGTTTGATTTGTATTTATTTTTGATAAACCATGGGTAGTAGATTCTTCAAGGTAGAGTTTCCTACCTGCACATATAGCTACTGCTTCCTTGTCATATCCACATGTAGGACCTTCCTCTTGTGGTATTGGAATAGGAGTTTCTGCTACACATTCATCTAAGCTAGAATACTCAGTGCCTGAAATAACATTAAGGAATCACTGCAAAACTAGTACGTATAGCTCATACGTATAAGTGCTTCAACGCATGACTTATACGATAGTCGTCAAAGTAAATTGTCGGCCAAATTAAGTTATAGCCATTTTCCAGTCTTGAAATTGAAATTAATTGATTTTTAATCAAATAATTATGAAGCTTGTTAAAATCATGAATACAAAATTAAACATAAAAATGCTTCTCCTGAAAAATGACCAAAATGTCACTTATGACGTTAGAAATTTCTCTATTATGGCCATATTTGCAATGATTTACTTCAATATTCATTGGTTCTTGCACGTATGGTCATGCAAATGATTACTTTGGTGACGATCGAATAAGTATAAGTCAGAATGCATCACGAGGTACGTGTTTCAAAGACTTTTTTATTTTAACATAGGCCTACATCTGATATCCGTCGTTTAATTCCAAATTTTGGAAATAAAATCGACGTAAATCAAAGTGTTCTCTATATATGCAGTATATATTAAAGAGAATAAAACTATTTAATGTTCAAAATAATTATGTGATACGCATGAGAGCCTCACAACAACAAAAATCTTCGATAAGAGCCAAAGAGCATTCAAAAGTACGTTTAATATAGGCGTATACTTAACCTTCTTTGCAATAATAATCAACGATGTATGGTCTAGTGCCATTCCCATAGCCCCGTCCCCTCGCTAACATGGCACCTGGGAACCCTAGATCTCTGCACCATAGCCTCCTCCCCTCGCTAACATGGCACCTGGGAACCCTAGATCTCTGCACCATAGCCTCCTCCCCTCGCTAACATGGCACCTGGGAATCCTATATCTCTGCACCATAGCCTCCTCCCCTCGCTAACATGGCACCTGGGAATCCTAGATCTCTGCACCATAGCCTCCTCCCCTCGCTAACATGGCACCCGGGAATCCTAGATCTCTGCACCATAGCCTCCTCCCCTCGCTAACATGGCACCTGGGAATCCTATATCTCTGCACCATAGCCTCCTGCCCTCGCTAACATGGCACCTGGGAATCCTAGATCTCTGCATACAATTTCTACACGTCGAGTAAACCAATGTAGAGATGATGATGTCTGCGACTCAAAGCAAACATTAGCCCACAAATCATCATATTTAACTTCAACTCGTCCTGCATTGGGCGCACTACCGCCAAATAATTGAACCTCAAACGAATCTGGGATGAAAAAATGTAATTATAAAATGAAAATAATAGTTGTGACCTGATTCTTGAAACAATACCGACAGTCCAAGTTTCCACTTCACCCGAAGTATCATAGCACATCCACTTCGAATCCAACACAACATTCATTTTAAGATGGTCCATAGTTTCAATAAAACAAAGTTTACGTGTACCACGTCATTGCCCTCATTGATTAACTCAGTATTTGGTTATAATCTTTAATCTTAAAGATAATTTAGTTGGCTTCCACACGCCGTTAGTTTTATTGTAATTGCTCTTTTCAATGGGCTATTCCAGAGAAAGAAATTGCACCCCCTCCCCTCCCCCTATAGAGGAACAAAATATTATTTCAAAATAAATCAGAAATTCCAGGGTTAAGGGTATGGGAATAGGGTATAGAGGAATAGTGATAATTAGAATTTGTTTGGAATTCCGGAAACGTTAATGAAAAATGTTTTCGGAATTCCGGGAACGTAACGTTAATGAAAATATTTTCGGAATTCCGGGAAATTGGATTAAATTTCAGGCATGGCTTTGAAAAAAGTCTGGTATTCCGAGTTCCTTTAGGGTGGCTGACTTGCGAGACAAAAAAGAAATCTAAAATTCCATGCCTCGACTATTGACAAAAAAATTGGAATCCCAAATTCCTCTAGGGGGTGCATTTTTTCTGGAATAACCCAATACAACGATACGCTGGATCAATCACGGGCACTTACAAACGGGTTGTGTGCCACCTCTTAGGGGGAAATTATGCTTGTGGAAAGGGTCACTTTGCTTATTTGATTATCAGTATTCACTGAAAACCTATCCGGTAAGCCCAACGTGACCTAGTCAAGCTAGTCTAGGCTAGTCGCTCAACTAGCTTTTTCCTAGTTGGTCAAGCCAACTCGACTAGTTTATGACTAGGTAAAAGCTAGTCCAGATGGTTCTGGACTAGCTTTTACCTAGTCAGTCATGCTCGACTAGCATAAGCCAGTACATCCTGATCGGCTGTATGGGAAACTAGTGTCGCTATCAAATTCAGATCTACCAGAAGTATCAGAAGTACCATGCGTTGAAATTGATCTTGCTGGTTGCTCTGAGTTTAAGACCATTCGCTCCAATCGTCCCAATTCTTCATCCATTTCTGGAATTATGCGTACATGGTGGTTTTGACACTTTGTGAGGCTTTTCTAAAGCCACACAGTCGGCATACTCGCCGGTGTCGTAGAGACGCACGGGTCAAATTTTGCACCAGTGCTACCACTTGCTTTTCATTCGGCCTCTGGATTCGTTTGAATCTTTGGTGGCAACACTGTTAGTTTTTTGTCCCTTGGAGTTTGGTGTTGCACCTTTATCATTCTTCTCTATGTTTGTGTCACATATTTCCGCTAAAACAAGACATTTCTTCAGCGCACAGAACAGTTACTGTTCTCTCGGTGTCGCAAGCAGACGGTAAATGATCATCGCATGTGCAGTCAGGATCTCAGGCTTTAAACTAGTCAATCTTTATAGCTTCTTGCTTGGCTTGAATAAACTAGACAAGCACGCTGGACTATCCAGACTGAGGAGTTTTAGCTAGTCAACAAGCATTCGCCCGACTTTTTGTTGTTTTCAGTGTTTACTAGTTGATCACTAAAAGTCAAATTTGTGCCATTTTTTATGACGAAATGCTTCAAATAAACAGTATTCGAAAGCGAACTCAATTATCCTTCAGATTATAGAAAGATTACAGTAAAATACTGAGTAATCAATGAAGGCAATGATGTGGAACACACGCACCCTTATTTAGGGACACCCTGTATAGACAATGTTATTATGATTCGTGGAACGATTATAATATCAACCAGAACAATTAGAAATCCCCGGAAATACTCTGCTTGGACTTGATCCATTCAAAGTTTAAAATGCACATTTTGTTTAGCGTTTGCTCTAATAATTAGAGGTTACTAAATACTGCGTTGACAAGTTGCATAATTGTTACAGAAATGAAGTGCTGATGAAACTAATTTTAATTTATATGATAGAGTGTTGGATATTTACGTAATCAAGTGTCTGACGAATAAAGTGCATCATACAGTTAAAATCTAAAAAAATTCAGGTTTTCGAATTATTTTTCAAAGTAAATTTGATTTGAAATCCATAAAACTAAATGTGAATCAGTCTAAAGATTTAGTAATTCACCTACCGTAACACTGGACTCCAGCAAACTGTGAATAGCAATCTTCGAGGGAGAACTCATAAAGACAGTCTTGCAACGATGTCTCAGCTTTTTAAATATAATCAAACAAATCAAACCAATTTATCAATGTCTCTATAGTGACAGGCATGAGAATAAACATTCATGGGAAAACCCTGAAAACCTGAAAAGGTACGTGTAAATGGACTAAAAAGATCAATTACGTCCTGGAATTACAAGAAGGTGCGCATTTGGACACAAAAAGCACCTGCATTCAGGCTTTAGCCCGACGATGTTCATGTCTGATTACCAAAGACATCGTTTTCAATATGTCGTATATAATAACATTTCATGAGTCTATCTATAAGTTTCTGTCTATACTTACATCCATCACATTTTACATCATGTACGCGTAGAATATTGCCGTCTTTCGTGTCATCCCGTTCCACCGTGACTGGCCATCCTCCTTTAAACTGAAGTTGTCTGCATGCAACTGTAGCTTCATGTAAACCCCATCCACCCACTCCTGATCCTTGACAAACCAAACTCCAATATGTAGTGTCATCCAGTTTAACTTCCACTGTTCCCATGCGAGGATTACCGTCGGAGGAATCCACCCTGATATCTAGGATCTGCCGGGCACTTTCTGAAAATACGAAATGTTGAAATGTTATAGCATCGAAAATCTGTAGCAAATGTATGAGGGGGGGGAATAGCTCAAATTTTGTTGAAACGTGTAAAAACATGCGGGCGAAGCGCGCAAACATTTAACTAAAATGGGTGTCTTTTAACCTAAAAGGGTCTAGCAAAATGTCACTGAAACCATTGTTTGTTTTTCAAATTATAGGTGCGGATTTAAGCCGGTATTTTCTATTGAAGCTATGCATGACATTGTTTGTCTCGCATTAAGAGCGATCATCAAAAATTATTATAAAAAAGGTCATGAACATGAGCCAAACCAGATTTGTTTAATTGGGACAATTTGTCAGATTTTGGTTATTGTGACCTTTTGAAACAAACTCCTAAACATGCTTAAAGGTACGTTCGCACGTTGAACAGGGTTTTTTTCCGTCGCCTAATGGCCGTATGAGGCGTCTGTCGAATCCAATATACATTCATGAAAACGATGGTGATCTCCCCCGACGTAATAACACTTGTAAAATGTGTATCTATAAGGATGTATACATGTTGCATTACGTATTTGCACCCGTTTCCCAAAAATGACTAACAGTTTTTAGATATTGGTCATTTTTTGTGTCATTTTGTGACCCCGTCACCTAATTACCATTTGAGACTAATAAGTTATATAAGTGTCAGTTATCATGGATCAGAAATCACTGATCTGTTTTAATATCGCTGTTAAAGTTACATTTGGTTAATAATCGGGCGACTGTTAAATATGCATTCATGGAAACGATGCTGGACTTTAATCAAGTCCACGATCGAATAAAGCGTAACTACACTATTTAAGCAAGATTTGTGTATAGTCTAGAATGTATCTTGCATTACGAAGTTGCGCTGTATGCATACGCAGTAGCGCTTACTAATCTTACCTGATATACTGCATTTGATAATGAACCACCAACTTACAGCTACAGACCACGTCATTATAACCATGAGTTTATACCAATTGCAGTCTTGTATCAAATGGTCGCTATTTAAAAGCCTTTATGAGCTCTCTTGTTGCACCGCACAATAGAACCGATCGTTTTAAAAACAATGAACCCATTAAAAAGACATTGGTGGAAAATAGGCTTATATCATAAGGAAGATCCGGTGTGGGTGTTAATATATATCCTATTGAATAGTATGTCTCGAATTGCCATTCCCATTCTCGGGGGGAAATAGCACAGCTAGGATGGCTGACTCGGTGTTTATATTCAATCTTAGTAATTTCCCTATATAGGCTGGCTTTTTAAATAGTGGCCCTAAGAAGAGGGCTAGCCTGCCGGTGTGTGCGCAAATTGCCTGCCAAAAACAGCTTGTCTGTCGGTATATTATACTCTTAGAAGAAAGAAAAAAAGGTTCTAAATTGAACCATTAATGATTCTTTAACTTTATTGTCCTCTCACGAGCATGCCAGCCGGATGCTCGCGTATTCGAAGGGTGTGTCAATTATTTACCAACACTTAACCAAACCAGTCATATCTTTAACAACAGCAGTCAATGCAACAATCAATGAATGTTCCCCTACGCATGGAATGGAACCAGGCGCTTTACATTTTTGATCAACAAGAAGTGACACGGTCTTTATAATAGAGGCCAGTGTATAAATAAATTGTGCAGCTTTACCCAAGCAATTCAAAATGCTTAGGAGGTTATGGGTTCGAGTAAAAACCATACGGTCAGAAGTCACAAACTGGTCCAAAAGAATTTTCACTTCTAATAATGTTGAGAAATGCACCAATTCTGATTAAACGGGACAAAACTTAAGTTTTACATACTTAATGACCCACAAACTATATATTGTTGGAAAGCTTATGATTCAAGGTTTTTCATTTTTGAAAAAAAAATCAAATTATACAGGGTGTGTAACATTTTTACAGGGTGGAACATAAAAAAGTTGATCGTTTTTGCTCCTCACAAAATATTTTGATAGTTTGTACAATTAGGGTTTAGCTGAAGATAGTCACCAAAATCAGAACAACCGCAGAACGTGCTACCAAATTTGCTAAGAATCACCTGCCCAAAATGTACACAGGAAAAGTACAGGGTGTCTAAAATTATGATGAAATAATGCATAAAATGAAGGTTTGTATATAATATTCTATGAAATTTAGTTAGCATGGACTATTTAATTTAAAGGACAATGGTTATCAAAATGAACTACATGAATATCATTAAAGTTCCTTTTATTTTGAATACAGGGTGGTCCAAAATAGGTCTAAATAGCAAATTTTTCATAAATCTATGAAAAATTCTGTGAAGAAACACTTCTGGGTTTTTTAGTTAAATGTTTTACTACCCAGGGTATATGAAAAAATTTCGCGCGCTACGCGCGCATAACAGTCACCTTAATGTCACAAAAAATTCGCGCGCTGCGCGCGCATTTCTTGACTAAGAACAATCTTGTCGGTTCATTTTCAGTTCTCGCCCCCCCCCCAATATGAAAAACCTGGCTAGGCCACTGAAAATGCTTGTTTACTAGCAAAAAAACAAAAGGCCCGGGACTAAGTAATTTGAAGGAGAAATAGTTAAAAATGCAACTAAGATAGTGTTTTAACCCCGCCCATTGACCATGTTGATCCCAAAAAAAACACATCCTTCTTTCTTTCTTTCTATTTGTAACAATACATACGAGGGTCATTCAATAAGTTGTACCACTACCTCTTAACTTGTTATAAGCCAGTCTTATGGAATATTCCACAATTGTACCTTTGAATCTCAGCTATGGGCCATTCTACGAAAAATGGTGCTAATAGGTTTGAAAAAAGTTGGGAAAAAAGTGTTTCAAAGTTTGTTTGTTGTAAGTTGTGTCACTGATGTCATATTGTAAAGCCGAATTAGTGATCTACGTTATCCAAAATGAAAATCTCAACGAAATTAATAATATTGTTAATGTTGTTTGAGCTGTTACTGATACCCTTACCTGTTGAACACAAAGAGGTGTATTGACAGAGAGAAGAAACTCCTGATTATAGATTAACATGATTCATATTCTGTGAGCTACGTTATTCATATAAATATATATGACAGAATGGGCGAGATCAATCAATACAATTTCATGTTTACATTGTTTATCAAAAGATTATTATGTCATGTGCAATGCTTTACGCACCATATAATTCATCATATTTATATTATTATGGGTGATAAAATGAGAACAATGTGCAGACGACATTACTACATCCGATGTAAATCGGTCACTGAAATTGCACTTGAGCGCAAATCATATATTTAATGACAAAACTTAAAAGACACACATATAAATATTATCTCATTTCCTATGATTTAAGGCTCCTCAATTTCTTCAATCCTTTGAACCAAATTAATTAGGAACTATTATCGTATTCACATTTGACCGGAAGCGAGGATTAAGACCAGACGACGGTGGCCGGACATTTTGAATCTGTATTGGATGTAAAACTGGATTTTGACTATAATGCTTTTTCTTAAATCATTGTTGAAACTATGACACTAAATTAGTTCAATCTGTGACACTGTTTGCTAGCATTTAATCCATTTTATTGTTCCTTTAATATTCATTAATGACGTTTTCAGGGGTATTTGTTAGCTTGAATGTGGTAGCATAAAGACAACTTTTTATGGCGTAAATTTACCTTTGCGTTGAGGTAGTTAATTATGAGCCCCGCTACGGCCAACATGTTTGTATCCATAGGCAAGGTACTTAGTCTCAATTGCCTCGTGGTTCGGAAGTCACGTAGAAAAGGTGGTCTCGTGCATCGGAAGAGCAAAATCCGAGCACGTTAAAAGGTCACAGACTCCTTCGTAAAGAGTAGGGGATCATCCCGGTCTGTGTACACAAAAATTCATGTCCCTAGGTTTCAGGGGTACTGTACCGTTAATGCCCGATATACACCTAGCACATAAAGTCCCTGCTCAGGTGCTTTGAGGTTGACTAATTCAAAATATATAATCGGTACCAAAAATCTGAGATATACATTAAATGAGCAAATTTCTTCTCCGCAGTTTGATACCTCATTCAACAAAATCGAATGGATACTTTTAAAGTTATGTCGATTTCAATGACCGCGGATGCAACAGAAAAGTGGCACTAGGTATAGGAATCATTGATTTGTGTGTGATAACTGTGTGCTATCTGAATGTGACAGATGAATGGGTCTTTAGTGATAACCGCAATGTGCGGGACAAAGGGTGTATCTGGCTGTGAAGAATACAAGTCTTAGCTGATAAGCTGTGAGTTTTTCAGTGCGTAAATCCATAGACGGGTAAAACATTGATTTTTACCGTCTATGGTAAATCACACACAAATCAATGATTTCCTATACCTAGTGCCACTTTTCTGTTGCATCCGCGGTTATTGAAATCGACATAACTTTAAAAGTATCCATTCGATTTTGTTGAAAGAAGTATCAAACTGCGGAGAAGAAATTTGCTCATTCAATGTATATCTCAGATTTTTGGTACCGATTATATATTTTGAATTAGTCAACCTCAAAGGACCTGAGCAGGGACTTTATGTGCTAGGTGTAGGGCGCTGTGTACAGTATAACAGTATGTAGTATGTATGTATGTATGCCTGTTTCTTCCCCGGTTGTTTCATTTGTCAACTTCTCAATCATAGATATTATAGATGAGGTGACCGTTGTTTACATCCAATGTTTATCAACAAACGCAACGGGCGAAGGGACTGGACTGTCGATACACGCTTGAGGGAACGGCATATGTCCACAACACTGTCCGCTAAGCCGTATTGCCCTTTATAATGCTTTGGCGCGAGTTTTAAAAGCACGGGTCCTAAACAAAACATGATGCGCGCGCAAACTTCCGGGCAAAGAACAATAGCAACTAGCCACGTTTTGCCAGGTGTGACGTCACCTGTCACCCATCTATAAACAGAAGATTTTGTTGAATGATGCTGTGCAAATGTACACAATGCTGTTCCAGAAACAAGCATGTGACTAGTAGTATGCAACCCTTACAAGAAATCAGTGCCATTGAACGTTAGCGCTCAGATATATATCATTATTATTATAGATGAGGTGACCGTTGTTTACATCAGTAGTGTTTACAGATTGATTAGCGCCTGGTCTAAAGACATGCTAGGGGTACTAGTCCATGGCTACTGCATACATCATACTATATGAAAGCAAAACACACATCACTGAGCGCCAATTTTAAAAGCACATGCCCTTATGGTGCGCACGCAAACCGCCGGGCAACCAGATTTAGTGCCTGGTCGTCTCATTGTGCTTAGGGATGCATACCATGACTGCTGCACTATTACACCGTAAGCATGGTAAGTAATGATCAATCAAGTGTGAATTAAAGCACCGTTCCCTGTAGGTGCGCACGCAAACCGCCGGGCACTACGTCACCGGTCACACCATCTATACAGATCACTTCTGTGGGTTAAGTTTTTTAAAAGTACCACGTAAAGACCAAAATCGACTTTAGAGAAAAAACAATCACATGTATGGACGTCGCCATATTGATCGAAGCTATGACAAAATACTTTTTCGGATCTCTGTTTCATGTATTGATATTATCGATGTATGCATTGAATTCATGCGTGATACCGTCCAGCAGCCTGTTGCTGATGAGGCGGTTTTTTGACTTCACAATACTTGGTTATGGCTCTCCCATCAGCACTTTCGACACAGACAACCGGGCGCGAATTTCAAATAATCACAGGTTGAGGATGTGCGGTTTAAATTTGTTTAGTTGAACAGTTTAGTTCTGTGTTCAAATATAATGGTCAATATACATTAGAAAATTATTTTCCTACCATATAGGCGGCGGACTAATGCATGGTTTAATGAAAAGAACGGTATTCCTTTAAAACTACTCTCGTCCGGCACTCTACCAACCATCCGGGATGTACAATTACATACACTTACTAACGCACCCCACCGTTGGAAAATCATCTCCATATAAAATGTTTGGTTTTGGATTTTACCCGTTCGTCGCATTCGGTTGATAGCGTAACCTCGTGCACAACACATTCAAAACATTGACGTGCTCGTAAACGAAACAATGTCTAGTGTCCAGCATCGTCTGCTCGACACAAATTTAGTGGTGTGCTCCCTCTATATTTTGTATGGTGTGCAGTGCGAAATGGCATGTAACGATCCACGAGGGCGTGCGACCAAACCAATGGCTACTCTATGGCTACTCTAGATGACGTTTAATACAACTATCCCACAACAGCCTTGTTGATTTTCCCGCATCGCATAGCATTTCGTCTTGTTGATGAAAGCGGGTTGCGGCTAAGCTTATCTCCAGTATCTAATACATAGCAGGATGCGTCCGACTATCTAAAGTAGCAAACCGTGTGATTAAACCTATGGATTCGAGTGTAAAATCTACGGTAGCTAGCTAAAGGCCTAATAGTTTTTAGTAGCCAAACAAGGTGTCAAACAATGATTTATATTGTGTTTCAAAAAATAATAAATATTTAAATCAAAACCGTGCATTGTCAGTCCCTATCTAATGCTTGCGGGGCCTTTCTAAATTGGACCCTCAACCGATCAGTATCGGCCAACGCGAAGGATGGGAGCCCCGTTCCCATTTGGTGCTCCGCACGTCGGTTCTGTCCCTTGTGCCCTACGGGGTTAACGGAATGGACCGTGAGCACAGCAAACGATAGGCCCCCAATATATTGGCACATTTTGGGGACAAATGCTCTAAATAAATGTAGGCATATGGCCAAACGTTTTATAGGAATATTAAGGAGAATTGAAATCGATCAGTTAAGATGGAACCACCGGGTAAATACGCTTGACTTCACACACATGTACATGTATGTATAGGCGGTATCGTTTACCATTGTGAAGTACATGCACAGAGGCCGTACGTGACTGTACAATCGTACGTACGCGTGTACGCGTGTACGTGTTTTACAAATGCCCCACCTGAATGGCCATGAATGAAAGGGATATTGATCACACAGTAAAACTGCGTTGGTTTGTGCTTGGGCGAGCGGGCTATTTGATTGGGAACAGGTAACGTGTGGTCTTTTCTCCCCGCGTAATTTGGTGAAAATTTGAAAATGGGAACGGCACGGATTTTCATAATGCTAATCATGGCTTATTTTTTACGCTTGTGGTGGCAAGTTTGGTGTCAGATTGTGCCTAAAAGATCCATTCAAATGTATATCTAGCATGCTTGATCAAAATATAATCGGAAGGTACTCTATCATGCTTATCAGTCAGGGCAAATGTCCAAAAACGGCAACCTGTCGAATCTGGCAGCATACTGCCGGATCCGGCAATATTGCTTTTTTGCCATTGGTTATTTTTGTGAATTGAGAACCTACTTTTGCATGTTCAGTAAGGTCGTTTTATAATTTAATTAAGTCAAAACGATAACCAATTATCATATAACATAAATTGTAAAATTTGTGGTATTTATTTTCGTGACTTTGAATCAGCAATATGTTCGCGAAATTAAATAGATCGCAAAATTAGGTCGTTTTTTGCCTCTAGCGTCTTTATTTTAAGTTGGGTGATCAAATAAGTTGATGGATGAATCATGATGAGAAATAATTCCCTAAGTTTTGACCAAAGCTCATAAATGTTGACAGTGAGGTTTTATATGTTTTAAAGCAAAATGCTTAATTAATTAATTAAGAACTAATTAATTATCAATTGTCTCTTAAACAACCTTTCAATACCTATTTTTATTCTTCTTTGTTCGAACATGACTTATACATCAATGTTTTAAAATTAAATATCAAAATTAAATATCTTAAGACCATTTTTGACCAAAAATATAATTAATTAATATTAAGCATTTTGCTCTAAAACACATAAAACCTCACTGTCAAAATTTGTGAGCTTTGGTCAAAACTTAGGGAATTATTTTCTCATCATGATTCAACTTATTTGATCCCCCAAGTTAAAATAAAGACGCTAGAGGCAAAAAACGACTTAATTTTGTGATCTATTTAATTTCGCGAATATATTGCTGGCTCTAAGTCACGAAAATAAATACCACAAATGTTGCAATTTATGTTATATGATAATTGGTTATCGTTTTGACTTAATTAAATTATAAAACGACCTTACTGAACATGCAGAAGTAGGTTCTTAATTCACAAAAATAACCAATGGCAAAAAAAGCAATATTGCCGGATCCGGCAGTATGCTGCCAAATTCGACAGGTTGCCGTTTATGGACATTTGCCATGACTATGGGACATGCACAGTGTATGCCTTTCTTTTGTTGAGCACTTTACATGTATGTGGTCACAGGTCACTAATAGGTATATCAAATAAGATGGGATCGTTTCAAAACAACCTTAAAATCGTGATACGTGTCTCTATTTTAAATAGAAGTTGTCAAAAAACATAACATTTTTGGTATCATATTAAAGACAATTTATCCATCTACCGAATAAAAAAAGAATTAAAGCCACATGTTTAGCAACAGTGAAGTTATCAATCTAAACGTCGAGTGAGTCAAGGGTGGGACCGGTGGATGAGGAGCCGGTGGATGAGGCGCCCATAGGTTTCTACACAAAATAGTGGAAAACTAGAACTTTTGAAATTGATGCCATTTTAAAATTATACATAGGAAAGTTTTCAAACTTCTCATATGTGTTAATAACATGTGCCTGCTACTATGAATAATAATATTGAATTGTTATCTAGACATTCTCTACTAGAATATGATGTTCAATTCAGGGAGTGTTTTAATGTAAAAAACACACAGTTTTATTCATTTTATTGATTAAAAAATGGCCAAATCGCAGTCTCTCTATTTGTGTGACTCTTCGGTCCTTTTCTACCCTGGGTAGTAAAACATTTAACTAAAAAAGCCAGAAGTGTTTCTTCACAGAATTGTTCTGATTTATGAAAATTTTGCTATTTAGACCTATTTTGGACCACCCTGTATTTAAAATAAAAGGAACTTTAACGATGTTCGTGTAGTTCATTTTGATAACCATTTTCTTTTAAATTAAATAGTCCAAGCTAACTTAATATCATAGAATATCATATACAAACCTTCATTTTATGCATTATTTCATCATAATTTTAGACACCTGTACTTTTCCTGTGAACATTTTGGGCAAGTGATTCTTAGCAAATTTGGTAGCACCTTCTGCGGTTGTTCTGATTTTGGTGACTATCTTCAGCTAAACCCTAATTGTACAAACTATCAAAATATTTTGTGAGGAGCAAAAACGATCAACTTTTTTATGTTCCACCCTATACAAATTTTACACACCCTGTATAATTTGATTCTTTTTTGCAAAAATGAAAAACCTTGAATCATAAGCTTTCCAACGATATATAGTTTGTGGGTCATTAAGTATGTAAAACTTAAGTTTTGTCCCGTTTAATCAAATGTGGTGCATTCCTCAACATGATTAGAAGTGAAACATTTTTTGGACCAGTTTGTGACTTCTGACCATGTAAAGCATGAGCATTCCAAGTTCCCACATTCATGCCTCGTAGGCCGACGGTTTAATGTGATGATAGGACTACACAGATATCCCAGGTATTTGGTGTTTGACTTGGGAGATAACACTTCCATAGGCTTTGTTGTACACCATAATACCTTGCCAAAACAAACCCGCCGGGCATTTGGGGATTTCTGAGGATCCACAAAGAAATGTGTACCCAAGGACACATGCTACATGCATGGGCAGTTATATACATGTATGTGCGTAGCTGCATTATAAATTAGTATGCAGGTAGGGGTGCTTGCATGTATATGTAAAATGATTTTGAATTGCCGGTTGCATATTTTGAAATGGATGGAGGGCGTGTGCACATGTTTTTTTTTATTATATTTATTTATTTTATTATCAATGACACATATTTTAACATTTCATATATCGTTATATTGGATTTTATAAAATACAGTATTTTTCTATGAAAATATTATTATCATCGTTGTTATACTGTAAAACACTATAATTTCGCGGATACTTTATTTCGCGAATTAAAAATGACTGCTATTTTCATTGGGGGGATTTAATTTTGCGGATCTGGAAATGTTACTGCTACTGTTTCGCCCAGATTTCCCATATTCAACTATACCAACACTCTCTCTATGCATGCTCTATGCGCCCACTCGGTACTCTATACCGGTGTGTGTTGGTGTGTATGGATCCTCAGTTGGTCAGTGACTATGCTATATTAGTAATTTGAGCAGTGTGTCTCTGGTCCGGTCACTGGTGTCAGTAGAGGTGCCTGTGATTGGCTATAATAATAATAATAATAATAATAATAATAATAATAATAATAATAATAATAATAATAATAATAATAATAATAATAATAATAATAATAATAATAATAAAACCATACTTATTGAGCGCATAACACAATTAAGTCCCTATGCGCTATAACAAATAAAACAGTAACATGAGTAACAAAAGACAAAACAAAAAGAAATTAAACATTTACATTAAATAAGTAAGTTTTTAGCAATGATTTGAACTGTTCAAGAGTTTTGGCTGATTTAACATGATATGGTAAATTGTTCCACCAAAGTACAGCAGAAGCATCTTGAAAAGAACGGCGACCATATGAAGTAGAAGTTGAAGAAACATGAGCAAGAATATATTTTGATCCAGAATGAAGATTGCGTGTGGGCTTGTACCTAGTCTGTATGCTGTTATATGCACGATCTATGATGTATATACATCAGTGTGAGGGGAGGGGGAGGTTGTGTTGATGAAGGGGTGGTTGGACTAAGAGAGGCTCTGTAGCAGAGCTAGCTATTGAGTTGTTTGTCCCTGGTCTGGTCACTGGTGTCTGTATTCACTGTGTGTAACCAATTTCAGGGGGTGCCAGTGGGGCGGTTCGTGTGTTGATGAAGGGGTATTAGGAGAGGCTCTGTAGCAGAGCTAGCTGTTTTCGAGGGCATTAGATTATGTGTTATTTTGGTTTACTATGGAATACGGGTATGAGCTACAATTATAGTGCATTGAGTCCCCTGAAAGGTATTGGATACAACGAAGACGAAGGGTATTGGGTGCCCTTAATAAAGGCATTGTTTGGTTGTCCTTCAGATCGATGGTGGATAACATCCTATGTCTCACAGACTTCCTATCACAGTGAGGACTACCAGATAACATGTGGCCCAATTAGGCTACTGTTTTGAGACCAAGCAAATTATTTTAATGATTATGAACAAAATTGGGCTAATTTGTCACCATACAATTTTACCAAACATGACTCTCTGTTTAATCTTTGCTAAGCCATTTTGACCTAATATAACATTTTAAAGTGAAGTTGGGTTTAGCCCCACACACTTCCTAATTTGCACTAGCTTCGTGCCTGCCTCATGCACACCACAACTGAAAAGGTCTTTGAGCTTAAAAGTCCAAGCACTGACTACTACTTGTGTCTTTTGGTTGTTCTTATAGGACGAGTTATGCTGTCATCCTTCGGTAATTTTTCAATCAACCTGACCCCCCAATGGGATGTTTGCAGGAAAAAATACAGTCCAAAGACAAAAGGATTGGGGTCTGTCGTTGGTTCCGGGTTTGGTTAAACATGTTGTTTAAAATATAAAATCGCGTTTAATTTAGACAAGGGTTTATATAGACACAGTTTTAAGCTAAAACCGTGTTTATTACGATGATACGGCCCATATAATTTAGATAGGGCCTAGACTCTCAGTTACAGGACTAACCTAACCGGGGGAGGGGACTCCAATATTTTGTTGGTAGGATTGTGCCGCCAGCTAAATGAAAATTGACTCAAACAGTTACCAATTTTCGGGGGGAAGTGGACACACATGTTTACCAGAAATATATTTTGTGATGGCAAATTTAGCCAAATCGTGTTAAATTAGGCAGGCGCGAAAATAAAAAAGCGGAAATACATTCATTTTGTATGTAGATCTATGTAAAGAAGCTCAAAATCGTGAAAATAAAAACAAGTAAAATATTTCATAATATGCGAAGCGCGAACATTTCCATTATAACAGTATTTTGAGTTTGATAAATCTGATATTCATGACCTTAAATTCTAATGAAACGGTAAAATATGCCAAAGATGTTTTTTAAAAAACCGGACCTGATTCAATTGATTTTGCTTATAAAAATAATAAACTTTAGGCATCGATTATAATATAGGTCAATAAATGCGCGTGTGTTTTTTTCGAGAAAAAATAGACAAATCATTGCACGCGTGCTGATGTTGATGTGTGAATAATGGCACGGCCCCGCGGGGGTGCTATGCAATGAACCTACTGCACATATTCACCTGGTCACAAGTCCGACATACTCGGACGCTTTTCGATAAGCTGCGCGAATGGACCTACTGCACATATATTCACCTGGTCACAAGTCCGACATACTCGGACGCTTTTCGATAAGCTGCGCGAAAAATGCCGCTAACAATTAGAGGTGTAAGGGTCGAGCTTACGAATTATGCACCAAGGACGTCCGTTGCACCGTTTTTTTGGTTAACTTCGCGTTCTTTATGTCAAAATCATGTGATCTGCATCCATCGTGAGCATATCAAAATTTGCGCAAGTGTATTGATTTTTGCTAATTTTTCGAGAAACAAGACATTAAATTTCATTGATGTTTCCTCTTTCAGAATACTGCATGTCATCCCTAGTGGGAGTATAATGGGATGCTACTGTATACATATTAGCTCTGTGTGGTTTATGAGGTTGGATGTGTACAAAGAGAAGAATCCTAACTAAGGTCAAGTAAAAAAATAAAAACATGCTTCTCGTCCGGGTTTAAGAAACAAATAAGAGGAGGGGCTTGCCTTTGTATGTTTATTTGTTATTTGAAAACGGACCTAAATTCCCATGTTTAACAGCGTTTTAGTCAATATTTGGCATACAGAATGGTGTCTGTAAAAAGGAGAGGGCCATTTTTATTTTGCTATTTTGAGAGCTAGACTCTGGTGATCACATAGCTCTTCATCAATGCTTCTGATACAAATTGCAAAGCTATAGGATATGTTTAAACTTCCGAGACATCTTTTTTTAAAGTTATGACTGAAAGGGGGGCGTGAAACATGGGTTTTTACACCAAATTGGCGTAACTTATTATGCCCTAACTGCAGTGCAAAACTTGAGAGTAGGATCGGAATTGTAACCAACGAGGTTTATATCCATATAAATTAACATCGACCCACTTAAGGGCGCACAGCACTAAATCACTCCTCGTTTTGTGTAATGGTAGTAAGTTCCGGCAAAAACAAAAAACGATTTTGTGATTAATGGGGTCCTTTGGGAATCAGTTTGGCGTGAGGGTAGCATTTCATAATTAAAATGAAAGATAATCGCTTGTACTTTGATCAGGATATTGCAAAATATTGATTTTCGATTGTATTGACAATTTATCACGTGGATGAACACACGTGATCGGAGGCGGTTAGAAGGCGAGCGTCCGGGCTGAAAATAGGGGTGGCGCTGTTTAAATGATCGTATCGTAAAATCTAATTGGAAGGTGTAACACTTCTTGACGATTTTATGAAATTTGAATGTTTGTTTATTAGAATAAAGCATTCGAGACATTCCAAAAATGGTTACTAAGGGCCCAAAATAGCCACTCTTTTAGCCCTAATTTACATGTAATCCAATGGGCGGTTTATTTAGTGCTGTGCCCCCTTAACCAATATTTGTCGCCCTACATGTAGTATAGATGTCACCTGTTGGGCCACAGGTGCTTGATGGCACCTTTATTTTACCATATTTAATATACAAAACGTTTTTCAAAACATTTCCCAACTTTCAAGGTCTATCTCAAGGATTACTGATCCAATACTTCATTTTGATATTAATGAAACTTTTTGTGAATATTGGAATAACGTCTGTCGCGTGAAAAGCGTTAAGGAAGTTAGATACAGGATGTATCAACGGACTTGTTATGTCTATGCTAAGTTATCAAAGCATCAATTGAATGCTAAAGTGCAATGTTAGGGGAAGTCCCGATCAGAAAATCCAAACTTGGCATCAGTGTTGACCAAAAATGTATACTTTTATATTGATTTGATTAATGGTTCACTGTACTCATGTGTGTGCTGGTGTCTACCTAAAGCGGGATCGGATCGGAATCCTCAGATGGTCAGTGAGTTGCGTGCTATTGAGTAGCTCTACTGTTTCGCCAAGATTTCCCATATTTGCCAACCCCATGTTTATCTTAAAAACCAAGTTCTAGAAACACTTACGCAGGTCAACTATATCAACACTCTCTCTATGCAGTCACTCGGTACTCTATACCGGTGTGTGGGGGTGTGCTCATGGTCAGTGACTAGCATGCTATGAGTAGGGGAGAGCGAGGAGTGTACGCCCTACGGGCAGGTTCGCCCACCACCACGTTCAGCGTTCGCGTTAAGTGGTTGCCCGGTTGCCCGGGACACCCACAATTAGCACCGGGCAACCAACATGTACTTATTTGGTTGCCCGGTGGGCAACCAATTTTTTTACAAGAAGTGAAACACTTAACACATGCATTTAAATATTTTACAGAACGGGCAACCACAAAATCTGCCGGGCAACCATAATTTCCTGCTTGGTTGCCCGGCGGGCAATCAGATTTTTTTCCTTAATTCGGACGCTGACCACGTTATTCTCATCTTTGCGGCCACTGGTTGAATTTAGCGAACACACAATAGATGAAGTTGTTGCAAGCTTCCCACATTAACGTGTCATGTAAAAATCTGCCGATATCTTTAATAAAAACTAGAAAAAATACGTGTAGGGAAAATAAAATAAAATTACAATTTCCTGCATTTCAGACGCGGTATTTTCAGCAATTCAAAACCAATGCGCGCGCAAGCTTTGAGACAAACTTATCTTTTTGCTTGGCCTTAAAATCAAATACAACTTTGCTCATTATTCTGCAACTAGCCTATTTGAGCGTATTAGCAAATATGAGATTGCATTAACAATCTACTTTTAATAGTATAATTATGTGTCATACATGTGTATCCCCTTATCACAATGTGCTCCCATTTTACACTGTATGTCCGTCGTCCTGTCCACCGCCCCCCCCCCCCCCCCCCCCCCCCACCCCCTTGGAGAGGTGTGCGACCCGATCGAACTGTGAATTTCAAGTGATATTTTTAAAAAGTTGTTCTTGTTATATTAAGCGAGTTCAGAGCGCTTTCAGTGCTACACTGCAGCGTGGGTTAATATGAGTTCAGTTCAGAGGTCGCTATAATAATATACGTGTGTGTAATAAGTTAAAGGCATATTATGTGATCTTTTACAGAGAGCGCTCTCTATTCATAATTTTTTTTAGAAAGTAGATTTTCTTGCAGATTTACATTTCTGATCATAAATCGTACATACATTCCAAGTTACAGAGCGATACGATTCCTAATTACCTCAAAATCATGGTTTTAGAGTGAATTTAGAGTGAAAATATAAACTGTAGTTTTATGCCGACAGTTTATTTTCACTCTAAAACCAGTGATTTTGAAGTGATTAAGAATCGTATCGCCCTGTAACTTGGAATGTATGTACAATTTATGATCAGAAATGTAAATCTGCAAGAAAATCTGCTTTCAATTTTTTTTTGATGTTGAGGGCGTTCCCTGGAAAGATCAATGCATAATATACCTTTAAACTTTAAACCAGGGCCAAAGCGTCATATGTATATAACTACCCCGTCACAGATCTAGTGCTTCTAGTGTGGTTAATCCTGTTAACACTGACAGACGTGATAATAATACTCTATAGATACAAAGTTAGTTTAGTAATAACATCATTCTTTATACCAGTGGTGTGGATGCCATCGTTTGTGTTACAATCGATAATGGGAGTATTAACATCATCAACGGGACTGTCGCGCTGCATAACTTCTGCCACAATTGTACTGTTCTCATTGTCAACTGTTACGGCGCTTTTGGAGATAACAGCACCGGGAAACCCTGTTCGTGTCAACGGTGTCGTGTCTATTCACTGTCATATATGGAACTTGCAAAATGATAACGATGTTTCTCTGTCCCATAGAAAGAGCAGCGGATTAACAAAGAGACTATCATGGAACGAAATCATTCAAGCATCAGTACAGGGTGAGTCAAAAACAAGTGCACTCAAATTTTGGGATTTTACATATTAAAATCTGTAAAATATGTCACGGATCTTTTTATTGAGGCAGACAGATTATCTGATAACCTTTTTATAGAATTTTAGTTGGTTGACATTTGTTGTGGTAAACATATTTTATGCTCATTTGCGTAAAAGGGAACATTTTATTAACCGAACAAGATTTGTGATGTTTTCTCTTATAAGATCTATTAAATTCCACTATTGAAAACGGTCCACACTCTAGTCAGAGCTGAGTCCGAATATCACAACAGCCAATTATTTTGTTGTTGTTGCTATATTCGTGTATTAATGTCATTCTTTTGTCATTATTTCGCATTTATTGTTTAAAAAAATAACTGAGAATGTTTGATTTGTCTTTATTAGTTAGCTTTTGTGTACCATACATGAATCCACTTGTTCGTTGATATCAAGCATTATTGAGTAAAATATTCAAAATTGTGTTCGGTTTGAATGCATTAAAGGTAGATGTTCCGATTGCTGGCCCGATTTTCAACTTGATGGTTTCTATTTTACATGAAAGGTCATACTTAAAATTGTCTCATTCCAAAGTTTGAGTTGCATTACTCCAACGGTTCTTTTTTTAGAAGCACATGGTCACAAAATATGTGCCCATTGAGTACTACACAAACTGGTTAACCACACACACAAAAATAAGTGAGTCATAATCGTAAAATGAGTCACTACACGGACAAAATGACTCATTTTGAGCCATAGTGTGTCACTACACGGACAAAATGACTCATTTTTCGATGATGACTCACTTTTTTTTTTTCTGTGCACCTTTGGCAGTAATTCACCACATTTTAGCCTATCATTTCTAAATGGAACATTTCTGGCCCCCAAGATTTTACAGACATAACGAAAAATATATGAGGATTATTCTGATATCAAAATATCTTGATGCGAAAAAAACAATCATAGCCCCAAAAAAGTGATCGGAACATACACCTTTAACTTTACGAAAATAGTCATATCTGGTAAATGGTACCATGAAATGTCATGATTCTTTTTGCTGATTATGTAAATAAATGAATCTATTACCGCATATTTTGGTTGCCTTCTATTCAGATAAAAAAATATGTTCAATAATTATTTTACTTTGAATACACTTTTGTTTACTCACCCTGTAGACCGCGTGTTTATTGCCGTCAGACACTTAAACGATGGCAGCATGGTTTACTTGCTGACGTTGATAAATGTGGTGAAAGAAGATAAAGGGGACTATTTTTGCACGGTTTATGCAATGCCTTCCTTCATAGAAGTTGCGGAAGCATCGGTCAGCGTAGCAGTCCAATATTTCCCTTCTGATCACTACCCGATATGTTCCACAACGCCGTCGTCGTTGACCGTAATGGAAGGCACTGAGATGGTATTGAATTGTACCAGTGAGGCAGCAACTCCTACTGTATCGGTAAGATGGAGGAGTCCAAGAGACGATGGCGATTTACAAAGTATAACATTTAATTATGGCGGGAACGTTTACAGTGAATCCAGATTCAGACCTTCTCGGGCAGACGATAATAAGCTAATTATATGTACTGTAACGAGCACGGCGTTTCCTTCGTTGACATCATCGTGCCATATTGGTCCTTTAGTTGTGACCACAGATCCCAACCGGCCTACTGCAACGGATACTGTCGTCAGAAACAACGAGGATAATTTGTTGACGATTGCAACCGATGTTATTGGAAAAATCCCATCCTTGGCAAGTGACATTGATAACAGAAACAAATCAGGAATGATAAATACATGCGCCAACACGTGCTCGTCATCCGACATGAATATTGTATTCTTGGTCGTGTGTACCATTGTCGCATGGCGTTCTGTGCCTATAGTGTGGTTTTAATGATCATGATTGCTCTTGTCGGCAAAACGCGAACGCTGCCGCAATACGCGCATCCTCCTATATAGGCGCGCGTACGAAAGAAGAAACAATGTGTCAGATGTATGTTTAGTGGCAGGAAAGACAAGATTACAAAAGTGACCTTTAAGGCCCTGTCACACCATAACGTATCGCCTCAACGTATGCCAACGTATGCGAAATATCGAAAAATACGTTGGTGTACGTTGGTGTTCGCTGATATAAGTTAGGGGTACGTTGGGGAGACGTCGTTTACGTTAAGAGCACGCTGTGATACGCTGTGACAATTTGGACCACGAAAAAATATTGAGCATGCTCAAAATTTCTCGACGTACTCAACGTGTGCTTAATACGTTCTGCATAAGTTCCCGGTAAGTTTGTGGTACGTTAAATATACGTTGACATACGCTGACATACGTTAGTGGTACGTTACTCGTACGTTACTCGTAAGTTGGTATACGTTGATGAACGTAGGCTGGGGGAGTTGATAACGTATATGTGCCGTATGTCTAACGTATGCCTGACGTATTTCCAACGAGTTTCGACGTATTCTCACGTATTCACCTTATGCCGGGCGATCGTGTAAGGCCCTGTCACGTATCCATAGCGTATCCATAGCGTATTGAACGTATTCATAGCGTATGACTAACGTATTGATAGCGTATCACTAACTTATAACATACTTATGACAGCGTATCACAGAGTATGTGAGCGTATGCGAGCGTATGACTAACGTATGCTTAACGTATACTTAACGTATACTTAACGTAGCGTAGTGTATTCGTAGCGTATGATGATGGGTTGATGTGTTCAGCACGACAGACCATGAAGAAGTGAGGATGAGTACTCAAGGGACCCATTTATATACTCAAACCCTCCATAAGTTCCCAAAACGCCGAATGCGCGCTAGCTGTACGGTAGCCCTGTCACACCATGGCGTATCGCCTGAACGTATAACAACGTATGCGAAATATCGAAAAATACGTTGGCGTACGTTGGCGTACGTTGGTGTACGCTGATGCAAGTTAGGGGTAAGTTTGGGATACGTCGTATACGTTAAGAGCACGCTGTGATACGTTGTGAAAATTTGGAACACGTCGAGCCCGCGAAAAAATATTGAGCATGTTCAAAATTTCTCGACGTACTCAACGTGTGCTTAACTTACGTTCTGCATAAGTTCCCGATAGGTTCGTGGTACGTTAGACATACGTTTACAAACGCTGACATACGTTAGACATACGCTGACATACGTTAGAGGTACGTTAATCGTCTTAAGTTATAGGTTGGACATATAGATTTACCATTCTAGATATTTTAATAGTTATCATCTAGGCTGCGTTTACTTGAACTGGCAACACTTGTCCCGCCGTGTACGAAACTCAATTTCTGCAACGGCATAAGTCACGTGTTCGTTGTACGCCGAGGATACGCTGAGGATACGTCGAGCACGGCAGACATACGCTACGAATACGTTGGTCATACGCTCGCCGATCGCATACGCTGTGAAACGCTGTCATAAGTTTGTTATAAGTTAGTGATACGCTATTAATACGTTAGTCATACGCTATGTATGCGTTTAATACGCTATGGATACGTCCATTCCATCACCGATGTTGACGCAATTCGTTGGGAAGTTGGACGTTCTTGGACGTTCTCGGACTCTGACAATTTTCGAGCTATTTTTTGAATACGTCGGCATACGTTCAGGCCACGTTCAGGCCATACGCTATGGTGTGACAGGGCCTTTACATGGATCTTGCTAGGATAGACATGGACAATACGGAGCATAGAATGATGTTTGTGAGAAAACCAACCGAGCAAACTTGCAATGACGTTACGGACAGGCCAACAGATTTGATTTTCTAAAACTACTAGTTATCTTCCATCAGATCATGCTGCAGTTTTGTGTTCACTTAACATTGATCGGCCTAAACCTATCAAAATGGAAATAACCATACGCAAACTTCGTAACATAGATCTTGATGATTTTTGTAAGGATATCTTAAATTCAACTTTTTCTACTTCTTCTATTTGTGATCTTGATTCATTAGTTGCGGAATATGACATTGTTTTGCAAAATCTTAAAGATAAGCATGCACCATGCACTTATCACCCGCACAATAAGATGTCGACCCAACGCACCATGGTATAATGAGAAACTTCGTGAAATGAAACGAAATGTACGCCGCCTAGAACGTCGATAAGCAATCTTTTCGAGAGTTAAGTCAACAATACAACGTTATGATCAAAGAGGCAAATATGAATTACCATAAAATGCAATTGGAAAGCTGTAATGCCAAACAACTCTTTCGAAAAGTGGATAAACTCACCAAACCAAAATCAGCCAAAATCTTACCTTCTGATGTTAATGAAATACCACTGGCTGATCGCTTCTCACAATTCTTCAGTGATAAAGTGCAACATATTAAGAACAATCTCAAAGTCACCAACTCCTCACAAAAGTACCCTTCTTCACTTAAGGACACTGCCTCGACATGTACGTCAACGATTTCTGATTTAGCCATTATATCAGAAGAATCAGTGAGAAAACTTATCATGAAATCGCCTTCTACGTCATGTAACCTGGATCCTATACAAACATGGCTTCTCAAAAAGTGTTCTGATGAACTTGTACCCATTATCACAAAAATCGTCAACTTGTCTCTCCAAAATGGTCATTTCCCAGATATTCTCAAATCAGCAGTCATTACACCACTCATAAAGAAACCTAAGCTTGACTGTGAACAATTGAAGAATTACAGACCTGTCGCAAACTTAAAGTTCCTTGCCAAAACAATTGAACGTGCGTTTGCATCACAAATTCAGGACTACCTCACTTTGAACAATCTCCGTGGAAAAATGCAATCAGCATACAGATCTGGGCATAGTATAGAGACAGCATTACTTCGTGTTTACAATGACCTGTTATTGGCTGTAGATAAAGGAAAAGAGGCTGCCCTAAAACTTCTTGATTACTCTGCAGCATTTGACACCATCAACCATGATGTGTTCCTTAACTGACTTGTTCACAGATATGGTATTAGAGGATGTGTGCTAAGCTGGTTTTCCTCCTATTTTCAAAATAGGTCCCAATTTATCTCTGTAAATGACAAAATGTCTAAGCCTCATACTCCTCTGGAAGGTGTCCCACAAGGATCAGTTATTGGACCACTATCATTTACCATGTACACAGCACCGCTGGAAGACGTCATTGATTTACATGACCTAGGTAAAATGATTTATACCGATGACACACAAGTTTATATCATTTTTGACAAGGATGACCACTCATCCCTCATCCCAAAACTTGAAACATGCATCAATGCTATTAAACTGTGGTCAACTGCCAATGATCTGAAACTTAATGATGATAAAACTGAGTTTCTCCATATTTCATCCCGATTCAGAAATTCATCTCCTTCGAAACATGTTCAAATCTGTGACTCTTTGATTGAAGCAGTAAGAGTGCTCGCAATTTGGGAGTCATTGTTCAGAATGATCTGAAAATGGATATCTTTGTCAAAAACATATGCCGTTCTGCTTCATTTGCTCTGTATCGTATTGGACAGATTAGAAAGTTTCTCGACAGAAAATCAACTGAAATGCTGGTACATGGATTTATTACATGTCGCTTAGATCAATGTAACAGTCTTTTACACGGCCTACCAAATTCGCAGATAAACAAGCTTCAAAGAATTCAAAACTCTGCTGCCAGATTAATCACTCTTTCTCGCAAACATGATCACATAACTCCAACTCTCCGTGATCTGCACTGGCTGCCAATCAAGTATCGTATTGTGCATAAAATTTTACTTCTGACTTATAAATGTCTTCATGGTGCTGCGCCAATCTATCTTCAAGATCTAATTAAACAATATACACCTTCACGCAATCTTCGTTCTTCATCTCTATCGCGTCTTTTCTGCTCTTCAACGTCCACTCAGTATGGTCAACGTTCCTTCTCTGTGTCAGCTGCAGAACTCTGGAATAATATTCCACTTCATGTGAAGAATGCAGAGACTATATTTCAATTTAAGAAATCCTTAAAGACTCATTTGTTCACAATGGCTTTTTAATTGTAGTCCATATCCATGTATTTGTTTGTTATTATGTTTTTATCTTCAAGCGCTTAGGGATCTCGATGTTAGGCGCTATACAAATATGGTTATTATTATTATTATTATTATTATTCTAAAACATAACAAGTAGATAGGAAAAGGTCAAGTTGAATTATAAAAGTGTGAAAGGTCATTTCATATTTCTATTTTTAGACTTTGTGCGACTCGTGTTGTTTTGCTGGAAAACAGGTGTGTAAGATATTATTTGTTATCCCCTGCATGTTCACACAATACGGGAAAACACCTATGGTTTGGCATGTCATATCACATGAGGCCGCAGGCCGAATGTGATATGGCACAAACCATTTTTTTAACGAATTTATCGTTTAGTCCAAAGGCCCAATAAAAAATGGTATTTAAACACTCGCGGAAAACGAAACTCCCTTCAAACAAGGCGCTTAATTCTCTTTCCTTCCTACCTCCGTAAAATCCCCGAAGTAAACCACCCTTTAACAGGCTCTGCGCTGTCACTTCTGTCCATAAAATCATCGCGAAAAACATGTCTGGTTATGTTATATGCAGATCATTTATTTTTCGGCGTGGATTATACCTTTCGCGGTCTATTTCGGCCTCAGAATGTAACAGAAATCGAGTCACTTGCGTTTAAATCATCCGCCATTTTATTTGTTTATTATTTACGTGTCATATTTTAAGCAACTCTTCCAAAGACACAAAACAATCGCTTTACACGGTTAACTGGGAACGCGGTCCTGGGAACGCGGTTAATCGACGATATGGAATATATCGTGTGGTTTGACTTTCTTGTTTACACGATATGGATCAGATTTCATTCGTGTTAACCAATGAGATTGAAGTATTTACACTTACTAAACGATAATATTATGTATCACGCCTTTGTTGTAGAACTGACACCAACATTGACTATAATAATGTCTTTGAATTAAAAACCATGGAATTGTATAAGGCCTACTATTCTAATTTGTATCAAAACGCATAAAGCTTTATTTAGCAGCTGTCGTGAATAGTTTTAAAAACTGACTTCGATCGTAATTGCTGAATTTAATGAGCAGATTATAACCTATACTTATAAATTATAATGCTTTATAGTTACATAAAGCATTATGTAAAGGAATTGGAGGCCCAACTAAACTGTCTGAATATGGAAAGCAGAAAAGTTGGTCTGAAAATGCACAAAGGAAAAACAAAATTCATGACAAATTTCCAAACAAAGGAGTCCATCGAAATTGACAAGAAAGTTACAAATATCTTGGCAAGGAAATAAAAATGGAGAACAATACGAGAGAGGAAGTCTTGATAAAAATCAAGGCAGGCTGGAGCTGCTTCGGCAGAAACAAAAACCATTCTCTGTGATAAAACCATACCAATAACATGAAGGACAAGGGTTTTCAATCAATGTGTGCTACCTACCATGACATACGGTGCCGAAACTTGGTCAACAACCAAAGAAACTGAACAGAAACTTCTAGTAGCGCAGCGAGCCATGGAAAGGAGGATGTTAAACATAACAATACGAGACAAACAAAAGAACACAACCATTCGTAATAAAACTAAAGTAAAAGACATCATTGAAAAAATCAAGGAAATGAAATGGAGATGGGTAGGACATATCGCGAGACAAAACGATAATCGGTGGACAATAAGAACAACCGAGTGGCAACCCCGTACAGGCAAAAGGAGAAGAGGCAGGCAGAAACAAAGATGGAGAGACGAGTTAACCGAATACAGAGGAACGACATGGACAAGAGAAGCACAAGACAGACACAGATGGAAGATGCTAAAAGAGGGCTTCAGCCTACAGAGCCTGAAAAAGCCTAGGAATAGTTACATAGGATGATTTATTTAATACTTTGGGCCGTATTCTCGTACTAAACGCGTTTCAACTTTAACCTGTCTAAATTAAATGCGAGTTTATCTTTTAAACGTGTGACGTTAAGGCCTCATATATACTATATGACGTGCGGGTCTTTTATGAAAATATATTCCAGCGAGCAAAATGACTATTGGCTCGTGTTGTCACTGTAAGTGTTGCAGAAATATGCATCAGCAGCTTCACTGATAAATTCTGATGAGCCCTTGTCACTTCCAGTGTCCAATTTAGTCCATTGTCTGAGGGGAGTGGTCCGTGTGCATGAAAATGGCCTCTAAAATCAAGCTATTTAGCCTATTGAGGCTTGAAAAGTGTTGATGGTGTGCTTAGAAAAAGAATAGAAATACCTATCGTCCATATTGCATGCTTGAACGACAATATGGCAACGTAGACGAGTAGACAATAGAAAAAGGATCGCTCTGATCGCGCTATCCCCGCGCTTAGATCTATTGCCTAAAAGGGCAAGAGCCCTTGCTCTCTTTCCTGCCACTGATGTCATTCACAATTGTCCAGGCTATGCCGTGTTTGCTGGATAAGGATGCTTGTCGGACCTGTTTGTACGATTTTTGTAATCTTAAGAAAAATTACCCAGTTTCCGTTTTTTGTTTGTTTTTGGATATCTGATTTTTTTTAAATTTATTGACCAAAATAAGGCAACAAAATTCAACAAACGTGAATTTCCACAAAATAAACCGAAACAATTGGAAATAGGGCAAAGTTTTTATTGAGTTATCGATGCAGAAAGTCGTACTTTTTACTCAAAATGAACTTAAAAATCAACCGATGAAGGGGATAATACCGTCGTTTGATCATGGCTCACGGGAAAATACACGTATTTCCAATCCTGTTCTTTATATAATCGTGGGAAGCATACTTCATGGCAAGTTTGATTACAAACCGTTCTTTTTTTGGTATCAAAATAACCTCCAATGTGTATTAAAAAAACCACCTTTTCGTGATGTCGAGTGTGAAAAAGAACCCATACCTTTTCATGCGCATTCGAAGGGCGCCTACAAAATTCCGGGAAGCGTAACGCATGAAAACGCGTGCGTTAATCAATAATGAGCGCGAACGCGGGTGGAATGTTTTGAGTTGGCAATATAAGTGGTGAAGCGTGCGTGTTGAACCGGTAGACAAAGATTAGACGCTCATGTGCTCATTTATGTGCGCAACATCTGCTGGACTGCTGCTAATCATCAGAGTTGATCATACTTCAGATATCAAGAAGGACGAGGCTGTTTGGGCATCAGGTTTGGTTCACATTCTTCTAAACACACTAACTTTGGTCCATATGTTGCTCATGCCATACTCTCTTGATTTTTGATGGATGCCAAAAATTGGATCCTTCTAGGACGACCATATTGGCCAATTACAGTATGGCCGCTATACCGGGGGGCATCTAAAATTTAAATTGCTTTTATTAAGCTAACAAGCATATAAAATTGTTTGTCTGAGCACAAGGATTCTAAAAATATATAGTTTGCCCCAACTTCCGATGTGTGGTTACTGAGATATTGAGCACAATGTGAAAAGGTCGTTGGCCTTTGCTTTGGGGGTCAAAATTTGAACATGTTCCGATTTTGACAAACGATACCTCAAATTGTTCGTCAGATCACGTCAAATTCTAAAGGCGTATATAGGCGTATATATGAATTGTGATCTGTTGACCCTCTATAAGGCACAAAAAAGACTCCAGGTGGTAACATCTACCATTTCTTGAACCCTTGTAATCTACCCTTCATGTAGGATAGAAAACATGAAGTTGAAAGTCGGGCCAGCAATCGGAACACCTACCTTTAACAGGAAAATCGTCTGCTGTCACTGTTCCCTCTAAATTTGCCATGACAGAGATAAATATTTCACATCTTATTCTTCAATCATTCTTGGGTTCATTCAAAGTTATGACACCTTTTGGAGGTTATGAAAACTTTTTTTATAAGGGACAACACACACTTAACTGTTTATACCGAACCATTTCACGTATGTAACCTGGAAGATGTGTAGTGTGCATAATGTACCAATTCATTTGGCCAAGACGATAAAGATCTGTCTCACATATCCGCGCATAAGTATGTGGAGTCACTTTGCCGCATAACCATATGCGATGAGCCTAATTTTGGTTTTTGGGTGTTTTTTAAGTTGTCAGAAAATATTGAAAACAAAATTGGCTGTAAAAGGGAAAAAAAGAAAGAATTTCCACATATTGCATAACTCTCTTTTCTACAAAAGAGGGGGTAAAAAGCATTTAGCATAGCTATTTCCCAAAAGTATGTGAGACAGCCTTGTTTGTGTGCCTTACATAGGATTTATTTAACCTCCATGCCCCCATAGTTAAACACCTTCAATTTGAGGTTGCTTGTTGAAAATGCAAACATTGATTACATTAATATATGGAATACAAGCACACATAATTAATCATCTTTAATTTGACGTTGCTCCTTTGAAAATGCAAACATTGATTACATTAATACATGGAATACATGGTACAACACACAGGAATCGTCACGTTTCAATCAGTGCCAATATTTGTATTGAATAATTTTAATTAAAACTCCCTTGTGGTTTGGTCGTCCATGGCTTCATCCTTGTTAGCTTCACATGAAATATAATGAGTTTGTTGTTGAGTTTAGAACAAATATTATCGGATGGTTATATCAATGCATTAATGTGATTGGTAACTTTAAAAGGTGACCAAATGTTTGTTGAAAGGTCAATCCTGTTACTACGTTAACAAATATTTCCTGGGTATTCGTGAAAGCAATTGAGGGTTTCTCTAATATCAAAAGTTTAGGAAGAATATTACGTGATAATCAAAGTTATCGTCATTAGTTCAACAGTATCTGTTCTTAGATGCTTTATCAATCTAGTTTATAAACATGCTAAATATTCCGAGTGATTCTGATGGCAATTCTTCTATATTCCCTGTTCACAGTCCAAACAAGGGGCTCCGCAGAGAGGTATTAGTCTTGTTTACAATATTCACTGATTCCGATTGCAACATTTCCATTAACACTCGTTTAGTCAAAAAGAGATGCTACAGAGATGATTTATTAATATTGTTCCTGATACTTCCTGATTCTGATGGGGATTCCTCATGCAATCACTCTAGTCACAGTCAAGCAAGGATGCTAAAAAAGATGGTACAGCAATGTTTTAACAATACTCACTGATTCTGATAGCGATTCCTCATTTTCAGAATCACACTCACAGTCAACCAGCCAAACAAGGACGCCACAGAGATGGTGTATCATTCTTGTTCCTGATACTTACTAAATCTGATGGTGATTCCTCATATGGTGTGATGGTTCTAAGGTCTGATCCTACCGTTGCAAGTGTGCTATAAGCTTCAACATGTTAGAACAGAGTTGATCCATTTCCTTCTTACTAAAATGTAGAATTTGTAGAATTTGGGTACTGGAACGTCCACATCTTTCTATTTGGTTTTCCTGAATTTGGTGTTCGTCACAACAATATAGAAACTATTGACAAAGTCCATTAAGTAGGAGCCATTCCGATAGTTGATATTTGTTGAATGAAAACGGAACATCGTCAGTGCCTATAGTTGAGCATTGAAGTCACCATCTATCAGTACCATTATGAGCTGGAATGTCTCCAAGGGCGTCAGACAAATTTTTGTAGAAGGTGATCGCATCCTCTTCATTGGAACAGTTTGTTGGGCTGTAACAGCTTATGGTAGTGGAAACTGGATTTCCAGTGAATGAAGCAGTAATGATTATTTGACTGTTCATCAGTAGTCCAACTCCGTTTGTGTTCTTTGTTGCAGAAACTGTAATTAGGATGAAGTTTTTGGATAATTTTGTGTAGTCTATGTCAACCTCATGCACTAAGCGGTGTTCCTGAATGCAGATAACATCCATGTCAAACTTTCTAACTGCTTCTGTCAATAATTCACCCACATTGTGTGGCTGTCTGAGGGTCCTGGTGTTAAAGGAACTGACTTTTATTGATTTCTTACATCTTACAAAATGAACTTTACATCTTCCTCGATCTTTTCCATTAATATCAGAATTTGCCCTCCTTGTCAGGTTTAAGGCAGGTGCGTCATTTGTTCCTTTGAGTGTTGGTCTACATGTTATGACATCCAGACTGCCTCCATTGGCCGGTAAAGAATATTGTCATTCGCGCCCTTTTGCCGTTAGAGGTTGACCCTCTCATCCGCCTAAGGAAATGGATTACCTTGACTATGTCATCCATAGTTGGATCAATTGAAGTGAATGTGTTCGCTGGCTGTTCTTCGAGGTAGTCGAGGCACCCTTAGCTATTTTACCCGTTGCTGGGATTCAGGTTGATTAATGTTTTTAGTATAGAATAACATTATTATCATGTTAAAACCTATTTTGTGTCTCTTGGAGTTTATTGAGAAGAAAATATCAAGATGTATTTTTGGTTACATGTTTAGGCTATGGCTGGGTCGCTGAGTCACAATTGTGCCACTTTTTCTTACGTATTGGGCATAGGTTAACCTATTATTATGGTTTGTCACGCACTAGACTCAATCGGATTTCAAGTGGATTATGTATGTATGGTATAACTTTGTGTAGCGATATGTTTTTTTGTCTCTAGATACACAGCTATCATAATTATGATTTCTCATAAGTAGTAGCCAAAAACATATCATTACATCCATTAAAACATATCATGAGCAGTGGCATACCCAGCTTTTGAAACAGGGGGCCACGACATAGTTGTACCGACGAAAGTCAGGATATAGCGACAATTTTTTGTTTACAGACTCAACAAAAAATCGTAAAGTTGCCCAACTCTTTTCAGCCAGCAGCTTAAATCTTGATAAGTGGGGTGTGGGGGATAGGGGTAAGAGTGACGTTATCCTCAAAACCGGCCGAAAAAATCGTATGGTCAAAATCAGAAATGTACCGACGGGGTTATTTCAGGGGGCCACCAGGTCCCCCCCCCCCCCCCCCCCCCCCCTGGGTACGCAACTGATCATGAGTTCCTTTGAATGGAAACCTTATAATTCTGGTTACGTTGTTGAAATGACCATGGTAACTGGAAGTATTATCATTGAAGCATGAAAGCAAATAATCTTTATAACACTGTCCACGCGCGGCAGGCGTCTGCAGACAACATTCCAATATTCAAAATAAATATTTCAAAAAAATGTCAAGATTATTGAAATTTATTACCATATTTGGAGTCACCATGAAGAATGTATTAACGTAGTACAAGTATACCTTCTATTGGGTAACCCGTAATCCCTGAAATAGACCTTGAAATGTTTCTGAACATTCTCTTTTTGTAAAACCAATAGCCACGTGGAAAGTGTTGAATTTTTCAAAACCACTCTACTATAATAATAATAATAATGGAAACTTATAAAGCGCAAGTATCCGTCAAACAAAGTCGCTCACTGCGCAACAAACAACAGAGAAACAAACAAAGAACATGATAAAAAGCAATACAGCAGAAACATAATAATATTCACAGAGGACAACATTGTTTAAAATTTCATGAGCATGGAATTCCAGGAGTCATTGACTTAAAAAATCATCCCTCAAATACTTGCTTTCGCACGAATCATCGTGGGGCATGAAAGCAATTCTTCCTCCGGTCGTATTGTTCATTGATTACTCGACTCTATCTATCGAGACCGCCTGATTAATATCGTTCAAGTATATGGAATTTCTTGAGTTCCTAATTGACAACGATCTCTCAAAGTTTAGACCAATAATCGAAGGCACGAAAGCAAGGAGTCTTCCTCTAGTGGATATTTTATATTTTACTGATAACCCATTGACTCTATCCACCTAGACCACATAATTGAAAACGTACAAGCATAAATATAAAATTCCAGGAGTCATAACCATGATAACCTGAAACTGACTTTGTAAAATTGGTGTCTCTAGAACTCTTCAAATGAAAATAGGGCTAACACTCCCCGCTCTCCCCTAATTATAGCAGTTTGGCTCTGGTCTGGTCACTGGTGTCAATAGATGTGCCAGTATTGGCTATGGCTGTACATAGTCTCCATGCAGTTATATACAGAGGCTAAGATGTACATGTATCAGTGTTACGAGAGAGTGGGGGTTGTGTTGATAAAGGGGTGAGGTAGGACTAAGAGAGGCTCTGTGGCAGAGCTAATTACTGATATGTTTAAATAGTAGCAGAATAATGTGCAACCAGCGACTATAACTATTAGAAATAAGGTTTAACATAATTAAACACAATGAACAATTTCACAACAAGAACAAATCACTTGTAATTCACGTTTTAACAACTTTCCGAAGGGGAGGCACCTGTATACATTGACTGAAACAGTGTCAAGGTCGAGCACAATTTGATAAGGGGCTGCACATTTATATAACATACACTATTAAAAGTAAAATATTAATGCAATCTCAGATAACTTATATGCTCAAATAGTAGCAGAATAATAAAGTTTGAGCATAATCCTTAAACTCTTTTAGCCAATGGAGTGGGGAAAATGGTTTTGTCATAAGTTTGTTGGGCTCCCGTGGTTACCATGTGGCCACTCACGTTCCACTTTCGGGTGCCCGTGAACTTGCCCTTTGTTTGGTTGTTTTGCTCGACTCCCTTCGCCCCTTAGGCCTTCATCCGTTCTCTGTGCCCGTATCAACGTAGACTGATTTTAAAATAAAACCACTCACACCCTCCTATTTGTTGCTCGTCTGCCATGTCCCTGGTATGATCTTTGGCACTCGTTGGGCGCAGTAGCGTAGCCAGTGGGGGGGGGGGGGGGGGGGGGGGCCGGTGGGGCGAGCTGCCCCCCCCCCCCCCCCCCCGGACACCTAAAATGGGGACGGCGAAGCGGAAAAATGGGGACGAGAAGAAGGGGAGAAAAGAGAGAAAGAAGGGGGAAGAAGAGGGAGAAAGAAAAAAGAAAGGGGGAGGAGAGGGAGAAAGAGAAAGGAAAGGAAAGGGGAAGGAAAGGGAGAAAGAGAAGGGAAAGGGGAAGGAGAGGGGAAAGAGAAGAGAAATGGGGACGAGAAATTGTTCATGTAGTACATTTATTGTGCGATTCTTTTTTGACTGTGCGAAATTTTTTGAGACCTCACCCCCCCCCCCCCCCCCCCCCCCAAATGACGAATTACAGCTGAATAGATTATGCAGTAAACGTGTACACCCCTGTAGCGATAGTTCCGCGATCCGTGCATGTTGACCGAATCCGTATTGACTGTGTTGTATTGATTTACTGAGCAAAGATTTTGCCTAAAACAGTCCTGATTGATGGAAGAAAACGCGGGTAAGTTCGGCTAGTTCCTCTCAACCAATCATATTATATTTTATATCCATCTGTTGGAAATTTTGTCCAGTACTCTGATATCATCGTAACACATTTTTCCATTGAATTTAGTACACATACCCTCGTAAATATGAAACAAATCAGGCATATTTTTCAGCTAAAAGTGTCATTTTCATTTCGGAAAACGCGCGTCGATTTCATATTCTAAATATTTAATGTTTGCTATTAAATGGAAGCTAATAGTATTTAATTTTATCGTTTAGTAAGTGTACATACTTCAATCTCATTGGTTAACACGTATGAAATCTGATCCATATCGTGTAAACAACAAGTCAAACCACACGATATATTCCATATCGTCGATTAACCGCGTTACCAGATGGCGCGAAATGATATTATGTGTAAAGCGATTGCTTTGCGTCTGTGGAAGAGTTGCTCAAAATACGACATGTAAAATAAACAAATAAAATGGCGGATGATATAAATGCAACCGAGTCGATTTCTGTTACATTCTGAGGCCGAAATATACCGCAAAAAGGTCTAACCCACGCCAAAAAATAAATGATCTGCATATAACCTAACCAGACATGTTTTTCGCGATGATTTTATGGACAGAGGCGATGGCGCAGAGCCTGTTAGTTTTCCGCGAGTGTTTAAATACAATTTTTATTTGTGCCATATCACATTCGGCCTGCGGCCTCATGTGATATGACATGCCAAACCATAGGTATTTTTCCGTATTGTGTGAACATGCAGGGGATAACTAATAATATTATATCCTGAGCGTAAATGTAAGTTAAGTTGTCCTACTGGTCCGTGATGATCGAAGTTATTTACGGTGTTGCAAGAGACGAGACGAGCTCAGATTAACGTGCTTAACGGGTGAATTGGGTTTGCGTTGAGCAGATGCACCAAAGTTTTTTATATGCGAGGGAGTATATCTGATAAAAACAATGTTAATTATAATCAAATACAACTTTGCTCATTATTCTGCAACTATTTGAGCGTATTAGTAATATGAGATTGCATTTTAATTTTAAACAATTTATTTTTAATAGTACATGTGTCATACATCCCCTTATCACATTGTGCTCCTATTTGACACTGTGTCAGTCAATGTATGCCCCCCCTCTCTTCGGAAAGTTGTGCGACCCGATTGAACTGTGAATTTCAAGTGATCTTTTTAAAAAGTTGTTCTTGTTATATTAAGCTAGTTTAGTGCTACACTACAGGGTTATGTGACTGAGTTCAGTTCATGGGTCGCTATAATAATACGTGTGTGTAATAAGTTTCACTTTAAACCAGGGCCAACGCGTCATATGTACACCTAGCACAAAAAGACCTGACCTGGTGCTTCGATGATGGCTAATTCAAAATAGATAATCGGTACCACAAATCTGAGATATACATTAAATGAGCAAATGCGTTTTCGCAGTTTGATACCTGATTCAAACAAATCGAATGATACTTCTAAAGTTATGGCGATTTCAATGACCGCGCATAACAACAGCAAAGTTGCACTACAAATTGTTTTCTAATAGTCGGGTATCTACAGAGGGTTAGTGTGCACCCCCCCCCCCCCCCCCCTCCAGGACTCCCCAAACCAACTGTTTGTACTTCCTATCATGATCCTAAGACATAATTAGGGTGTTACCAAAAATATTTTCATAATGCTAAGAGGTTATGCAAGATGGCGTCCAAAATGGCGGCCATAACTGGTCAAATCTCATAAAATAACATAATAGCAATCAAATTGTATGGTGAAAGTATAGTTTTAACAGTGGGATGTATGTATTAGACAACTAGACAATTATATCCAGAACTTTTGCTTTGTTAACACACCTAAATCCAAGATGGCCGCCAAAATGGGTAAAATTTCATATATTGGCATATATAAACCAACATGTATAATCAAAGTATAGTTTTAACAATGGGATGTATGTGTTAGACCATTAGAACTCAAATCTAGTATTTTTGCTTTGTTAACATACTTAAAAAACAAAATGGACGCCAAATTAATGGTCAAAAGTGGTCAAAATTCCATACAATAGCATAATATCAACCGAAATGTATGATAAAAATAAAAATTTAATGATGGGATGTATGTGTTAGACCACAAGTAACTCATATCCAGTATTTGTGCTCTGTTAAAATAGTTCAAAATCCAAAATGGCTCCCAAAATGGTTCCTTAAGTGGCTGCAAAATTGTCAAATTCCATAAAAATGGGATAATATCAACCTAAATGTATGATGAAAATATAGTTTTAATGATGGGATGTATGTATTAGACCACTAGTAACTCATATCTACAGTACAGCTCACAATAGAGTGCACCACGCAACTGCGATGATAGTCCATTGACTTTGAGTTGATAGTCCATTGACAATGCAATGACATCGCATTGACAATGCACTGACAGCGCGATGATAGTTCGTTGACATTATCGTCATAGCACCAATTGTCGTGTAGGGACTCCGTTGATCTTGCGAAATCAGCGCGCTGATTTTGCACTGTCAATGCACTGACAACGGGATGTAATTGGGTTGATATTCCGATGAAAGTATGTTGACCTCCGTTGATATCGGTTACTCTAATGCGATCTGTACTGTAGTATTTTTGCTTCGTTAACATACTTTGAAATCCAAAATGGCCCCCAAAATGGGTCCCAAAATGACTGAACAAATTGTCGAAATTCCATAAAATGGTATAATATCAACCAAAATGTATGCTGAAAGTATGAAAGTATAGTTAGAGTTATAGTAAGAGGGGCGAGGTGGCGCAGTCGGTTAGAGCGTCGTACACTGCTGTGCACCGTAGTTCTGTTGGTGGATCGTTTATGAGTGAGAGTTCAAAAACGATACACCAACACAGCCTCGTCCCCCATGCCTCCTTCAGACCGTGCAGACTGAAGTTGGCATGTTCATGGCGCATCGTGCTTCGGAAGGTACGTAGAAATGTTGGTCCCGTGTATCGGAAGAGCTATCCCCGAGCACGTTAAAAGGTCACAGACTCCTTCGTAAAGAGTAGGGGATCATCCCGGTCTGTGTCTGTACACACACATATAATATGTATTCATATACATACCTCCACTAGGCGTGGCGCACCAATGGAGTAAACAAATAGCCAAGAAAGAATGATGGAGGCAACTAAGCTGCTTCCATCGTTCCGTCCAAGGACGACCGATGATGATGATAGTTTTATATTAGGGTGTATGTACAGTACAGATCGCATTAGAGTAACCGATATCAACGGAGGTCAACATACTTTCATCGGAATATCAACCCAATTACATCCCGTTGTCAGTGCATTGACAGTGCAAAATCAGCGCGCTGATTTCGCAAGATCAACGGAGTCCCTACACGACAATTGGTGCTATGACGATAATGTCAACGAACTATCATCGCGCTGTCAGTGCATTGTCAATGCGATGTCATTGCGTTGTCAATGGACTATCAACTCAAAGTCAATGGACTATCATCGCAGTTGCGTGGTGAACTCTATTGTGAGCTGTACTGTATTAGACCACTAGTTACTTATATCCAGTATATTTGCATTGTAATAACATACTTTAAATCCAAGATGGCCACCAAAATGGCCTCTGTAAATGTACAAATAGTCTACATGAGTGTATGATAATCCACAAAAGATATTGGAAGAGTGTATATTACATCACATTCACCAAATAGTATGTTCGAAACTGCTAAGCTATTGCTTTTAGATATAAGGCCCACCTCTGTAACAATTTTGACTCTCTGTATCACTTTCCAAAATGGCTTTCAGAGTGGTTAAGTTGATGTTAAATGACCTAAAACAATTGTTTTGTATTGTAAATGACCATACTATGTAATACCAATACCCCAAAATTTAATAAGACAGCATTCAATATATGTCTATGATAAAGCCTATGGGCTGTAGATCTAGTTTGAGTATTTTAAAATATATAAGATGGCTGCAAAAGGTTAAAATAACTGAAAAACAGTATTAGTTTTATTGTTTACATGAGATATGAACAAAAGAATATATCTATGGATTTTAATCCACCCAATAAACGTATCTGTATGTGTCAAGGTATGATTGAATGGTATATACTCCATATTTTGATCAATTGGTGGCCACCTGTGGTAATTATTTTGACCATTTGGAGGTAATTTTATTGACCATTAGGGGGTAATTTTAATAAAATGGTCATTATAATGCCCATCTTAATAACATCACATGGAGTCTATACCATTTAATTATACCTTGTCACATATACAAATACGTTTACTGGATGGATTAAAAGCTGTAGATATAATAATTTGGTCATATCTAATGTAACACTAACAATAAACTAATACTGTTTTTCAGTTATTTTAACCTTTTGCAGCCATCTTTGATATTTTAAACTACTCAAAGCTATATAGATCTACAGCCCCTGGGCTTCATCATATATTCAACAACTCCCCCATACCTTAAGTACAGTAACAAAGCGTTGTTGATTTGAGATAAACCCACACTTCATATGCAAATTAATAGGATGGCGACCCTTATTTGGAAACCATGCATCGATGCAAAATTGTCAACAAACAACAAATTTTCGCAAAATGTGTTCATTCTTTCGCCCGTTTTTTCGGCGTATAAATGCATTTCGCCATGCGATCCTTAAAGTTAGCAAACAGCTTTATATACCAAAATGTAGCTATATCCCTGAGGAAAATATTTTTGGCGAGGGCCATATGTCACGGACCATTCCTAAAGCCACAATTTTAGCCGAAACGGTCGCTACCCAGCACAAGAGAATCGCCGTTTTGTATCATCGCGCGGTGAAATGACAACCCTCAGATCTATTTGGACCGTACCACTATTGAAATGGAGGGGTGTGTCTAATTTGATTCAAATATTCTGTAAACATATATCAAAATGTGTTATGTAAATTAAACGCATTCTTGATTTAATTTTTCTCTGAATGTTAAAGGTGGTGTGCGAATAAAATGCTATTTACAAAATATTTTAAATTCCACAATTACTTGCGCAATAATTTGTCTTCTCTAATGTTTACCTTTTGTAACCCATCCCATTCAGAAGTTCCCTCGCCCATTTACAGGGAACGGACGATGTCCAAATAAGGGCCTAATTATAATAATGAACCCCTAAGTGAATAATATACACTCTTACAATATCTATTTTGGATTATCATACACTCATGTAGACTATTTTTACATTTACAGCGGCCATTTGAGTGGCCATCTTGGTTTTAAATTATGTTATTACAATGCAAATATACTGAAAATTAGTTACTAGTGGTCTAATACGTACATCCCAATGTTAAAACTATACTTTCATCATACATTTTGGTTGAAATTATCCCATTTTATGGAATTTTATTCAGTCATTTTGGGACCTATTTTGGGGCCATTTTGGGGGCCATTTTGGATTTCAAAGTATGTTAACAAAGCAAAAATACTAGATATGAGTTACTAGTGGTCTAATACATTACATTAGGTTACTCTGTCCCGTAGAAAGACCGCAATAACAGAGAGACTATCATGGAACATGATAGTCTCATGCATGTTTGAATGAACAGCGAATATCATGCATGTTTGAATGAACAGCGATCTCATTCAAACATCTGTAGACCGCGCATTTCTTGCCGTGAGACTATTACACGATGGTTTTCTTCCTGACGTTGACAAATGTGGTGAAAGAAGACAAAGGGGGCTATTTTTGCACGGCTTATGCACCCGCATCTCCTACCCTCATAAAAAATTGCGGAAGCATCGGTAAGCGTAGCAGTCCAGTATTTCCCTTCTGTCCACTACCCGATATGTTCCATAACACCGTCGTCGTTGACCGTAATGGAAGGCACTGAGATGGTATTGAATTGTACCAGCGAGGCAGCAGCTCCTACTGTACGGGTAAGATGGAGTCAAGCAGGCGGTGGCGATTTACAATATGTACATCTTAATTATAGCAGGTACGTTTACAGTGAATACAGATTCAGACCATCTCGAGCAGACCACAATAATGTGTTTCTGTGCACTGTTACGAGCATGGCGTTTCCTTCGTTGGCATCATCGTGCCATATTGATCCTTTAGTTGTGACAACAGATCCCAGCCGACCCACTGCAACGGATACTGTCGTCAGAAACAACCAGGATAATTTGTTGACGAAAAATCCCATCCGTGGCAAGTGACATTGATAACAGAAACAAATCAGGAATGATAAATACATGCGCAAACACGTGTTCGTCATCCGACATGAATGTTGTATTCTTGGTCGTGTGTACCATTGTCGCATGGCGTTCTGTGCCTATAGTGTGTTTTTAATGATCGGGATTCCTCTGGTCGCAAAAACGCGATAGCTTCCGCAATACGCGCATCCTCCTATATTATAGGCGCGCGTACGAAAGAAGAAACAATGCGTCAGATGTATGTACAGTGGCAGAAAAAGACAAGATAACAAAAGTGACCTTTACATGGATCTTGCTAGGATAGACATGGACAACACGGAGCATAGGGTGATGTTTGTGAGAAAAACCAACCGAGCAAACTTGCAATGACGTTACAAACAGGCCAACAGTTTAAGGTTTTGATTTTCTAAAACTATTCCTACTAGTATACTGTTGAGTATTCTTCAACATTGTTAAACATTAAAGGTAGATGACCCGATCACATTTCGATTTTTAACTTGAAGTTTTCTATTCTACATGAAAGGTCATCCTTAAAAAAGTCGTGTTCCAAAGTTTGAGTTGCATAGCTCTAATGGTTCTGATTTTACACGCACAAGATGCTGTGAACTGTACCCATTGAGTAGTACACAAACTATATCGGTGGTATACCACCATTCGCGGTAATTCGACGTTATTTCATCGATTTCTCCGTAATTATACCGATTTAGGCCGTCAAATTTCAGTATGATGATGAGAAAAATACGAGCTTTCATATGATATGAAAATCTCCGTATGTTTGAAATAATTCTGTGTTACGAAAATGTGATCGGGTCATCTACCTTTAAACATTAATCACATAATTAATGAAAACAGCTTTGACCCTCCTAAAATATGAAGTAGAAGCAGATGAGGACGTGACAAGTGACGATCCTGAGGGAGTTGACATTGAAAATGAAGATACTGCCTCATCTGAATTAATGGATGAGGATATCAGGAACAGTGAAAATGAGGAAGAAATAAGCGAAAACAGGAGTGAAAGCGAATTTAAAAATGATGAAAACAATGATGCCGACAATGATAGCAGCGAAGGTAATGATGAAATTGTGGCCATGTTTGGATCAGATACAGAAGGTGAAGACCAAATGCCGATTGTTGTAACTAGAGTTAGTAGAAATGTTGGGAGCTGGAAAAATGCATTTACAAGATTCCGAGATGGTTGTTGAAATTATACATGATTTGTTTACAAATGAAATATTACGTATTTTTATTCGAGATATGCATTTGGCGCACCGACGCAGTGGGCGTTATGGTGCGTTATAATAAGCTTATGTTTATTCACGAGTTTTTCAGTTCTCATGTTTGAGCACCAACCAATCACAGAGCCGTGAGGTCGAGATTACGAAGTGCGCACCACGGATGACCGTTGCACCGTTTGGGATGAGGTTGAACTCGCGTACTTTAGGGTATACACCACCAATGCACTATGGGATAGCACGTCAGGCAAAAGTTTGTCACAGCAATAGTTCCTTTTTCGGTATAGATTGCGAGATTTTGATAGACTTTTTTCAATTATATTGATTACTTTTGGGTTTTACACATTTTTATGAGTGTGCACAGTAAAAATTTCAAAAACAATCGCACTAGTTTGAAAATTTTATAGTTCCGTCCTGAGTTTTGAAGCGTAAATAAAGGGCCGAAATCGATACACCAAATAAATCGCGAAAGATTGAAAAATCTAGTCAAACAATTTGGGGTATACTTTTGATATGTTTTGTGGACATCCCTTAGACATACTCTCTGTAAATGTCATATAAGGACGTATGGGATAACTCAAGTTAGAGCCGATTGGTTGACCCCTACTTAGCACATAGCGTCTATAGGGAGCGCATTGGTGGTGTATACCCTTGAACATGTTGAAGCCATCGGGCTCTATTAAACTGGGTACCAAAATACGTTGGGGATCAACAAAATTCGAAAATGAAATCGTTTTTAATCAACTAAATGTTTTCGTTCTCTTTGGCGAATTTCAGCAAGAAACACCTTCAAAAAGCAAGGACATTTTGGATTTCATAATGATGAATCCGGTACCCGAGTTTGAATTAAAACCCATGAGGTTTTTAACATAAAAAACGAGTAAAATGTTGGTTGAGACGCGACATTCTTTAACACGGTTATCATCATCATTGGTCGTCCGTGGACGAAATGGAGGAAGCATTCACAGCATAATGGGCCCAAACTTTCCTGTCATTCATGAGTTGGCGGATCTTTGTGGATCTAAACCCATATCGTTCTTGACGGTAACACGGTTAAATGCTATGATATAGGGTAAACAATACAAGCGGACCTATTATAGACCGTTTAGTAATCTAGTAAAAGGACCTCGGGGAGAAATTTTCTTTAAAAGGGGCGTACACGCGCACCTTCGCACCGTAAAAACATGCAATTTTGAAATATCACGTTTTTCCCATGTTTCTTGTAGAGGTCGCATCTTCAAACCGGAAGCATGAAATGTAATATAACTCGGGGACTTAGCTCAAAATTTAACTAGCAACAATCTGAAATATGTCTCGTTTGCTGTAGACAAAGTGTGTGCTCTTAAAGGGTATATACACCACCCATGCACTATGGGATAGCACGTCCAGTAAAAGTTTATCACAGCAAGAGTTCCTTTTTTCGGTACAAATTGCAAGATTTTGATTTTTGTTTTCAATTATATTGACTACTTTTGGGTTTTTACACATTTTTATGAGTTTGCACAGTAAAAAATTCAAAAAAAATCGCACTAGTTTGAACATTTTATAGTTTTAAACGACTGAAATCGCGTGATTTTTAGACCGAACATTTTGGTATCTAAAATCAAAACTGCTCCGCCAATGTTGATGTAAATTTAATAAAAGTTGCGCATTAATAAGCACTACAGATTAATGAAATACAAAATTGGATCACCGATTTGGTTTATGAGATAATTCCATAAAAAGGACGCATTTTGGTACAAAAGTCTTACATAATGAATACCGCGTTATGGTACGGCGTAGGAAGCGTCGTGAAGTACGCGGTCTAAAACGCAGAGATAATCGGGCTACGTATAACGATGAACAATTGTGCAGTGTTTTTCGAAGAACTGAGTCATGTAAAAATCTAACGATATTTGTAATAAAAACTAAAAGAAAATAATGTGAAGGGGAAAATCAAATAAAATTACAATTTCCTGCAGTTCAGACGCGGTATTTTCGGCATTTCAAAACCAATGCGCGCGCAAGCTTTGAGACAACCTATTTTGTTGCTTTGCCTTATAATCAAATACACTTTGCTCATTATTCTGCAACTATTTGAGCGTATTTGTAATAAGAGATGGCATTAACAATTTACTTTTAATAGTAGGGGAGAGCGGGAAGTGTACGCCCTATGGGCAGGTTCGCCCACTACGTGATTCTCATCTTTGCGGCCACTGGTTGAATTGGGTGAACATACAACAGATACAGTATAGCAGGGGTGGGCAACCTACGGCCCGCGGGCCGCATGCGGCCCGCCAGTGGTTTTTTTGCGGCCCGCGAGATGTATCAAGAAAAATAAAAAATAAATATATTTTACATCATCACAAAAACGAGCTAGCTGCTTAGCATTTTATCGGCACAAATGATGTTCCTCAACGTGCGTAGGTATATTTTCCCCATTAATTATCATCTGTCAGTGGCATAACTAGAGGGGGCGAGGGAGCAATCACCCCCGCCCCCCCCCCCCCCTCCACCCCCAATATTGATGTCGTGTCGGTTGAGATTGGCAAGATGAATCATGGAATTATGACGCTCAAAAGTACACAGATGAAAAAAAATCGCGCGCTACGCGCGCATGATTATGTGTCACCAAATTGCAATATTCTGTAGTAACGTAGCTTGTTTAGAGCTAAAATATACCAAATATACCTCAATCGCGCAAAAAAAAGGTGTCAAATCGACATTTTCCCTCGCTACGCGCGCATTGCTTGACTCTGAACAATCTTGTCGGTTGACTTTCATTCTTTCCCACCCCCTCCCATATATATGAAGAACGCCACTGTCATCTGTACTGTACAGGCCATTGCTACAAAATTTGGTTAGGTACGGCCCAGTCAATTTTTCACTCCTTATATCTGGCCCATTCATTCAAAAAGGTTGCCCACCCCTGCAGTATAGCATGTTGCAAGCTTCCCACATTAACGTGACAGATCACCGTAACATGTTTGTCAACTTATCATCCAAAAACCAGTTTTGCCTCGCAAAAGTGAATTGTCTTCCATTTTTTACATTGATTTTTTTTCCAAAGATATTCGCAGAAAAGGTTTTAATGTAAATTATCATTAGGTAGGTAGGCTATGGCATTGATTATGGATTTGATGCAGTTAACAACCCATCAATGTATGTGGGACATCCGTGGTATAGGACAATGCACGTATTGCGCTATATGGGGCACATACGCCTATGATGATGAGGCAGGTTTGCCAATAGGGATTTATATAGTTATGATTTGGCATAATTTCAAAATTGTAATTTTCCTCAGGATAATTGTAATTATAAAAATAGTTATCAGGAATAGAGTAACACTAATATTAGAGGAGAATATTTCAATGTATTTCGTATTACTTTTAAATTCTGAACGAGTACGTTCCGCAAAAGTGCCCCACCCCTATATTTTGGACCCATAAATTTTATTTTGGAATATTAAAATAACGAAGAATAACAAATCTATATGTATTGGATATTATTGTACTTTGTGTAACCTAAGTCTGAGCCTAGGGCGAACTTGGCCCGGCCTATGGGCGAACCTACACTCTCAGAACAAAGGTTAAAATCGTTAACCATGTTGGTTAAAATTTTAACCAACGGGAGGTTACCAGGTGAACCACACAATTGGTTGGTTAAAACTGTAACCAACAGCTGTTGGTTAAACTTTAACCTGTGGTTGGTTACACATTTTAATCATTTGTTGGTTAATATGTTTTGACCAACAGTGGTTGGTTAAACTTTAAACCTGTGGTTGGTTACAATTTTGAATCATTTGTTGGTTAAAATGTTTTAACCAACAGTAGTTGGTTAAAAATGTTGGTTAAACTTTTATTTATTTTTGCTAAACTTTAACCCATACAACATTACAATATTGATGTTTCATTCGCCCGATAAGTTGGCTTTCAATATTGGCGCCAATCCGTGGCCAAGACCAACAAGGGACAGGACAAGGCACAAGATCCTAGCTACGAGGCCGGGAAGCGATAACTTGAAACAGCGGCGCAATTTTTTGACCACGTCAGAATTTGTATATGAAATCAATCGTGTTATTTTCTGCCTCTGGTATAATGTGCCCATTATTGGAACAATATTGGTTGCCAACATAATACCAATTGAAGAGCGCCAATGTAAAACCAATATTGGTCCAATATTAACTGGCAACATGATGCCAAATGAAGAGCGCCAAGGTAAATACCAGGGGCGGGAAATAACACGATTGATTTCATATACAAATGTTGACGTGGTCTAAATAATATGCGCAAAATATTTTCCTCGCCAATGAAATTCTTTGGCGGGAATCTTGTTATGACCTATTGTTGGTTAAAATTATAATGCCTTAACCAACGTTGAATAAACTACAAATTAATTATATTTTTACTCTTTAACCAACGCAGTATTAAAAGTAATTTTTAACCAACGCTTCATTTTTAACCAATGTTGTATACTTTTTAACCAACATTCTTTTAACCCATGGTTATTTAATACCTGTTCTGAGAGTGTATCCCGGCGTCGGGCAAGTTCGCCCTTTTGAGACACTTGTCTTTATCATCTACTCTTGCCTTTACAGTAAGGCCTAGAATACTGAAATCATGGTCGTATGTAGCCAAGACATCAATATTTCACATGATATTAATATGTCCATTCAATCTTTACGGTTCCGTTCCCTGTTTAAAATCCAACTTGCTTGACCACGTCTTGGATGACATATCCAGGGTAATAAATCATCCCCTCCTACACCATTTATCTGATTTATTTTACACCAACTGTGTCTTGCCAGCGTGCGTGCTACCATTTCCACCGCTGTCCTAATCATAGCTCAAGGCTCTTTAGTCTGGGTGTAACTATAAGCCCTATATACTACTTTTGAAAATGTTCTTGTGTTAAGAAATTCCAACTTTTAATTTCAATTTGTCATAAAAACTAGTGCTATATCATATTTTATAACAAAAGTTCAAATTTCGAGAATAAAAATCACATTATACTATCAAAACTGCTAATTGCTGGGTCGTTCTCGACCTAGGTATAATTTTGCTACCATATTTACACACGGGTTTCTTGATCAAAAATTTGACAGCTATTACTTACTCACGAATGCAATGGCCTCAATGCAATGGGCTACGTATGAACTTTGTGCTATTTGATGTTAATTAGGGATGAATTGATCAGTCAATCTCCGGGTCAACGCACTTTGGTCAACGCTAGGCTGGCTGGCTGATTTATTTTATTTTCCACGCAGTGGCTGGCGACCGATTTCATTGTGACCTCACACGTCTCGCGGAAAGGTTCTTTTTGAAATTGTGATTTGGGATGATAAATCACGCTTAATTATTAAACAAACCACACAGTTTTTTGGTAGAGGGTTGAATATACATAGGAAGTACAAAAAAATATTCAGAAATGTGAAATTTGGTGTCCAAATTCTGAAGATAAAATACGCCTTTGAACAAAATTATCTATCTCAAGTTCTAGAAATCGCACATATTCGAGAATCAGTTCATTTTCAAGCTTTATTTTTCATCTAAAAAACATTTTGTGTACGTTACCCTCTATTTTTATTACGAAAGATATGGCCACTAAATGTATGTGATGACTGCGATTTGCACTCTGCTCACAATCCGATCGCCATGTTATTCTGTATTGACACGCGACCTTTTGACCGCGTGTGAATGAATGACTTGTTGATTCATTGGACGCTCATCAATCATCATGCTCATTGGCTAAACCCAAGGTTAAATATGAATATTTATATGCTGGGCCCCAGCGCAGTTCTGGAATTGCGGGTTATTTCATGATTTTATAAATATTATATGAGCAGTTATTCATGGGATGAAACATTATTTTAGAAGATAATAATACTATCAAAGCAACTTTCATATTAAAATTTAATATAGTAGTAGATAATAATATTATCAAGCTACTTTTATATTTAAAAAAGTCAGATCGAGTACGCCCCCTCATCAATCAACTTTCGTCGGGGTCGGGGGATTGTTGTTCGATTTCATATTGGTGACAAATCCTCTTTGTTTACGAATTCCTATCTTCTCCCAGGTGGGGGTAGGGGAGTTGGGGGGTCACTCAGATAACTTTTTGGTCTAAACATTTATCATATTTATCCGAAATGTTAGCAAAGATTGTGAAGGTTATTAAAATTTACATAAACATTGGGCAATTTTTTTGCGAAAATTACATTTTAGAGCTACTATTCATTTTACTGGCAACACCCCCCCCCCCCCCCCCCCCCACCCCGCCTTTTTGAGACAACTACCTTCCGGAAACATTAATATTTAGAAGATAATAATATTAATTATTATCAAGCAACCTTGATATTAAAATTTAATATAGGAGATAATAATATTATCAAGCAACTTTGATATTTAAAAAAGTCAGATCGAGTACGCCCCCCCCCCCCCCCCTCCCCTCCCCGATCAACTTTCGGCGGGGTCGGGGGATTGTTGTTCGATTTAAAACCCTGACAATTTGTTGGTGACAATTTTTTTAATTTTTACAAATGCCTTTCTTCTCCCATTTTTAGGTGGGGGTGGTCACTCAGATAACTTTTTGGTCTAAACATTTGTCATATTTATCTGAAATGTTGGCAAAGATTTGGAAGGTTATTAAAATTTGCATAAACATTGGGAGAATTCTTTGCGAAAAACTTGTACATTTTAGAGCCACTATTCATTTTGCTGGCAACATCACCCCCCCCCCCCCCCCCCCCCCCCCGTTGATACTGTCTGATTTTGTTTTTCTTTATTTGAAATGAATATTGTGATGTAGTTGTATAAATAACAATTGTGCAGTGTTTTTCGAAGAACTAAGTCATGTGAAAGTTTGAGAAAAGGAAAATCTGCCGATATTTTTAATAAACTCAGAAAACTTAATTGTAGGGAAAGAAAAAAAAAATTGTTTATAAGGACTTTAGTGTCTAAAAATACTCCAATTGAACACCCTTTATCAACGGAACACCCTTTATCAACGGAACAGACAATAGGCCTATATCGGATACAGGTGATGATTCATCGTCACATGACATATAGCTTTAATATTAACGAAGGGATTGTTTAGGTAAAACAAAAGAAACACACACTAACTATAAAGAAAATTTAAGTCAAATAAAAACACCACATGTTTGATAAAATGGTCAAACTAGGAAACATCAATGTGTGTACGTCAATGTCAACCTCGTAAAACCAGTATCTTTATTCAGCTCGCGTGCTTATACTGCCTACGTGTCAGACAACACAAACAAATAATCGGAGGAAAATTAATAGTTGAATAGGGTGTGAAACTGTTAGATGGCGACGAGTCTACTTCAATTCAATCAAGTCTTTAACAACACAATACATGCCACTTATTCCAAGCAGTTTTCTTGAGTGTGTGTTTTTTTCCTCCAATTAACTTTATGTCATCCCGCTTGTTGAGAACAAATCTTTAAAATAAACACAGCTTTGGGTTGGGCCTGGGGTGGGGGGGGGCGGGGAGGGTGGTGTGCGTAATAGAAATGCTTAAAATTGGGTAGGGATGGGTGTTATGTATTGACTATCTAAATCGTGCAGTGCCCCTTTAACGTTATTTACGTGTTGCACATTACCCAGCATGCAACTCTGTCAACAAAATGGCAGCCTACAATAAAGTATCGTAACTGTGAAGTTGTCCACAAGATCAGTCTTGTAACGTCTTATTATTTAGCATATGGTTCTTCACTTTACATCATATAGTAGAAGAAATAACAATGGGGATGGGTCGGGGCCCGTGGGCGGAGGGGGATATCAACCCTACCCTAATTAAATCCAAACGGAGATACAGAGTATGCTTATTTTGATAGGCCCTCTTTTCATACATATCAATAAAGTACAAACATCCCACGCATGATGTGACAATGACGTCATAAACATGGCCGACCCCCAGATGCCGTTGTACAGTAGAATGTTCGCCAAACAAATTACAAATATCGGAATTTCACCCGTTTTTTGGCTATAAGTGAGGGAAATTCAATGTTTCTATAACAAATACTGTTATAAGTTTCAAGACTATTTTCAAATATTGTAAGGTGGCAACCCCCCCCCCCCCCCTCCTACACTCTAAAAAAAGGGGCTTCAGGGGTTCTTGGCTGTCCCGTAATGGAACCCTTTATAGAACCATTAAAGGTTCCAAAAAAGAATCTTTAAAGGTTCGAAAAGAACGAAAAATGCGTCTTTAGAACCTTTAAAGGTTCTCTACAGAAGTGTTGGGGTTCTTTAAATCAAAAGAACCTTAAAACCGGAGGGTTTCATCCCGGGTTCCTACGGGACAGCCAACCTCATGATTCATGAAGCACCCTTTTTTTCCAAGAGTGTATAGCCCGGTCAAAATTAGAGCAAAGGATGTAAAAGAGTTTACCTATGCCATAGGTCACTGTCCGTTGCGTTTAAGCGCCACCGGAGAAATTTCTTAGAGGGTGGTAACCACCCCTCCACCCCTCGGCCCTCACCCCCCATGGTAGGACGAGGCATAACTAGCTGTCTACTGCTGCTGGGGATACACTTATCCCTGAACCCCAACAAAGGCTTTGCAAATTGCTAAATGAATAATCTCGAAAAAAATGTATGATATTAACCAGAAAGAAAATAATGTTTCCCTGCTCTGGGGGTCGATGTTGATATTTATTTGTTGCTAATAACTTAAGTTATACAAACAGATTTTATTTCACAGTGGGAAAAATGCACATATCTCCCGATTCGAATAACTAATTTGAATGAAATAAAATTTATGTCATAGCTATTACTGCCAACTTGCTAGGCAAGTTATTAGATATATTCATTTTACCGTTTTAACTGGTTTAAAAGAAAATCGGGGAAATCGGGACCTGACTATTTTGACTCACCCTGTACATGTATATATTTTATAATCTGTATTGAACATGCTCAAGTGAACGTATGCTTGGAATGTAAATACATGTTGACTATATTAACCCTAACACTACCATATACCCCAAAATACCACGACTGGGCACGTTGGTACCACGCGGCGTGGAAGTTTTTTGATGAAAAAATGGACCCAATACATACAGTCTGGGCAATACACTGCCCAGAACTGTGCTTGACAGCCGTGGTGAAGTGTGGAATCCCTCGCCTGTGGTGCGAGAGGTAGAATCATATTAATAGTACACACACAGAAATGTTGCGCACGTTAGGTAAAATAACGTAATGTAAAGTAAAATTATGCAAAAAGTACACAATGCGAGGTATTTTTTATTACTAAACCATTTTGTAACTTTTAAAATTACATTTTTGAAATGTATCGGAGATAATTACCGGGGTTTGTAGATATTTTACCGAAATTAAGTAAAACAAAAGTCTAAAATACAATTTAATCGGTAAAAGGTGATTTCGCCCAACGTGTTAAGTAAGAATTATCGATATGATTGGTGAAAGTCGTAATCTTTCCCTAATCGCCGGGTAAAATCTCCTCGTGTATTTATACAAGATGGCGAGCGTTAGAGAAACACTCAGCCGGTCGCGAGTTCCTCCGGAATACATTGACAAATTTAAAGGTAAGGAAGTAGTATATCTTTCCACTTTTGGTAATGCCTTTATGTCCTTGTTTTCGTGATGTTATTGAAGTCATCTGAAAATCATAAGTTTTGAGAGATTCACAGAAAAAAGTGAAACTTGTGTTGGCACCGAGCGTCGTCGGGGTCCTACACCGTGCATGCATTGCGTTTGCATGCATCATAGCGGCTCATTTGTACATGTGGCCATGTGAAACGTGATTAGGGCGTATGTAATATGTACATAGGTCAAAATGCAACGATGCAAGGTTATTGATTGATTGATTGATTTATTGATTGATTGATTGATTGATTGATTGATTGATTGATTGATTGATTTTTAAAAAAAATTAATGATTTTTAGATGACTTCAATAACATCATGAAAACAAGGACATAAAGGCATTACCAAAAGTGGAAAGATATACTACTTCCTTACCTTCAAAAACTCCCTTGAAACTACCTAAAACTTACATCCAAATTCAGTAAAAAATACCCAGCAATTGTGTAAACAATTGCCTAAAAAAATACATCCAAATTCAGTCAAAAACACCCGGTGATTGTGTAAACAATTATCTTAAACTTACATTCAAATTCAGTAAAAAATACCTAGTCATTTTGTAAATATTTACTAAAAAATTAAGCAAAATTTCCCATAATGTTGTGGGTTTTTTTACATAACATGTGGTAAAATATTACACAGCATTTACGTTAAAAAAATGCATAACTAGTTAAGTAAAATTTATACCTAGCCACTGTGCAAAATAAATACCTAGTAAAATTGCATTTTTATACATAATAGTTTGGGTTTTTTTACCAAACAGAGTTTATGTAAAATGTTACCAAATTGTTTGGTGTTCTATACGTGCTTCAAAATTATGTAAAATTTTACATAACTTAGGTAAAAATTTCTGTGAGTGTAGGCCTAATCAATCGTCATTAAATACTAATAAAATATTAATAAAACACATAAAGCGCCTTACTTTAATGAGAAGGATAAAAAACCAAATCGCTACAATATAAAATCTACACGATGTACTATATAAAGTTCATGAACAAATACGCAAAAATATATATGTCCAAGTAAATCATTGAACTCCTGAACTGGACTGCCTGGCATCCATGACCATTGAAGAGTATTCCATAATGTAGGGCCCGCGATGGAGAAAGCCATAATAGTGACTGGGTAATTAGGCCTAATTAATTAATTAATACCAAATGTTTTGCGTTTAAAATATTCAAAGTGTTGTCGGTGTACTGTAATTGTTTCACGAAAAGTTACCGTATGCAAACAAAAAAGAACATTGTAAGTTGCATGCGATACACCACATCGAGCCAGAGCCAAAAATAGGATAGAAAATAAAGTTGACAAGTTGACATTACATGTAATGTCAGTATAAAGAAGAAAGATAATACATGTGCTTTATTTAATATCATTTTCACTTTTGAGTCAGTAGCTTCGAAGAACAGGGCATATGTTGACATATAGCCCCAAATAGCCCCAAATACAAATGGGTGGTGCCATGGCAACAAAGATTTTTGATTTTTTTTTAAATACATTTCAATTAAGGGCGTATCCAGGACTGTTTTGAGGGGGTCTGGGCCAAATGTTGTATTCTTGTGAGCGGAGCGACGAGCTCATGGGAGTATTTAGTGTGGTTCGAGAGCTATTATAATAATGAAACCTGCAGGAAAATATGCGCAGAACATTCAGTTTTTTAACTAAAATGTTCATGGAAAACTTTCCCTAAGCCATCTTGTTAAGTTTTAATTTGGCATTTATAACACTTTAATGGTCTATGTAGTTGTTAACGTCTCCTGAAACTTTCCTGAAACAATCTTGTTCAGCTTGAATAATGAAACCTTGAAACTAATACGCGCGAAATGCGCAAAAATTGGCATTTTTAAGGGCAACTCAAGAAAGTTTTTGACTTGATTTTTTGAATTTTGTGAGTGCTGTATTATTGAACTATTGATGAGTATTATATAGTTGATTCGCAGACATTGGCCGATTTACCATTTCAGTCAGATGTATGCCACTGACATATATTTTACCATAATATATATCTCATTGATGGAGTAGGCCTAGTGACTGTCTGAACGATGATTAGCGTAAGTTACGCCGCCTTAATCCAGTCGATTTACTCCTGCTTTTTGAGAAGTAGCGACAGTGGCGTAACTAGACTTTTTCATTTGGGGGGGCAAGAAGGGGCAGTGATTTGAAATGGGGGGCTCCTAAGATTTTTTGAGTCAAGAGATGCGCGCGTAGCAGGCGAAAATTTTCGACTTTACAGCTAATTTTTGGACGATTGAGCTACACTTTGGCTCTAAACAAGCTTGTACCAAAGAATATTTCATTTTGGGAAGACATGCGCGCGTAGCGCGCGAAATCTTTTCATATATGTACTTTTGACCATCATAATTCCATGATTCCTTTCGTCAAATGAACCAACAGTGCCAATCTCAACCGACACGATGTCATTATTGGGGGGGATTTGGTGTGTACTTTGTTTGTAAATTTCATTTTCAGCCGTACTTGATTTCATTTGGGGGGCAAGGGTTCCAAGTGGGGGGGCTCCCGCCCCCCTGTCCCGCTCCCGCCCCCTGCATAACTAATTGCCGCGTGGAAAGTGTTAAGCTATGTCGCAGTAAAGTCACGATTCCTTCGAACTTATCCGGAGTAACTTGAAACTCAACATATTTTAGAAGGGGAAAGATAGGGGAATTCAAAAGCAAACGGACAAAAAGGAGAATGTGAGTGTAAGAAACTGGATTAATATGGAATGGATATGTATGGGGAAGAAACTCAGTAGGCCTACTCATACTTAGTAAAAGCAAAGACCTATAGTCGGGCCTAAAATACACTAAATATAGTAACTAAAGGCCTACCCGAAGTCCGTATGTCAGTTACATGGGCCGCCTTACAATATAAGTGCCGCCTTATAATTTCCAAGCTAACGTTGGAACCTCGAACTTAAAGGGACACTAAGAGATGTGTTGGAGGCTGCGCCCTCAATTATGATAAAAACTGGGATTAGTATATTTTTATAATTGTATTACATGTATGAACTTACACCTATAAGGATTAAGAAAAATCAGCCCTCTTTGTACAAGAAAACGTCGATTCAAAAATGCTCGTACAGCCGGGACGAGCATTTTACGTCCGACAGTATCCCCCTGCAGTTTTTATATTTGCATAGAGGGCGTTTTTCAATTAATAGCGATGATATTGTTTTAATCAAGTTTTGCTGTGTTTTTGTTAGTAGAAACAACAATAATGGCAATTTTTAATGTTTATCTTGAATTCTGAAGTAAATTTTTAAACATTTAAAATTTTCAACACCACTTAATGTCCCTTTAAAGTTCGTTCCAGTCTCCACGAATACGGAACTGATAACCTGGTCGGCTGGTCCTATAAAACCTGGATCCTTTTTAGTTGGATTTAAAGGGGCATTGAGAGATGTATCGATATACTAATGAGCAAATAACTTAAAGATAATCATCAACATAGCCCAAATCCAAAATGTCATACAATTCCGACATTGCCTTCATGCCAAAATAAGCAAAGTCCGTGTGTAAAAAAAAAATAGCATAACTTCCGAATTCCGAACTTCCTTAGTTTCGATATAATCATATCGAAACTAAGAAAATTATAAAATTGTATATGATAAACGGCGAATGTAAATATACAGTCATGTTTAAAATGTGTCATCACTATCTTCAGGTGGCCATCCATTCTAAGGCGCTAATATGATACTATTGCTATGTAATATCCAGGTACTTCCATTCTTCAAATACAAATAATTAAAGACATTAATCCTATACATATAAATCTGTTTCACATTTATGAAGCCTAATTGTAGTGCCGTATATAATCGTATATATATATATATCTTCCAACAAATATGTCAACAGGCAGTTGACTTCAACATAAACAACTATATAATACACCAACCCACAAGACCCAGCTAGGTTGTGTCCAAAATCATTTGACCATTCAAATCCACCAACCGCCAAACCCGAGAACCGCGAAAGCCGAGAACCGCTCTAGTTTTAGTTTTAAAACTAGCCCAAATTTGGCGGAAAGTCACTACATGTGCCAAGTCATGTGGCAAGACTGCATCGCCTCAAGCTTGCTTCTACACTGCATAAAGGTTGTTTAAAATACGTTGCTAAAAGTACTTTTATCATCCGTTGGTTGACGTGTTGATTAAAATTCATTCAATATATGTAGAAAGTCAGGCGTTTTATAAAAGTAAAAAATCCCCAGCGTTGAGCAATTCGTCGAAAACAATGTCCTTAAGATGTTGGTGGAAACTGTTTCTGTTGATAAAATATGTTGCGTAAAAGTATTCTACTTTGGCAACTGTTGCATGAGCATTGAGGACAATCACGCAACAGTTGATGCAAGTTACGCACATGTGAATTTTAGGCAACTGTTGTCCAAAATAGCCAATTTCGTGAGCTGTTGCATACTTGAACAACTGTTGAGTGAATATAATTGCCTAACTTTTGAGTAACTAGAATTGTTCAACTGTTGGTGAAAACATGTTATCCAACAGTGTTTGGCAAATTTTACTTAACAGTTGAGCGGTTGCATACTTGAACAACGTTGTGTAAAATGTTGAGTAAATATTTAAGCAACCCCTTTTTGCAGCGCAGGACCACAATTAGATTTATTCTGTCTTGGCATCCAAAACAGAATACACTGACAAATAGTTTACAATTGCCATCCTTGTTTGACATATATTTGTTTATGAATATCATTTCAACGGTGGTATAGCGACGTCATTAGCGATGAATATTGAATAGTCGATTTTTATAGCCAAAAAATACACGACATGGACATATACTGACTAGTTCATGTCATGTGATCTATTTTGCACCAAAAGAATCACATAAATATGTTTATGTATTATATAATATGGACTATTTATACCTTCATACCCAGATAGCAAGACTACGTTTGGCAAACGTTCACAGTAAAAACACCATTGATAAGAGATGTCAGATATCATGTATAAGCCTATAGTTTAATAACATGTTAAAATAAATTACATATTCACTACCGAACGGGAATAGTATATGTAGCTCTGCTGCATCGCCTAGAATTCCCATTACAAGTTACCGGTTCACTACCGGGAGGAAGTGATGTATGTTGCTCTGCTGCATCGCCCAGAATTCACATAATTTTGCCTACTGCGTGTTGCTATACCAAAATTGCTCAATATATAATAAAAACTTGACACAAATATAATACCCAACATATGCTATATTTCATAAATTAAGCAACAGTTGCTATACAAAAATGCTCAATATATAATGAAAACAATTCACAAATTAAGCAACAGTCACAGAATGCCCAACAAATGGTTAATTAATAATACCCAACTGTTGTGTAATTAAAATTTTGCAACTGCTGAGTAGCTGGAATTGTTCAACTGTTGGTGAAAACATGTTATCCAACGGTGGGTAAATTTTACGCAACTGTTAAGCGGTTGCATACTTCAACAACGTTGTGTAAAATGTTGAGTAAATATTTAAGCAACCTTTTTGCAGTGTAGTTCCACCGCTGCCACACTCAAGGTCCCCCAGCATGCGGTCAATGGTGTTGGATGGATGTAATTTTTGGGTGGAACTTACTAATATTAGCGTCATGGCCAGTTCAACCTGTCAAACTTGGGCTCACACCTTTAATACAGGCAACTGAAATGTAATGTTAAAATTGGCGTCTCTAGACCTCTTTAAATGAAAATGGGGCGAACACTCCCCACTCTCGCCTATACATGTGTCATGCATGTGTATCCCCTTATCACATTGTGCTCCTATTTGACACTGTGTCAGTCAATGTATGCCCCCCCCCCCCCCCCCCCCCCCCCCCCCCCCCCCCCCCTTCGGAATATTGTGCGACCCGATTGAACTGTGAATTTCAAGTGATATTTTTAAAAAGTTGTACTTGTTATAGTGAATTCATCGAAGAGCGATCTTTGGTGCTCGGGTGGGCAGGGGAGATGAGCAAAAATAAGATGTGCTGTCTTCTGGCGTATATTTGCTAGTTGTCGAAGGATCCCATGTGATTCCAACCTCCGGTCGAACCTCATCTATAATGTGAATTGAAACAATTAAGCTGCCTTAGGCAAAAACACACAACACTGATCCAATGCATATTATTCTCGTCACATGCATGCACATAGCAGCTACGTCTAGTGTACCATTCAAAGAGAGACAAATATCGAACCATTTGCGCCTTATCTGAAATCAAAAGGCTTTGAAATCGTCACCTGTGATTTCGGCCTATGAATAGAATCACAAAGCTGAAAAAGATCGAAAGTGATGGACTTTTAACATTTAGCATAATCGTCACCTGTGATTTCGGCATATGAATAGAATCACAAAGCTGAAAAAGATCGAAAGTTATGTACTTTTAACATTTAGCATAATGTAGAAGGCCACATTTAATTTTTATTTGCTATCTTGTAATGTTTCCAACAGTAAATAATGTTTATTTTTCAGGTTGGCCGGGCCTATAGTAAGATAAAATGGTTGTAAAATGATATGAAACTCCGTATCCCTATGTTCTGTCTGCATGTCCGAATCAATCAGATTTCCTTGTTAAGTATAGAAAGAAACAAATACGCTAGCCTTACAATGATATGGTATCAATATTGAAAGGTACGATTTTTATTTTCAAACAAATATTATACAATTTGAACGTTGACAAACTAAATAAAGTTTATTTTCTGATTTGTAAAATAAAAGGCTGTCTTCATCGGGGTCTATCACTTTACATGTACCTGTTCATAGAGGCCTGTAGTACAGTAGAGCATAAAAATGGCACCAAATAAGACCATTAAAGATGAGATGCAGCCAGTGCTTACCAAATTGAAAGCATTTTTTGAAATGGAGAAATTGGAAGGGAAAGCTACCTGTCTTTGCAACGTCAATTAAACTAACTCTCATGGCACAATTTGGGTTATGATGATAAAAGTAGGTGGGTAACATAATTATTTTTTATTATGGCCGTTTTTCACTCTACTGATTCCATCGATATTTTTGTCAAATAGCCTCCTCTCCCAGTCAATGGAACGGCTGAGTCACGTGGTTGGAAGATCGGTCTCAGATGGATAGACTATGGTCATGTGTTTTAAGCTCGCCTCCTTTCGCGTTACACACGGATTTTGGCTTTCGCGACATGAATTTAACTTTACACATTTATATTTGCTTGTATACCCCCTGAGGTAGTAAAAGTATACATTTTCTGAAGGGAAATTGCATGAGGAAACCAAATATGTCATTAAAATTATAGTACGACCAAGAACTAAAATGGTATGATCGGAAATGTTCGGAAAATATCAGAGTTTTTTAATTTTTAATTTGAGATCCATATATTTTGTATACCTATCCCTATCATTATTTTGTTTACATATTTGAATTCCTCATGAAATTACCCATTAGATGATATATATTTGTCAAAGTTACTACGTCGGTATGGTAATTATACCGGCTAGTGAATATCTCAAATTTTTATTTTATATATTTTTAGAATTTTCAAAAATATTTGTTTAAGGATGAACCCTTCCCTGATATAAACTGCATTTCTGAATTCCTCTAGTTACAAGCTTTCCAAAAATGTATACTTTTGCTATCATAGGTTGAAAACTTTTTCTGTTATAGTCATTTTTATAAATCCGGTAAATTGAGGCTGATTATTCATGTTGACTGTGTAGCGAATAGGAAGAAAGCTGATGATCATTGTCTTATCCATAATTAATTAGTTGTTAATAATAGTTGACAAGTCTATTGAACCACATACTTAATGACTACTAAATATCCTTTGAAATGGGACCAAAATTGTGTTTTTAACATTAGGGGATGACTAGTTATTGTAAAAAGAACAAAGCATGGGATTATCCCCATTGAGTTTGTACAGGCAGCACCCCTTCCAGAAACACCCCTTCCAGCACCACCCCTGGTCCCCAAACATCAAACAGCTGTATCTCCCTTTCTGTATTAGCTATACCAATGCCATTTAGCAGGCAGATAGCTTGTCATTAGGGCTTTAAAATGATACCAAATTTGTTGAGATAGCTTTTGTGGTTTTAAAAATATTTGAGGAAAATGACAGCATGAAGCTAAAAAATGTAACGGCACCACCCTATTGGGAGGCGAGTTCATAACGCGTGACCCTATATATTAAGTGAGTTCAGTGCTACACTGCAAAGTGGGTTATGGTTTTATGAGTTCGGTTCAGGGGTCGCTATAATAATACGTGTGTGTAATAAGTTTGTATTGTGATAATCTGATGTGGGCAAACAACGGGAATGAAGGCAGTACGAACTCATAGCCAGCCAGTAGGGAGGTCACGCTGCATGTCATATTTTGTTATACCCAAGAAAACAATGGAGTCATAGTGACTGCAATATTTGCTAGAAATAGCTTCGGGAAATGGTCTATTGGGCATCTCAAAAACTAAGAAACGTGTTAAAAATCATGTAGAATTTTAGAGGAGGGTCAATAACATCTGCAGAACAGTAAAATGTATAGTTTTAAACACGTTTGGTGACCAAATTTATGTCGTACAATGCCGGAAAATTCACGTTTTGAAAATCCGTGGTCTTCAAAATTACAGGAATCCTAACTCATTCTAAACCTCACCAAATCATGAAATGAACCCTCGTCTACAAAAAAGTCCGTGTACGTATTGCTCTATCTGCTTGGATATAGCGAAGACCACGGAAACCTCATAGCTTTATACCACGGAATGAAATCTGTCATTGACATTACATGGCGAAAATCGTACAGATTTGCACTGCAGACCTCTGTGTAGGGAGTGTTGACAATAGCATGACAATAGCAAGGTCGTTTGACTATTGTGTTTGTGCATGTTTGTGACGACTGACCCCGTTTAACAATCTTCATAGCTTTCATATAGGGCTTGAGTGACCTAACTATTGACTGTAGCGTCAACACTTTACACTTTATGACAATGCCTTTTGTGTATCTATACCGTCACATTAAACCAGTGCAACGCGTCATATGTACAGTCCTCAAAATAAGTAACTGATCAGGTAATTAATATGCTCTCAACTCCAAAACTATAGCTTTTACGTAAAAATATTAATTTTTTAAAGTTGTAAGGAAATCTCTTTTCTTCAATTTGAGATATTACACGTGAAGATTGGATGAATATTCAATCAGTTATGTGCCGAAAACCAAAACCAGGTCAGTTTTTCATTTTCACATTTGGTTCGTCGACACGCAGCCTTGGACTAGCAACAGGCAGATTATTATTTAAATGATAGCGACAACTCACGGATAGTAAGATTTCCTTACAACTTTATTATTCAATATTTTTACATAGGAGCTATAGTTTTGGAGTTAAGAGTATATATTACCTGGTCAGTTACTTATTTTGAGAACTGTATATAACTACCCCGTCACATATCTAGTGCTTCTATTGTGATAGGTTCCGTAGATACCGTGGATAGGGTTCAATGTAGTTTATATGTGCAGCAATGCAGTTTGTGAGCACTGACAGGCATGTGAAACAAACATCTGCCTATTGTTGAGAGTTGATTCACAGTATAGCGCAGTATAGCGCACTCTATACGAGCCGTCACATGCGATTAGGGCAAGCAGTGAAGCGTAAACTGCCAATATTCGTTGTGAATCAATATTCGGTGTTCAGATAATATGACTATTCATTAGTCTGGGTCATCGTGTCACAAGAATAAACAGTGTGTTCCAGGCCGTCGTAAAAAGAACGTTGATTACAATATTCATTAGACGCAAATAACGCCACACCCCTCCTCTGTCACTGCCAGACGAAGCCATCCACAATTTCAAATTCGTATTTTGCTCCACGTTAAAATTAATTTCAAATAAACAATTCTGAATGTTTCGTGTCACATAAGAACTAAATGATGTCATCATCAAAGCATATCAGTGCCACTCTAAATCACAAGCAGCTTTTTGTTACCATTGATGTACTATTTTCTGTGCCACAAATCGTGTTTTGAGCCGATAAAACCACCACGTCTCATGTCGTCTGGTTTGCTACATACATGATAGTGCGCCCCCTAACGAACCGTCACATGTCAATTAACGTATAGGTAGGCGGGCTTGACTTTTTCGAGATAATTGTCCCATAGTTATATAGTCCCTTGAACTGATTGATCCTGTTAACACTGACAGACGCGATAACAATATATAGTTCTTTGCCTGCCATTGCTTATACTCTAAGAAGTTATTCTTTAAACACACACATCATTCTTTGTACCAGTGGTGTGGATGCCATTGTTTGTGTTGCAATCGATAATGGGAGTATCAACATCATCAACGGGATTGTCGTGCATAACTTCTGCCACAATTGTACTGTTCTCATTGTCAACTGTTACGGCGGATATCGGCGGTCTGGCGATATCAGTAACAGCACCGGGAAACCCTGTTCATGTCAATGGCGTCATGTCTATTCACTGTCAGATATGGAACTTGCAAAATGATTACGAGGTGTCTCTGTCCCGTAGAAACACCGCATTAACCATGTTAAAAGAGAGACTATCATACAACGATTACATTCTAACATCAACAGACCGCGTATTTATTGCCGTGAGACTATTACACGATGGCAGCAGGGTTTACTTCCTGACGTTGACAAATGTGGTGAAAGAAGATAGAGGGGACTATTTTTGCGAGGTTCATGCAAGGCCTGCCTTCATAAAAGTTGCGGAAGCATCGGTCAGCATAGCAGTCCAATATTTCCCTTCTTTTCCCCCGATATGTTCCACAACGTCGTTCTTGACCGTAATGGAAGGCACTGAGATGGAATTGAGTTGTACCAGTGAGGCAGCAACTCCTACTGTATCGGTAAGATGGAGTAGTCCAACAGACGATGGCGATTTAAAAAGTGTAACATTTAATTATGGCGAGAACGTTTACAGTGAATCCAGATTCAGACCTTCTCGGGCAAACGATAATAAGCTAATTATATGTACTGTAACGAGCCCGGCGTTTCCTTCGTTGACATCATCGTGCCATATTGGTCCTTTAGTTGTGACCACAGATCCCAGCCGACCTACTGCAACGGATACTGTCGTCAGAAACAACGAGGATAATTTGTTGACGATTGCAACCGATGTTATTGGAAAAAATCCCATCCTTGGCAAGTGACATTGATAACAGAAACAAATCAGGAATGATAAATACATGCGCCAACACGTGCTCGTCATCCGACATGAATATTGTATTCTTGGTCGTGTGTACCATTGTCGCATGGCGTGCTGTGCCTATAGTGTGGTTTTAATGATCGTGATTGCTCTTGTCGGCAAAACGCGAACGCTGCCGCAATACGCGCATCCTCCTATATAGGCGCGCGTACGAAAGAAGAAACAACGCTTCAATGGCAGAAAAGACAAGATAACAAAAGTGACCTTTACATGGATCTTGCTAGGATAGACATGAACAATACGGAGAATAGGGCGATGTTTGTGAGAAAACCAACCGAGCAAACTTGCAATGACGTTACGAACAGGCCAACAGTTTAACGTTTTGATTTTCTAAAACTTAAAAGAAATACCGTGCTATTTAATAAACAATGCATTATATGGTAGGGAAATGATTATCTAATGTATATTGACCATTTTAATTGGACACAGAACTATAATGTTCATTTAGGGGCCATATCCAAACTCTCAAGTGATTTTATAGCGTTTTTATACCGATTTTACCCCGGTATTAAAACGGTATTTTTTCTATTGTTAAAAGCATCGGAAAAAGATCGGTGATTAACTAGAGCCGCCTCTCTCCCCTCTCTACTTATCTGGCGTTAACAATAGAACTATTGTAGTACTCTCGATGGCTCAATTAGTGAAGCAGACAGATGAACGCGCGAGGAAGGTTGTGTTATTAAGCTGACCAGTGCTCTAGTTAATCACCGATCTTTTTCCGATGCTTTTAACAATAGAAAAAAATACCGTTTTAATACCGATGTAAAATCGGTATAAAAACGCTATAAAATCACTTGAGAGTTTGGATATGGCCCCTTAAATGAATTTAAGTGCACATCCCCAATTTGGATGATTTGAAATTCGCGCCCGGTTGTCTGTGTCGAAAGTGCTGATGGGATAGCCATACCCAATATTGTGTGTGATGTCATCGTTACTAAAACCGCCCCATCAGCAACTGGTCGCTGGGCGGTATAACGCAGGAATTCGATGCATATAAATCGATAATATCAATACATGAAACAGAGACGTGGACATCTCGTAAGTCTTTCGTCATAGCTTCAATCAATATGGCGACGTCCATACATGTGATTGTGTTTTTTTCTAGAGCCAATTTTGTCTTTACGCAGTACCTTTAAAAACTAAAACCTACAGATGGGGTCTGTGTACACTGCAAAAAGGTTGCTTAAAATACGTTGCTAAAAGTACTTTTATCATCCGTTGCTTGACGAGTTGATTAAAATTCATTCAATATATGTAGAAAGTTAGGCGTTGTATAAAAGTAAAAAATCCCCAGCGTTGAGCAATTCGTCGAAAACAATGTCCTTAAAATGTTGGTGGAAACTGTTTCTGTTGCTAAAATATGTTGCGTAAAAATATTCCACTTTGGCAACTGTTGCATGAGCATTGAGGACAATCACGCAACAGTTGATGGAAGTTACGCACATGTGAATTTTAGGCAACTGTTGTCCAAAAAAACCAATTTCGTGAGCTGTTGCATACTTGAACAACTGTTGAGTGAATATAATTGCCTAACTTTTGAGTATCTAGAATTGTTCAACTGTTGGTTAAAACATGTTATCCAACGGTTGGGCAAATTTTACTTAACAGTTGAGCGGTTGCATACTTGAACAACGTTGTGTAAAATGTTGAGTAAATATTTAAGCAACCTTTTTGTAGCGCAGGACCACAATTAGATTTATTCTGTCTTGGCATCCAAAACGGAATACACTGACAAATAGTTTAAAATTGCCATCCTTGTTTGAAATATATTTGTTTATGAATATCATGTCAACGGTGTTATAGCGACGTCACTACCGATGAATATTGGCTAGTTGATTTTTATAGCCAAAAAATACACGACATGGACATATACTGAATAGTTCATGACATGTGATCTATTTTGCACCAAAAGAATCACATAAATATGTATATGTATTATATAATATTGACTATTTATACCTTCATACCCAGATAGCAAGACTACGTTTGGCAAAAGTTCACAGTAATAACACCATTGATAAGAGATTTCAGATATCATGTATAAGCCTAGTTTAATAACATGTTAAAATAAATTACAGATTCACTACCGAACGGGAATATTGTATGTAGCTCTGCTGCATCGCCTAGAATTCCCATTACAAGTTACCGGTTCACTACCGGGAGGAAGTGATGTATGTAGCTCTGCTGCATCGCCCAGAATGCACATTATTTTGCCTACCGCGTGTTGCTATACAAAAATGCTCAATATATAATTAAAAACTTGACACAAATAAAATACGCAACATATGGCTATATTTGATAAATTAAGCAACAGTTGCTATACAAAAATGTTCAATATATAATGAAAACAATTCACAAATTAAGCAACCGTCACAAAATGCCCAACAAATGGTTAATTAATAATACCCAACTGTTGTGTAATTAAAATTGTGCAACTGCTGAGTAACTAGAATTGCTCAACTGTTGGTGAAAACATGTTATCCAACGGTGTTGGGTAAATTTTACGCAACTGTGAAGGAGACACTTTTTTTATTATTGCCTCATTTTCTTAATCTTTTGCACTTTACATAATGCGTAGTTATGATTTTTGATCAAATATACGACTTCAAAGTGGTAAAAAACAGTGAAAGACATTGTGCGCCATATTGGCTATGTCAGTAGAAAAGTAGATTTTGGTTACCATGATCCTCGTCAAAAAGGCATACGGCACTATGCTAATCACTTGTTGTAAAACATTTTGCATGGAAGTATTGTAATTACAAGGACATTCTGTGAGGTTGACCTATTCAGTAGACACAGCTTAATCAATTTACCCCCCCCCCTGCCCTATACCCCCCCCCCCATATACCCTATGCCCCCCCCCCCCCCCCCCCCCCACCGCTTACGTTCAACTCTTGCTTCAAATATGTCTTTTTAAATATAATTTAGATCATGTTAGACCCCGCGCCGTTCTGAGAGGGGAGTTTACGGAAGTATGCAAAACTTGTATTCAAATCTTTTTTTCTTCTCACTAGAGCGTAATTCGTTTAAAATTATATTTTTGATATTTAAGAAAAAAAGGATTTCTCCAAATTTTGTTCCTATTAGCGAAATTTAGACCCTCATATCTTAGCCATTTCGATAAATAAACATGATAAACTTTAAATCGTTTAAAGTAATCATTTACGTCTATGGCACGTGTCCGAGAAGTCTTAATGTCGCAGGGTCTTGCATTAAAAGACAGTGGGGTGGAGAAAATGAGCATTTATACACAGCTCTATGGAGAAAAATTTACATAATCGTCGATATCTCGAAAAGAAAATCATTAATCAAACATAATATTTTTTCAAATTAACTTTTTTGGGCAGGGAATATACGGTTTTCTTCTTTAAAAAAAAAAAAAAAAAAAAAAGATAAAAAAACTAGATAATGACTTTTATTAGTCAGATTGTAGCTTATTTAACCAAACGGACGGATCTTTCATGATGAAACAGATGTGTATACTAAGAGAACGAAGTGTACGGGCCGTAATAATATGTGTTAGAACCAATTTTAACTAGAAGTCTAGTTATCATTGCCGGCAAGTCAGTTTAGACAGCAATGCAGGGGTGAAGGTCAAAGCGCCTTGACCCTCTGTATAGGTTGCACACCACTAAATACATCTCCCATAGGGTTACACGTGAAATGCACACTTTTAAAATGGATATTTCTTGACGTTATAAGAAACTGGTAACTTGAAATTTGGTTTCAACTTGAAGATGAAAGCCATGACTACTAACTCAACAACTCATATATGGGGGGTAACCGGCATAATTTTGAGCTAGAGCCTTTTCAAAAAGTACGAGTTGAGTTTTCCTGGTCACACGCAATTGTTGATTAAGATTATTGCGTCAGATACCGGAAATGACCTGAACACAAATGTCTCTGTTAAAATATTAAAAAATCATCATTGCATCAATTTTTTTGGACCTGAAGAACGCTGATGTGTCTGTCAAAATTCACACTATATTAATTTCGCCATAACTTGTAGTAAATACCCTAATTTTAAACTGTAATTTACAATAGGTCTCCCGTTTCGGCATAGAAACGGGCCGGTTTTGGACTTTTGCCTCAAAGGGGGTAGGGCCAGACGTTATTTAGTGGTGTGAAACCTTAAGCGGTTGCATACTTCAACAACATTGTGTAAAATGTTGAGTAAATATTTAAGCAACCTTTTTGCAGTGTATGTTATATATCTGAGCGCTAAAGTTCCATGGCACGGATTTCCTTTAACAAGTAGATAGGAAAAGGTCAAGTTTAATTATAAAAGTGTGAAAGATCATTTCATATTTCTATTTTCAGACTTTGTGCCAACATTGTCTATAATGTCTTTGGGTTATAAACTAAGGGATTGTATAAGGCCCACTATTCTAATTTGTATCATAACGCATAAAGATTTGTTTAGCCGCTGTCGTGAATAGTTTTAAAAACTGACTTCGATCGTAATTGCTGAATTCAATGAGCAGATTATACCTATACTTTTAATAAATTATAATGCTTTATAGTTACATAGGATGATTTATTTAATACTTTGGGCCGTATTCTCGTAATAAACGCGTTTTAGATTTAACATTGTGTCTAAATTAAACGCGAGTTTATCTTTTAAACGACACGTTTAACAAACCCGTTTTTAAACTCGGTGAATCTCGTCTTCAGAGTGGTCGTGCGTTTAATGTACATGTATACAGGTATTTAATTTATTGTGGCCTAAATGGATTACAGTAGATATCGACCAAATAACTCAAATGCACGTGTAGTTTTAAGACTACACGATCTGCACTTACGAATGATTACTACAAGTAATCATTTACGGCATTCAGTATGTGTATGAGTTTAAAAAAACATGAGGTCTACCTGTTTATCTTACAGTGGTTCTGATTGGTTTATTACAAGATGTACTCATATGAATGGCCAATTCAAATGCAGCTTGTAAAATGTTTCACTCCCATCTTCATCAGGGAAACAATTATTCTTACAATGTCTCTCATTGGTTCAATAAATGATGTATCCATCTTTTTAACCAATAGGCCGGTAGTTCTCAGGGGGTTATGTTAAAAACGCACGTTAACACTTTCCACACAGATATTAGTTCGACCATTTTCAAAACAGATTTTTCAGAAACCTTTCCCAACTTTTAAAGTCTACCTCGAGAATAACTGAACGAATACTACGAATGTTTGTACTTATTTTATGCATTTCTAATGGTGATTCCAAATATGAAAATGACATTAAATTATGTGGACATTTTTTTTAAAACATTTTGTTAAATGTTGGAACGTCGTCTGCAGCGACGCTTAACGTGTGGAAAGTGTTAAACTACCCTCATACCCATGTTAAAGTTAGACACAGTGCCCCTCCTTTTCAAAATAGTTTTTTCTCAAACTTTGAGCCCAATTGGGGTGTTACCTTATCAATGTATTGTACAGCTCTTGTCTTGCATTGATATAAAGTCTGAAACCATACCATTTAATATACAGTTCTTAATATATATTTCTTAATTCAATATATAGTTCTTAATATAAGTTAAAAGTGTAACGGGTTTGCCGTCGGACAATTTATCTGTCAAGCTTTCGTCAGGATTAGCTCCGACTTCTTCAGGACCAAATTATTATATATAATATTAAACAAAACATAGAGATTGCCACTTCTCTTGTTATCATCATTTGGACTGCCCCTTGCCCGATGATTTGAGAGTAGGTGCCCTTTCCTACTTGTGAAAGAATTGGTGGCTCTGAAAAGAGCCGTTCAAATGGATTGCCGCTTCTACTGAACAGAGATGGTGGCTCTGAAAAGAGCTCTACACGTAGGTTGCCACTGGCCTACTAAATATAAATTTGGTTATAATAGAACCTCCAAAGGACTTTCCCTTGACCAATGTTGCGATCTTATACAGTTTATCGGGGATAGATATGACGTTCATCCGCATGAGAGCCTCAAATAATATGAAGAAAGACAGCGAAGGGGAAAATGTATGACAAAAACAAGAATCTATGAGCTCCGTGACAGTGGAAATGATTTGTAGCCAATTCTGTCAATAAAGAGAATCTTCTCCAATATCCCTGTACTACATGGACAAAAAAACATGCAACGTTACCTGAAAACTGTGGTGTCATGCTGGGAGGTCTATCGTCAGGACCAGCTACTTTCCTTTTCTCCAAGTCTTTGGAAAGTCTTCCAAATATGTCATGTACAAGGAGGCAGATACACGAATATTTGCACACGTAAAGTATTGTGTCGAAACCTTAGGATACTCACGAGTTGTCATCGAACCAACTGATTCCGACATTTATTATGATAGACATTTACTTCAGCACAAGGATCACTTGTTTTTTAGAGCTCTGAATACATAAGGCAAATACAAACGTTTACTTGCCTTGTCACACCATTGCCGGCAATCTACAAGCCAAGTATATAGCCCACACATTACATAAATTCTTCAGAGTGCATACACCTTGAATGGTTGTGATACCGTTTCTTATTCTTTTCAAAGAGGTAAGCGAATTGCCCTTAAAGCAGCCTCGGAAAGTGCACATTCTCTCGCCCCGCTTCTGGAGTATGGCCTACATCAGGCCGTAGCCTTAAAGAAGATGAAGTGATCTTCGATATGTTTTTTCTTTCATTATACAACAGCAACGGTAACAATCATGATTCACTGATTAGAGAACGTGCCCACATGTTTGCAACAAGGAAGGGTGATATTCGTACACTTCCACCAACTGAGGATGCCTTAAGTTGCATGTTCTTCGTAGTCTCCATCAACTTGCTTTCTGGAAGCGAGCTGCAGAAGAGAGTCCACAACTACCAAAGTCAAGAATGATTGTTTAGTAGCAACGTCAATGACGAAACCTTCCAAACCTGAGTCAGTAAAACACAAATTCAAATGCAATTCCTAAGGGCAAATGTCTCAGAAGGTGCATGTGTACAAAAGCTAACGTAAAGTACTCTTTCATCCTAAGGAATGTCATAGAATTCCTGCAGTTATAATTACAGATATTGAATATATAGTCAAACATGATATGTGCATGATGTATCTCCATATCTTAGACTTATGTTAACATCTGGTTGAGAATATCTTCCTAAATGATTCCTCTTAATGATCTTCCTGGTGCTCGAATAATGTACCAGCACCATGTTTATTTTGATTATACCGATAATGTACTATGTTGTTTATATACATAAAATATTGAAACCGTACACAAAGCCTGGATCCCATTAGACTATTTGAACCTATCAGGGGTTAAGTGTAACTGTTAAAGGTAGATGTTCCGATTTTCAACTTGAAGTTTACAATTCGACATGAAAGGTCATCCTCAAAAAAGTCGTATTCCAAAGTTTGAGTTGCATAACTCTAATGGTTCTTATTTTAGACGCACAAGATGCCGTGAAATGTGCCTATTGAGTTGTACACAAACTAATTGGTGGTAAACCACTTTTCGCGGTAATTCGATGTTATTTCACCGATTTCTTCGTAATAATACTGATTTGGACCGTCAAATTTCAGTATGTTAATCAGAAAAATATGATCTTTCATATGATATGAAAATCTCCATATGTTTGAAATTACCGCGAATGGTGGTATACCACCGATATAGTTTGTGTACTACTCAATGGGTACAGTTCACAGCATCTTGTGCGTCTAAAATAAGAATAATTAGAGCTAGGCAACTCAAACTTTGGAACACGACTTTTTTAAGGATGACCTTTCATGTAGAATAGAAAACTTCAAGTTGAAAATCGGAACATCTACCTTTAAGTAATGGCTTAACAACAGTGCTCTTAAAATGTGATGGTAAACTATATGTCTCAAGTGACAGGTTTATAATCTTTGTGATGGTTGGGAGGAGTAGATATGTTCCTTGTTGACAATCCATGTAGGAATAGGATCCAGTTGGCAATGCTTGGATATAACATGAGGAATATTCATAACTACGAAGCATTATAGTCATTTCAACCTACAGAGATGCAATCTACCATACCAGTGGCAGATGGTGAAGGACACAATTGGCCCAATATTCAAAAGTATTGGTTTACTTACCACAGTGTTAAAAAGGTAAACAACTAAAGTGCCTATTTGTGCCCCCCCCCCCCCCCCCCCCCCCCCCCCCCTCTCTCTCTCTCTCTTTTATGATTAAAAGAGAGAGAAAAAATGAAATATCCATATCAAGGGGCGACAAACACAAATGTCATAAGAAAATTAAAATGAGACACGCCCAATTTCAGACTGATTTTGCTTGATTGCTCACATAGCCTCTCGATAAACCATGATTCATCTGTGTACGAGTCCAATTTCATTGATCAGCCCGGACCAAAAAATGGTGTAGATAAGTAAACCTTCGGAGGTTGCACAATGTCCTGTTTGCGAAGTACAGGACATGTTTGTTCATTGTTTTGGCACGGGAAGTTACCCATGGTGGATCAAAGTATATTGAACTTCCTAAACCAGGGATGTTATGAAGAGATAAGAAACATATTACTGTCAGAGCGTTTAGTCAATATAGTAATCTGGGGAGGGGAGTACAGCCAATGTTACATACCATGTGCCATCAAAATAAATCTCACTTTTTCATGTTCACTTTCACCCAATGGCCCTATATGTACTATTTATAATTCAATGACCCACCTCTTACAATGTTCGTCACTCGTAGAACCTAAATTTGAAGTTTGTCGCCCAAACAAACCCCATCTTTTGGGTGTCCCCAAAACCTCTAGCTTCCCACTAACAACATTATTCTCCTACCAAACATTGGCCGAGTGCACCAAATGGGCGTAACTTATTATGCCCTAACTGCAGCGCAAAACTAGAGAGTAAGATCGGAAATGTAACCAGCGAGGTTTATATCCATATAAATTAACATCGACCCACTTAAACAATATGTGTCGCCCTAGTTTAGATGTCACATGTTGGGAGCTGTTGGGCCACAGGTGCTTGATGGCAAAAATAGTAGGTATGTTTTAATATACGAGTTCATCCTCCCTCGTTGAGGTAAGAAATGGCCTACGTGCGTGCGTTATAGTGAACTTTCATACTCAACGTTTAACACTTTCCACGTGGCCTTTAGTTTTTTACCATATTTAATATACAAAACGGTTAATTTTTTTTCAAAAACATTTCCCAACTTTCAAGGTCTATCTCAAGGATTACTGATCCAATAGTGGGCATATTTGTACTAATTTTGATGTATTTGTCATGCTGTTTCTAAATATGGTAATGAATTTCGATAATGTTTTGAAACATTTTGTGAAATATTGGAATAACGTCTGTCGCGTGAAAAGCGTTAAGGAAGTTAAGGAAGAATGTTTGTGCCAATTTATCAGAGCATCATTTGTAGTATAAAGTGAAATGTTAGGGACCATTCCTATCCAGAGTTATAACTATTTTACTAAAAGAACCCATTTTTTTAGCTGTCCACCGATAGGTAAAACAGAACAAAGTAAAGAAAAATTTTAAAACTCATCATTATCATATCAGGAAGTGTTTTTTTCTCTTATAATGCAAAATCATAGAATCCGTCAAAAAGAGTAGGTTAAAGTCTTATTGTAGTCACTGATTATTTATTTTAGGCACACCATTCCCACCTGTGTTTGAAACTCCCGGGCTTTAATCTTATTTGAATATGAATGACCGTGGTTACATTTTGCTGCCCACTTAGAGTGGGTAGATATCAAGAGAATTAAGCGTTTCGTGGACAGCTAAAAAGGGTTATTTTTTTTAAACAGGCATAGCTCCTGATATAATTGATCGATTTCAATTATTTCTTTTGTCATATGAACGGAATAAGTTGCTCTTTGAATAAGTGTCTCTTTGGTTTGTCAAATTTGTTTGGTCTATTTTTAAACAAATATTCATTCCCGTACAACTTCTTTTTGACTCACCCTGTACAGTAAAAGTGGAAATGTTAGTTGTGAAATATTTTTGCGCTTTGCAAATTTTGAACAATTTCGCTTGTTTTAAATTTTGCGATTTTGAGCTTCCTATAAACATAGCTCTACTGTAGAGCCCACTCTCTGAAACTAAAATATTGAATATTCAATTTTAAAGATTGTGCTGATGGAAGGATCTTAATACATTGAAAATATTCTATCTAATAGAGTGAAATTTCAATATATTGGATTGAAGTTTCACTCTCTTTAGATTGAACATTTTCAATTTTTTAAGGGGGACTCAAGGAAGTCACTTTTTGAATTTTAATTATTGAACTATGACTCAAATGTATCATGTCGGAACCGGTCCACGCAAACTCAAGTCATTTCGAGTATGCAAATTTCGCAAAAGCCCCTTGGGTTTTATTGACATGAATTTGAATCGTTATAGTAAACCATTTACAATTATGACAATGGTAGTGGGAGGAGTAGTTTTTGATTGATTGGGAGCAATTGGATCCAATTGCACCCTTTGAGATGACATGAGTTTCCGTGTCCTGGTTCCGACATGCTGCAGTCGATACGGCCCATTACTATAGCAGAATCGATGACGTGGATTTTTGTGCCAGGTTAAGCGGCGGCGGCGAACGCGGGAGGGGAGGGGCCGGGGATGGGTGAGGAAGTATGCAGAACTTGAATTCAAAATCTTCTGAAAATATTATTTCTGTCAACTCTACGCGGTGGCGGCGCGAATAGACCGGGAAGCGAGGGGGCGGGGTGCAGAAGTTAGCAGAACGTAAATTCAAAATCTTTTAAAAAGATTATTTTAGTAAATTCCACGCGGCGGTGAACGGAGAGGGTGCGGGCTTGCTGAAGTATACATAACTTGAATTCAAAATCTCTTTAAATAATTGTGTCTATCAACTCCACGTGTCTTAAAATCAAGAGGGGGGGTTACGGAAGATTGCAAAACTTAAATTCAACCTTAAAGATTAGGTAAAGATCATTAGTGTCAACTCCACGTGTCTTAGAATCAAAAATGTCTTTTTAAATACTATTTAGATCATGTTAGACCCCGCGCTGTTCGGAGAGGGGGGTTTACGGAGTGTGCAAAACTTAAATTCAACCTTAAAGATTTGGTAAAGATCATTAGTGTCAACTCCGCGTGTCTTAGAATCAAAAATATCTTTTTAAATACTATTTAGATCATGTTAGACCCCGCTCCGTTCGGAGAGGGGGTTTACGGAAGTATGCAAAACTTACATTCAAAATCTTTTTTTGTTCTCATTAGAGCGTAATACGTTTAAAATTATATTTTTGATATTTAAAAAAAAGTTTTTCTCCGAATTTTGTTCCTACTAGCGAAAATTAGACCCTCATATTTTGGTCATTTCGTTAAATATACATGTAAAACTTTAAATCGTTTAAAGCAATCATTTATGTATATGGCACGTGTCCGAGAAGCGCCAATGTCGCACAATCTTGTATTAAAAGACAGTGGGGTGGAGAAGATGTGCTTTTATACACAGCTCTATGGAATAAAATGTACATTATCGTCGATATCTCGGAAAGAAAATCATTAATCAAACATGGAATAAAATTTACATTATCGTCGATATCTCGGAAAGAAAATCATTAATCAAACATGATATTTTTTCAAATTAACTTTTTTTGGCAGGGAATATGCGGTTTTCTTCTTTAAAAAAAAAAGAAGGATAACAAAAACTAGATAATGACTTTATTTGGTTAGTCTACAATGAACATATTGCCTGTTTTGGTTACAACCAATCTTTCCCATTAATGAGAACTTTTACAATCAACACACACACGCACATCCCTCCCGTGCATGTCGGAACCGGTCCACGCAAACTCAAGTCATTTCGAGTATGCAAATTTCGCAAAAGCCCCTTGGGTTTTATTGACATGAATCCTTATAGTAAATAATTTACAATTATAACAATGGTAGTGGGAGGAGTAGTTTTTTGATTGATTGGGAGCAATTGGATCCAATTGCACCCTTTGAGATGACATGAGTTTCCGTGTCCTGGTTCCGACATGTATAAAAGTATATATTTTTGGAAAAAGAAATGGAGCAGAAAATCCAAACTTGGCATCAAGGAAGTGGGCCTCATTTCTAAAAGCAATAGCCTAGCAGTTTAGAACATACAATTTGGTGAATTTGATGTAATATACACTCTTCAATATCTATTTTGGATTATCATACACTCATGTACATGTAGACTACTTTTACATTCACCGCGGCAATTTTGGTGGCCATCTTGGTATTAAAGTATGTTATTACAATCTAAATATACTGGATATGAGTTACTAGTTGTCTATTATTCTATTATATACCCCCAATGTTAAAACGCTACTTTCATAATACATTTTGGTTGATATTATCCCATTTTATGGAATTCCAACAATTTGTTTAGTCATTTTATTGGGACATACTAGATATGAGTTTCTGGTGGTCTAATACATACATCCCATCATTAAAACTATATTTTCATCATACATTTAGGTTGATATTATCCTATTTTATGGAATTTGACAATTTTTGCAGCCATTTGGGGAACCATTTCGGGAACCATTTTGGATTTTCAACTGTGTAAACAAAGCAAAAATACTGGATATGAGTTACTAGTGGTCTTCCACCATTTCGGTTAATATTATGCTATTTAATGGAATTTTGACCACTTTTGACCAATTTTAGCCATTAATTTAGCGGCCATTTTGGTTTTAAAGTATGTTAACAAAGTAACAATATTAGATATGAGTTTCTAGTGCTCTAACACATACATCTTATTGTTTAAAATATACTCTGATCATACATCTTGATCTTGGAGTTAGGTGTATTAATATGGCAAAAGTTCTGGATATGAGTGTCTAGTAGTCTAATACATACCTCACACTATTAAAACTATACTTTCACCATACAATTTGATTGCTATATGTCATTTTATGAGATTTGATCAGTTTGGGCGGCCATTTTGGACGCCATCTTGGATATCTAGAGAGCATCGGGTTCTTTTCACTGTTAACATCTAAAAGACATCCATTAAAATTGGTTTGGTTGAGTACTGGGGTGCACGTGAACCCCCTGTACATACCCGACGACTATATTGTAATAAGACTGTTGTGCTTGCAAACAAATGTATTACCATTTTATAGTACATCAATGGCACTTACAGTTTTCGTTTGATTTTCGTGCTTTAAATACAAAATGTCAATTTATTGAGAAAGCACATGGTTCGATGTATGTTTTAAATTGGGTATTTGATAGCGTACACGTAGCTCGTGGGCAAAAGGTAACTATTTGTATGGAAGACAATACCATCAATATCGCCAACTATTTACCCCAAAAATACCCCCAGATTGTCCCCTTCATAGCAAGCAGGAGTTCCCAAACGGTTGCAATTGTGCATTTTAATTTGGTGATTGGTGATGTGTTTACCTACATTGTAAGCCAAACAAATCGCGGTATAATGATATGCTTGTGCCATCATGTAGTTTCGACTAGCCTACTAATACGTGTGTGTAATAAGTTTCACTTTAAACCAGGGCCAACGCGTCATATGTATTATAACTACCCCATCACAGATCTAGTGCTTCTAGCGTGTGATAGGTTCATAGGTTGATGGATACGAGGGGCAGTCAATAAATAATGAAAGTGATCATGGTATGAGATGCATGAGTGATTCTATTGAGGGGATAATGTGATCAATACAAAGTATGAACCTTTGTCTTTCAAACAATACACTTTTGGATTGTTAGATACCTTTGGTTATGTACCGTCATTAACATAAACACAATAGGTTTCAGACACTGACTGAAATCTGTCAATTAAATTATTTGGCTGGATATGTAATTCGTTGAATATGGGTTGATTGATACATTTGCGTATATCTCGGCAATGCAAGCATAAAAACAGATAACACTTGGCTTAGATCTGAATGCCTTAATACGAACAAGAAGGGACCATCTCAAATACGCTTTTATTGAGCAAAATCCGCAATAATATACCTTAGAAAACAACAAAGGATAAAGAACAATGGAGGGATTATAATTTATAAAGTTCATAAAATTTCCTCAAACCATTGAAATTATATGACGATTACTAATACAATACATATCTAGTAGCTCTAAAGATAACAGTAATAAGAGAGGTTGTGGCAGCCATCTTTGATTGATACATTCATGTATATCTTCATTTTGACTATCACAATATTTTTACACATTGATTTAAGCATTTTTCATTATTTCTGATTAGAATTTGAAGGCACAGTAAGCTTTTATCTGGTAAATTTCATGATTTTAGCCATTTTGGGCCCGTTTCAAAATCATCTGCCGTCTGCGCATGCGCATTTTTTCTGCAGGTTTCATGCGAATAAGTTCAGATAATTAGTTAACTATCATATGGAATCTTCCAAACTGGTTAATTACTTGAATTTTTCCTAAATTGTTTGATTTTCTGCAATATTAGTGATTCACTGACTGGGCATTTTAAAATGAAAATTAGCTATTTGAAATACTGATATTGTATACCTTTTATTCAATTGCTTCTCCTTACTTTTTCCTCTTATACTACACATTCCAAATTACACAGGGATTATTAAAGTTACTATCTTTTGTATCATATTTATGCGGAAAAAGTCGGGATTTACCTGCTTCTGATGTCATGTTATGCAATCTTCTTACCACGTGTTTCATAAAAACAATTCAAATTTCCCGCCAAATAACTGATTTAGCAGTGTCCCAAGTATACTTACTTTGAGACAATGCTATGACGTCATAGTTCACACTTAAAAAATCCAAAAGTGTATTGTTTAGAAGACAAAGGTTCATACTTTGTATTGATCACATTTTCCCCTCAATAGAATCACTCATGCATCCCATACCATGATCACTTTCATTATTTATTGACTGCCCCTCGTACATGTAGGTTTAACCAGGCATGTGAAACAAACATCTGTCTATTGTTGAGATTTGGTTCACATATAGCGCACTCTATACGAGCCGTCACATGCGATTAGGGCAAGCAGTGAAGCGTAAACTGTCAATCATTCGTTGTGAAATTCGTTGTGTAATTATTATTCATTGTCCGTGTCATCGTGTCACAAGCGTCATCATAATAAACAATAAGACGTGTTCCAGGCCGTCGTAAATAGATCTGATTACAATATTCGTTAGAAGCAAATAACGCCACGCCCAACCCCCCCGATTACAAGATTCATTAGATGCAAATAACGCTACGCCCCCCCCCCCCCCCCCCCCCCCCCCCCCCCCCTCTGTCACTGTCAGACGAATCCATCCACAATTTCAAATTCGTATTTTGTTCCACGTTCAAATTAATTTCAAATAAACAATTCTGAATGTTTCGTGTCATATAAGAACTAAATTCTGTCATCATCAAAGCATATCAGTGTCACTCTAAATCACAATCAGCTTTTTGTTACTATTGATGTACTATTTCTGTGCCACAAATCGTGTTTTGAGCCGATAAAAACCACCATGTCTCATGTCGTCTGGTTTGCTACAAACATGATGGTGCGCCCCCTAACGAACCGTCACAGGCCAATTAACGTATAGGTAGGCGGGCTTGACTTTTTCGAGATACTTGTCCCATAGTTATATAGTCCCTGGTTCAATGTGAACCCAGTGAACCACGGTTTAGATGTGCAGTGTGTGAGTACTGACTGGTTGATCCTGTTAACACTGACAGACGTGATAATAATACTCTATAGATAAGATGTTAGTTTAGTACACACATCATTCTGGATGCCATCGTTTGTGTTACAATCGATAATGGGAGTATTAACATCATCAACGGGACTGTCGCGCTGCATAACTTCTGCCACAATTGTACTGTTCTCATTGTCAACTGTTACGGCGCTTTTGGAGATATCAGTAACAGCACCGGGAAACCCTGTTCGTGCTAACGGTGTCTTGGCTATTCGCTGTCAGATATGGAACTTGCCAAATGATTACTTTGTGGTTCTGTATCGTAGATACACCGCATCTAATTTTACAGAGCAAATTACATCGAACAGCTTCATCATTCTATCAGATCGTGAGTAAAAAAAAATGTACTCAAATTTGGGATTTTATATCTTAAATTCTGTAAAAAATGTCACAGATCTCTTTATTAAGTCAGACAGGTTATCTAATTATCTTTTTAAAGAATTTAAATTGGTTGAAATTGGTTGTGGTAAACATATTTATGTTCATTTGCGTAAAAGTGAACATTTTATAAACCGAACAAGGTTTGTGATGTTTTCTCTTATAAAATCTTAATAAATAATATAATTCCACTATAATTGAAAACGATCCACACTCTATTCAGAGCTGAGTCCGACTATCACCACAGCTAATTGTTTTGTTGTTGTTGCTATATTCGTGTATTAATGTCATTCTTTTGCCATTATTTCGAATTTATTGTTTTTAAAAAATAACTGAGAATGTTTGATTTGTCTTTATTAGTTAGCTATTGTGTATCATATATGAATTAACTTGTTCATTAATATCAAGCATTATTGAGTAAAATATTCAATATTGTGTTCGGTTTCAAAATGCATTAACTTTACGAAAATAGTCATATCTGGTAAATGGTACCATGAAATGTCATGATTCTTTTTTGCTGATTATAGTAAATAAATGAATCTATTACCGCATATTTTGTTTGCCTTCCTGTTCAGACCGCGCATTTCTTGCCGTGAGCTACTTAAGAGATGGTAGCACGATTTACTTCCTGACGTTGACAAATGTGGTGAAAGAAGATAAAAGGGACTATTTTTGCGAGGTTTATTATGCAATGCCTGCCTATGTAAAAGTTGCGGAAGCATCGGTCAGCGTAGCAGTCCAATATTTCCCTTCTTACCACCCGATATGTTCCACAACGCCGGCATTGAACGTATTCCCTCCCGTAATGGAAGGCACTGAGGTGGTATTGAATTGTACCAGCGAGGCAGCAACTCCTACTGTATCGTTAAAATGGAGTCAATCAGGCCGCGATTTACAAGATGTACATCTTAATTATGGCGGGAACGTTTACAGTGAATACAGATTCAGACTATCTCGAGCAGACCACAATCAAGTATTTCGGTGTACTGTTACGAGCCCGGCGTTTCCTTCGTTGACATCATCGTGTTATATTGGTCCTTTACGTGTGACAACAGATCCCAACCGACCTATGACCTCTGCACCGGATTCTGTCAGAAACATCGAGGATAACTTGTTGACGATCGCAACCGATGCGGGAACCGATGTCATCCCATCCGTGGCAAGTGACATTGATAACAGAAACAAATCAGGAATGATAAATACATGCGCAAACACGTGCTCGACATCCGACATGAATGTTGTATTCGTGGTTGTGTGTACCATTGTCGCATGGCGTTCTGTGCCTATAGTGTGTTTTTAATGATCGGGATTGCTATGGTCACCAAAACGCAAACGCTTCCGCAATACGCGCATCCTCCTATATGTGACGTGTTCTACCAAAACCAGACACAATTGGGCAAGATATCAAAATTGAGTTAGTAATTGATTATTAAACTAGAGATCTTCAGCTTTACAGTGGTACCTCTCTTTTTTTAATCGGACTTCCCAAAGCGGAGTTACATCATTTTCAAGTTCGTCTTTTACGGTCTTTATGAAAACTCCAAACTGAGATATCGCCCTTTAAAGTAACTAGAACTAGGCTTTTTAATAGAACTAGGATTTTTTTAAATCACTGAAACATACATTTAGGATGATTTTTTAATCTGAATCTTTCACAATATTGTTATAAACACTCTGAAGATTAATTATTTACCAGAAACTCAAATTCCCCAAAAAATCACCCCCAATCATGTTTTGGGCTATTTCTCAGTTTGGAGCTCTGCCCAATTCCGTCTGGTTTCGGTAGAACACGTCACATATAGGCGCGCGTACGAAAGAAGAAACAACGCTTCAGTGGCAGAAAAGACAAGATAACAAAACTGACCTTTACATGGATCTTGCTAGGATAGACATGGACAATACGGAGAATAGGGCGATGTTTGTGAGAAAAGCAACCGAGCAAACTTGCAATGACGTTACGAACAGGCCAACAGTTCATTAAACAATGCCTTATATGGTAGGAAAATGATTATCTAATGTATATTGACCATTTTGATTGAACACAGAACTATAATGTTCATTTAAACGAATTTAAGTGCACATCCCCAACCTGTGATTATTTGAAATTCGCGCCCGGTTGTCTGTGTCGAAAGTGCTGATGGGATAGCCATACCCAATATTGTGTGTGATTATATCGTAACTAAAACCGCCTCATCAGCAACAGGTCGCTGGGCGGTATAACGCAGGAATTTAATGCATATAAATCGATAATATCAATACATGAAACAGAGACGCGGACATCTCGTAAGTCTTTCGTCATAGCTTTGATCAATATGGCGACGTCCATACATGTGATTGTGTTTATTTCTAAAGCCAATTTTGTCTTTACGCGGTACTTTTAAAAACTTAAACCTACATATGGGGTCTGTGTATGTTATGTATCTGAGCGCTAACGTTCCATGGCACGGATTTCCTTTAACAAGTAGATAATAATAATAAATAATAATACTGAACATTTATAATGCGCGCAAATCTGTCAAAGCACTCATGGCGCCTTCAGCAATTAAACAAAAGAAACAATAAAACCAGAGCAGAGAACATTATACATATACAAATAATGCATAAAAAAGCAACAAATGTATAGGAAAAGTTTAATTATAAAAGTGTGAAAGATCATTTCATATTTCTATTTTTAGACTTTGTGCCAACATTGTCTATAATATCTTTGGATTATAAACCAAGGGATTGTATAAGGCCCACTATTCTAATTTGTATCATAACGCATAAAGATTTGTTTCGTGAATAGTTTTAAAAACGGACTTCGATCGTAATTGCTGAATTCAATGAGCAGATTATAACCTATACTTATAAATTATAATGCTTTATAGTTACATAGGAGGATTTATTTAATACTTTTGGCCGTATTCTCGTACTCAACGCGTTTCAGCTTTAACCTGTGTCTAAATTAAACGCGAGTTTATCTTTTAAACGACATGTTTAACAAACCCGTTTTTAAACTCGGTGAATCTCGTCCTCAGAGTGGTCGTGCGTTTAATGTATACATGTATTCATTTATTGTGGCCTAAATGGATTACAGTAGATATCGACCAAATAACTCAAATGCATTTTTAAGTCTACAGGATCTGATTTAAGCTTGCCCCAGGCACGGTTGAGTAATCATTTACGGCATTCAGTATGTGTATGAGTAAAGTAAAACGCACGTTAACACTTTCCACACAGATATTATTTCGACCATTCAGATTTTTCAGGAACCTTTCCCAACTTTTAAAGTCTACCTAAAGTATAACTGAACGAATACTACGAATGTTTGTACTTATTTTATGCATTTCTAATGGTGATTTCAAATCTGAAAATGACATTAAATTATGTGGACAATTTTTAAACTTGTTGTGAAATGTTGGAACGTCGTCTGCAGTGACGCCTAACGTGTGGAAATTGTTAAACTACTCCTATACCCATGTTTAAAGTTAGATGCAATTCAATGAGTTAGACGCGGGTTTTTAAGCTAAACATGCATATAACTTTGACTTTAAACGCATCGTTTAACTAAACGTAATGCTCAAAAATGTGTTTAAATTTAAGTTATATGCGCGTCTAGCTTAACATCAAAACCGCGTTTTAATACGTACGAGAATGCGGGCATTTATTTCGCGTTTAATTTTCAGCGTTACTTGTTAACTTTCAGTGGCGTCACTATGTTATTGATATTGGGATGGGGGCAAGAAATGAAAGTCAACCTACAACATTGTTTTAAGTAAAGAAACGCGCGAGTAGCGTGGCAACATTTTCGACTTTACACTTATTTGTGGCACGATTAAGTTACATTTTGGCTATTAACAAGTTTGTACCAAAGAATATTGCATTTTGGGGACTGATATGCGCGCGTAGCACGCTGAAGATTTTCATTATTATTTAAGTATACATGTAGATGGTTGAAAAGTTCGGACAGGGGGAAGTATGAGGAATGAAAAGTTCGGATAGGTGGGGAGTTGAGGGATGTGCCCCCCTCCCCCTCAAAATAGTTTTTTTCTCTCAAAGTTTGAGCCCAATTGGGGTGTTACCTAATCAATGTATTGTACAGCTCTTGTCTTGAAATGATATAAAGTCTGAAACCATTTAATATACAGTTCTTATATCATGTACTGCCAAGTCCTAAACAAACCAATTAATGTACAACTCTTATGTCATGAAATGTTCAATGGTCGATGTACAGCTCTTATATCATATACTTTTCCAAGTCTTAAACCATGTAATGTACACATTTTATGTACTGAAATATTGAAAGTCTTTAAACATTTAATATACAGTTCTTGTATCATGTAATGTTTAATTCTTAAACAAACAAAACTAATGTAAGTCTTATCGCCTGTCACGCACGGGTCGTCTGTCTGGTAAGGTTAAAGTATTAAAACATATTATAATGTACGGCTCTTATTAGAGAATAATGACTGCGTAACAGCTGTTTTCGTGAATTTGTTTTGAAATCAAGGTTATTATTATGGTCTGAGGGACAATTCCGAACGACCATAACAACAACCGAGGATTTCAAATATGCATCTTTTTCAGTACACTGAACCCCAAACTAGAGTGGGTGACTCTAGAAACAGAGTCCAGCTACTACGCGACTCTATGTCTAAAATGACTCCATATTGGGGGTCATCAGTAACGACTCTTTAGAGGAGTCAACAAAGTATGACTCTTCAAGAGAGTCGAATGACTCCCAAAATGGAGTCATTTTAGACATAGAGTCGTGTAGTAGCTAGACTCTGTTTCTAGAGTCACACAGACTCCATTTAAAGAGTCATTCTGACTCCATTTGAAGAGTCCATTTGAAGCCGTGTGCAGACGGCAATCAGCCTATACATGCATGCATAGGAGAACCCAGGAAGGAGAACAATCAGTTTATGAAGTGAGGTAAGGTTGTAATAATAACAATAAATACGCATGTATTTGCAACTTTTGCTTGTAGAGGCTGCGGTTAACATGGTTAGGAGTCTAAAATCGCAATTCTCAGTTTTCTTGTTTTTGATAAGCTTACCTATTATAATTATAATTTCACTAGTTTTACTCATTTACTGTAACCCAGTATGGCTACCACACTAAGGCTTTAATTAATTTTACAAGCAAAAGTTGCAATTACATGCTTATTTATTATTATTATTACAACTTTACTTCACTTCATAAACTGATCGTTTTCATTCCTTGGTTCTCCCATGCATGCATATGTCTGCTTGCCGTCTGCACTGTAAAATGGCCGCTCCCTCAGCATTGCAGCGTGGAATTATGGGTCAGTTACTATGACAGTATCGACGACTCCACGGTTAGAGTCAATTTACTTTGCATGTAGAGTCAATTTACTTTACATGTAGAGTCAATATGACTCCAGGGGTAGAGTCAATTGACTCTGTCATGAAAATATGCATATTACGGTTAATTTGGATATTTTTTATAATTGTGCATGGCCCGCAAGTAGAGTCAATTGATTCCACAGGTAGGGTCAATTGTACTCTCTTGTGACATTCAGATGACTCATGCTAGTTTACTCCACTTAAAGAGTCACTTGACTCCATTCTGGCTATCAGTGTAATAAATAAGAATAATGACTGCTTAACAACTATTTTCGTGAATTTGTTTTGAAATCCTCGGTTGTTGTTCTGGTCATTCGGAACAAAAAACCTCTTATATTAAACTCTCTAATTATTCTCTAAATAACAAGCATATTGCGATGCGTCAGACTGCGCCGTCGTGAGGCGCGCACTTCAAGATGCAATTTAACGTGGCCAAATGTCGATGCACGCGTGGTAATTTACGCGGGGACGTCTCTATAGTCCGAAGGTTCGATAATCCGAAGATTCTATAGTCCGAAGGTTCTATAGTCCGACGCACGTAATTTACCATTCGTTAGTCCGAATAAGATAAAAGGTTCTTTAGTCCGATAAAAGGGTTCTCTATTACGAAGGTTCTCAAGTCCGAATATAAAAAAGGTTCTACAGTCCGACAGTTCATGTATAGCTATGTATCCTTAGAGAGAAGTTTTCTTATGTAACTGAGGTTTCTAAACTGGAAATATGCTGATTGACACACCTTTGTGACATGGTTCTCTATTGATAACGTTGAATCAAGATATATCCCCAAATTGCGAACATGGTAGAGGCAGAAATAGTTGAAGAACTAATCTGAATATTCTAATTCTAAATCTTATTTTGAGCATTTTTTGAAGATATAATAAACAGTTCCGTTTCGCTATCATTCAATTTCAGTTTGTTTTTTGACATCCATAATCCAATATCAGAAATACACAGTGCTATACGCTGACGGGCTAAACGATCCTCCCCCCCCCCCCTTTTTTATGATTAAAAGAGAGAAAAAAAGAAATATCCATATCAAGGGGCGGCAAAATGAAAATGAGACACGCCCAATTTCAGACTGATTTTGCTTGATTGCTCACATAGCCTCTCTATAAACCATGATTCATCTGTGTATAGGTCCAATTTCATTGATCAGCTCGGACCAAGGAATGGTGTAGATAAGTAAACCTTCGAAGGTTGCACAATGTCCTGTTTGCGAAGTACAGGACATGTTTACGTTTGTTCATTGTTTTGGCACGGGAAGTTATCCAACGGTTCATGGTGGATCACAGTATATTGAACTTTCTAAACCAGGGATGTTATGAAGAGATAAGAAATATTACTGTCAGAGCGTTTAGTCAATATGGTAATCCGGGGAGGGAAGTACAGCCAATGTTACATACCATGTGCCATCAAAAAAATCTCACTTGTTCAAGTTCACTATCACTCAATGGCCCTATATATGTACTATTTATAATTCAATGACCCACCTCTTACAATGTTCGTCACTCGTAGAACCTAAATTTGAAGTTTGTAGCCCAAACAAACCCCATCTTTTGGGTGTCCCCAAAACCTCTAGCTTCCCACTAAACAACATTATTCTCCTACCACACATCGGCCGAGTGCACCAAATTGACGTAACTTATTATGCCCTATATAACTGCAGTGCAAAACTGGAGAGTAAGATCAGAATTGTAACTAGCGAGGTTTACAACCATATAAATTAACATCGACTCACTTCACAATATGTGTCGCCCTAGTGTAGATGTCACCTGTTGGGCAACATGTTCTTGATGGCAAAAATAGTAGGTATGTTTTAATATACGAGTTCATCCCCCTCGTTGAGGTAAGAAATGGCCTACGTGCGTGCGTTACAGTGAACTTTCATACTCAACGTTTAACACTTTCCACATGGCCTTTAGTTTTTTACCATTTACCATATTTAATATACAAAACGGTTTATTTTTTTTCAAAAACATTTCCCAACTTTCAAGGTCTATCTCAAGGCTTACTGATCCAATACTAGTCATATTTGTACTTATTTTCACGTACTTCTCATGCTCTTTCTAAATATGGTAATGAAATTCGATAATTTTGTGAAACATTTTGTGAAATATTGGAATAACGTCTGTCGCATGAAAAGCGTTAAGGAAGTTAGATACAGGATGTATCAACTGAATTGTTTTGTAGTCGTGTGATGTTTGTGCCAATTTATTAGAGCATCATTTGTAGTATAAAGTGAAATGTTAGGGGAAGTCCAGCTTATTTTACCAGTTTTGTAGATACAGTAAAAGTGGAAATGTTAGTTGTGAAATATGTTTGCGCTTTGCGATTTTGAGATTCCTATAAACATAGCTCTACTGTAAAGCCCACTCTCTAAAACCAAAATATTGAATATTCAATTTTAAAGATTGTGCTGATGGAAGGATCTTAATATATAATACATTGAAAATATTCTATATAATAGAGTGAAATTTCAATATATCGGACTGAAGTTTCACTCTCTTTAGATTGAACATTTTCAATCTTTTAAGGGGGGACTCAAGGAAATCACTTTTTGAATTTTGTGAGTGCTGTAATTATTGAACTATGACTCAAATGTATATAAAACTTTTTGGAAAGGAAATGGAGCAGAAAATCCAAACTTGGCATCACGGAAGTGGGCCTTATTTCTAAAAGCAATAGCCTAGCAATTTCGAACATACTATTATCTTGATGTAATATAAACTCTTACAATATCTATTTTGGATTATCATACACTCATGTAGACTATTTTTACATTCACAGCGGCAATTTTGGTGGCCATCTTGGTATTAAAGTATGTTATTACAATGCAAATATACTGGATATGAGTTACTAGTTGTCTATTATATACCCCCAATGTTAAAAACGATACTTTCATAATACATTTTGGTTGATATTATCCCATTTTATGGAATTCCAACAATTTGTTTAGTCATTTTGGGACATACGAGATATGAGATACTAGTGGTCTAATACATACATCCCATCATTAAAACTATATTTCCATCATACATTTAGGTTGATATTATCCTTATTTTATGGAATTTGACAATTTTTGCAACCACTTGGGGAACCATTTCGGGAACCATTTTGGATTTTGAATTTGTTAACAAAGCAAAAATACTGGATATGAGTTACACGTGGTCTAACACATACATCCCATCGTTAGAATTATACTTTCATCATACATTTTGGTTGATATTATGCTATTTTATGGAATTTTGACCACTTTTGACCAATTTTAGCCATTGATTTAGCGGCCATTTTGGTTTTAAAGTATGTTAACAAAGTAAAAATACTAGATATGAGTTTCTAGTGCTTTAACCAACACATATATCTTATTGTTAAAACTATACTCTGATCATACATGTTGGTTTATATATGCCCATAGCCCATATATGGAATGTTACCATTTTTGGCGGCCATTTTGGCAGCTATCTTGGATTTAGGTGTGTTAACATGGCAAAAGTTCTGGATATGAGTGTCTAGTGGTCTAATACATACATCACACTATTACAACTATACTTTCACCATACAATTTGATTGCTACAATATGTCATTTTATGAGATTTGACCAGTTCGGGCGGCCATCTTGGACGCCATCTTCGATATCTAGAGAGCATCGGGGTTTTTTCACTGTTAACATCTAAAATGTGTTTTTAAACACATTTCAAAAGGGTCTTTTAGGGTCCTTAAAAGGACCCTAAAAGAGTGTCTAGTGGTCTAATACATACATCACACTATTAAAACTATACTTTCTCTATACAATTTAATTGCTATATGTCATTTTATGAGATTTGACCAGTTCGGGCGGCCATCTTGGACGCCATCTTCGATATCTAGAGAGCATCGGGGGTTCTTCACTGTTAACATCTAAAATGTGTTTTTAAACACATTTCAAAAGGGTCTTCTAGGGTCCTTAAAAGGACCCTAAAAGACACCCACAAAAATTGGTTTGGTTGAGTACTGGGGGTGCACGTGAACCCCCTGTACATCTGTACAAACCGACTATATTGTAATGGTTCACAGACTGTTGTGCTTCAATTGAAAACAAATTAATGTATTACTAGTTTATACAGTTTTCGTTTGATTCTCGTGCTTTTAATACAAAAATGTAGCACATGGTTCGATATATGTTTTAAATTGGGTATTTGATAGCGTACACATAGCTCGTTTTCAAAAGGTGACTATATTTGTAAGGCAATACCATCCCTATTGCCAACTACCCCCCCCCCCCCCCCCCCCACACACACAACAAAATACCCCCAGATTTTAAACCAGGACCATGTGTACCTAGCACATAAAGTCCCTGACCAGGTGCTTTGAGGTTAGCTAATTCAAAATATATAATCGGTACTAAAAATCTGAGATATACATTAAATGAGCACATTTCTTCTCCGCAGTTTGATACCTCATTCAACAAAATTGAATGGAAACTTTTAAAGTTATGACGATTTCAATGACCGCACGTAACAACAGCAAAGTTGCACTAGGTATAGGATATCATTGCTTTGTGTGTGATTACCATGATTACTGTCATAACTGTGTGCTATCTGAACGAGCCAGATGAATGGGTCTGGAGAGATAACCGCAATTTGCGGGACAAAGGGTGTGACTACATGTAGCTGTGAAGAATAAAAGTCTTAGCTGATTAGCTTTGAGTTTTTTACATTGCGTAATCACACACAAATCAATGATTTCCTATACCTAGTGCAACTTTGCTGTTGTTATGCGCGGTCATTGAAATCGCCATAACTTTAAAAGTATCAAATCGATTTTGTTGAATGAGGTATCAAACTGCGGAGAAGAGATTTGCTCATATAATTTTCATCTCAGATTTTTGGTACCGATTATCTATTTTGAATTAGCCAACCTCAAAGCACCTGGTCAGGGACTTTTTGTGCTAGGTGTATATAACTACCCCGTCACAGATCTAGTGCTTCTAGTGTGTGATAGGTTCCGTATAGGTTCCGTATAGGTTCAATGTGAACCATGGTTTAGATGTGCAGTTTGTGAGTACTGGTTGATCCTGTTAACACTGACAGACGTGTTAATAATACTCTATAGATAATAAGTTAGTTCAGTACACATATCATTATTTGTACCACTGGTGTGGATGCCATCGTTTGTGTTACAATCGATAATGGGAGTATCAACATCATCAACGGGACTGTCGTGCTGCATAACTTCTGCCACAATTGTACTGTTCTCATTGTCAACTGTTACGGCGCTTTTGGAGATATCAGTTACAGCACCGGGAAATCCTGTTCGTGCCAACGGTGTCGTGGCTATTCACTGTCAGATATGGAACTTGCCAAATGATAGAGGAGACACCAACGTGGTGTCTCTATCCCGTAGAAAGAGCGCATTAACAGAAGTACTATCTTCTGGCAACGTATACATTCAATCATCAGTACAGGGTGAGTCAAAAACAAGTGTACTCAAATTTGGGATTTTATATCTTAAAATAATATGTAAAATATGTCACAGATCTTTTTATTGAGGCAGACATGTTATTTGATAACCTTTCTATAGAATATTAGTTGGTTGACATTTGTTGTGGTAAACATATTTTATGCTCATTTGCGTAAAAGGGAACATTTTATTAACCGAACAAGATTTGTGATGTTTTCTCAAGATCTATTAAATTCCACTATTGAAAACGGTCCACACTCTAGTCAGAGCTGTGTCCGACTATCACAACAGCCAATTATTTTGTTGTTGTTGCTATATTCGTGTATTAATGTCATTCTTTTGTCATTATTTCGCATTTATTGTTTTAAAAAATAACTGAGAATGTTTGATTTGTCTTTATTAGTTAGCTTTTGTGTACCATACATGAATCCACTTGTTCGTTGATATCAAGCATTATTGAGTAAAATATTCAAAATTGTGTTCGGTTTAAAAATGCATTAAAGGTAGATGTTCCGATTGCTGGCCCGATTTTCAACTTGATGGTTTCTATTTTACATGAAAGGTCATACTTAAAATTGTCTCATTCCAAAGTTTGAGTTGCATAACTCCGACGGTTCTATTTTTAGAAGCACATGGTCACAAAATATGTGCCCATTGAGTACTACTACACAAACTGGTTGGTGGTTAACCACCTTTGGCAGTAATTCACCACATTTTAGCCTATCATTTCTAAATGGAACATTTCTGGCCCCCAAGATTTTACAGACATAACGAACAAAATATGAGGATTATTCTGATATCAAAATATCTTGATGCGAAAAAAAAATCATAGCCCCAAAAAAGTGATCGGAACATAACACCTTTAACTTTACGAAAATAGTCATATCTGGTAAATGGTACCATTAAATGTCATGATTCTTTTTGCTGATTATAGTAAATAAATGAATCTATTACCGCATATTTTGGTTGCCTTCCTATTCAGATAAAAAATATTTTCAATAATTATTTTACTTTGAGTACACTTTTTTTTACTCACCCTGTAGACCGCGCATTTCTTGCCGTGAAACGATTAAACGATGGCAGCACGGTTTACGTCCTGACGTTGATAAATGTGGTGAAAGAAGATAAAGGGGACTATTTTTGCGAGGTTCGTGCAATGCCTTCCCTCATAAAAGTTGCGGAAGCATCGGTCAGCGTAGCAGTCCAATATTTCCCTTCTGATCACTACCCGATATGTTCCACAACGCCGTCGTCGTTGACCGTAATGGAAGGCACTGAGATGGTATTGAATTGTACCAGTGAGGCAGCAACTCCTACTGTATCGGTAAGATGGAGGAGTCCAAGAGACGATGGCGATTTACAAAGTATAACATTTAATTATGGCGGGAACGTTTACAGTGAGTACAGAGTTAGACCTTCTCGAGCAGACAATGGTATTATATATATGTGCATTGTTAGGAGCTCGGCGTTTCCTTCGTTGACATCATCGTGCCATATTGGTCCTTTACGTGTGACAACAGATCCCAACCGACCTATGACCTCTGCACCGGATTCCGTCAGAAACAACGAGGATAACTTGTTGACGATCGCAACCGATGCGGGAACCGATGTCATTGGAAAAATCCCATCCGTGGCAAGTGACATTGATAACAGAAACAAATCAGGAATGATAAATACATGCGCCAACACGTGCTCGTCATCCGACATGAATGTTGTATTCTTGGTCGTGTGTACCATTGCCGCATGGCGTTCTGTGCCTATAGTGTGTTTTTAATGATCGGGATTGCTATGGTCGCCAAAACGCAAACGCTTCCGCAATACGCGCATCCTCCTATATAGGCGCGCGTACGAAAGAAGAAACAACGCTCCAGTGGCAGAAAAGACAAGATAACAAAACTGATTATATCATGATAGGCCTGATTTCAACCATGTGATAGTTTTTACTATCATTATGGCTGGAAAAGAATCATGTGATATCATGATATAAAACAAATATTGAATGCCTTTTGTTTGTGCAATAGTAAAACTATATCACTCGGTCCAATTTGGATTATTCCATTACACTCGGCTTCGCCTCGTGCAATGGAAAAATCCAAATTTGACCTTGTGATATAGTTTTTATTATATCATGATAGGCTTGATTTCAACCATGTGATAGTTTTTACTATCATTATGGCTGGAAAAGAATGATGTGAAATCATGATATAAAACAAATATTGAATGCCGTTTGCTTGTGCAATAGTAAAACTATATCACTCGGTCCAATTTTGATTATTCCATTACACTCAGCTTCGCCTCGTGCAATGGAAAAATCAAAATTGGACCTCATGATATAGTTTGTACTATCACACTCTCGGGCATTAAATATTTGTTTCCTATCACACGCTCAGGCATTCAATATTTGTATACCATTACATGGATCTTGCTAGAATAGACATGGACAATACGGAGCATAGGGCGATGTTTGTGAGAAAAGCAACCGAGCAAACTTGCAATGACGTTACGAACAGGCCAACAGTTCATTAAACAATGCATTATATGGTAGGAAAATGATTATCTAATGTATATTGACCATTTTAATTGAACACAGAACTATAATGTTCATTTAAACGAATTTAAGTGCACATCCCCAACCTGTGATTATTTGAAATTCGCGCCCGGTTGTCTGTGTCGAAAGTGCTGATGGCATAGCCATACCCAATATTGTGTGTGATGTCATCGTAACTAAAACCGCCTCATCAGCAACAGGTCGCTGGGCGGTATAACGCAGGAATTCAATGCATATAAATCGATAATATCAATACATGAAACAGAGACGCGGACATCTCGCCTAAGTCTTTCGTCATAGCTTTGATCAATATGGCGACGTCATATATGTGATTGTGTTTATTTCTAAAGCCAATTTTGTCTTTAGGCGGTACTTTTAAAAACTTAAACCTACATGGGGTCTGTGTATGTTATATATCTGAGCGCTAAAGTTCCATGGCACGGATTTCCTTTAACAAGTAGATAGGAAAAGGTCAAGTTTAATTATAAAAGTGTGAAAGATCATTTCATATTTCTAATTTTAGACTTTGTGCCAACATTGTCTATAATGTCTTTAGATTATAAACTAAGGGATTGTATAAGGCCCACTATTCTAATTTGTATCATAACGCATAAAGATTTGTTTAGCAGCTGTCGTGAATAGTTTTAAAAACTGACTTCGATCGTAATTGCTGAATTCAATGAGTAGATTATACCTATACTTATAAATTATAATGCTTTATAGTTACATAGGATGATTTATTTAATACTTTGGGCCGTATTCTCGTACTGAACGCGTTTCAGCTTTAAAAGTGTCTAAATTAAACGCGAGTTTGTCTTTTAAACGGCATGTTTAACAAACCCGTTTTTAAACTCGGTGAATCTCGTCCTCAGAGTGGTCGTGCGTTTAATATATACATGTATTCAATTTATTGTGGCCTAAATGGATTACAGTAGATATCGACCACATAACTCGAATGCACGTGTATTTTTAAGTCTACAGGATCTGATTTAAGCTTGCACCCAGGCACAGTTGAGTAATCATTTACGGCATTCAGTATGTGTATGAGTTAAGTAAAACGCACGTTAACACTTTCCACACAGATATTATTTCGACCATTTTCAAAACAGATTTTTCAGAAACCTTTTCCAACTTTTAAAGTCTACCTCAAGAATAACTGAACGAATACTACGAATGTTTGTACTTATTTTATGCATTTCTAATGGTGATTCCAAATATGAAAATGACATTAAATTATGTGGACATTTTTTAAACATTTTGAAATGTTGGAACGTCGTCTGCAGCGACGCCTTACGATACTCCCATACCCATGTTTAAAGTTAGATGCAATTCAGTGAGTTAGGTTAGACGCGGGTTTTTAAGCTAAACATGCATATAACTTTGACTTTTAACACATCATTTAACTAAACGTAATTCTCAAAAAAGTGTTTAAATTTAAGTTATATGCGTGTTTAGCTTAAAACCGTACGAGAATGCGGGCATATGTTTGGTTATTATTTCGCGTTAAATTTTCAGTGATACTTGCTAAACTTTCAGTGGCGTAACTAAGTTATTAATATTGGGGGTGGGGCAAGAAATGAAAGTCAACCAACAAGATTGTTTTAAGGGAAGAAAAGCGCGCGAAAATGTTCGACTTTACACTTATTTTTGGCACGATTAAGTTACATTTTGGCTATAAACAAGCTTGTACCAAAGAAATATTGCATTTTGGGGACACATAGCGCGCTGAAGATTTTCATTATTTATATTTAAATATAGATGGTTGAAAAGTTCGGACAGGGGGGGAGTGTGAGGAATGAGAAAGTTCGGATAGGTGGGGAGTTGAGGGATGTGCCCCCCTCCCCCCTCCAATTTTTTTTTTTCACAAAGTTTGAGCCCATTTGGGGTGTTACCTAATCAATGTAATTTACAGCTCTTGTCTTGAAATGATATGTCTGAATCATTCAATATATAGTTCTTAATATATAGTTCTTAATTCAATATATAGTTCTTAATATAAATTAAAAGTGTAACGGGTTCGCCGTCGGACAAGTTTTAATCTGTCAAGCTTTCGTCAGGATTAGCTCTGACTTCTTCAGTACCAAATTATTATAATATTAAACAAAACATAGAGATTGCCACTTCTCTTGTTATCATCATTTGGACTGCCCCTTGCCCGATGATTTGAGAGTAGGTGCCCTTTCCTACTTGTGCAAGAATTGGTGGCTCTGAAAAGAGCCGTTCAGATGGATTGCCGCTTCCACTGAACAGAGATGGTGGCTCTGAAAAGAGCTCTACACGTAGGTTGCCACTGGCCTACTAAATATAAATTTGGTTCTAATAGAACCTCCAACATGTCCAAAGGACTGCCCCTTGACCAATGGAAATAACGTAGAGACTGGGTAAGAAAGATAGACAGTTCTTATATCATGTACTGTCCAGTCCTAAACAAACCAATTAATGTACAACTCTTATGTCATGAAATGTTCAATGGTCAATGTACTTCGTAGAGCTTGGCTCTAACGCTTGATTTAGTAATGTATTTCTAGTATGATTTGATATTACACTATCTGGCGCGATGGTCGCTAGATGGCGTTCATATAAACAGGTGCGTTAGGTTGTATAAGCGTGACTAATTTCTCCCGCGCTTTACGAAGGATTATTGTGATCGCGTTGTCAACAAAAATCATTCCCTTATGCGATGTCTTGGAGATAACTATATATTTTGGTTGCTTCCTAAAAACCGACATCTTTATCAGGGTAAGCTTGCGGTCATTGTGAGCCTGGTATATTTTGTTTCATGGGGTAAGTTTGCGTGTTTGCAAACCCATCGATTGGTCTAATGTGTGGCAATCAAGTTATTACGTGAAAGTTAGCATCATTAATTTCGTCGGCTATGGTATCAGCACCCCGTTGGATGGACGAGTCATACAGAATTTCGTCCAGGGTGAACAACTGAAAGTAGTGCCATCATGTCGACGAATGTCTGGAGACACGAGACATCACATTTGGGAATCTAACGTAAGTTTGTAAATAAGTGTAAATAAATATTGTATTATTTTTCTATAGACGTGTACGTGCTGACGTCCCTTAAAATACGTCTAAATTATATTTCACGATATTACATGTTCCCAATCCGTGTATTCAAGTTGACTACATTGAAGGTATAAAATGAAGTTATTCTTTGCAATTCAAATATCAAAATTTACATCCGTGAAAATTACGGAAATTTCATTAATTGTTTTCGTAGAGATTAAGAAAACAAAATGTCTGTATCCGTTGTTTTATCTCATGAGCAAGGAAGTTTTGGATAAAGAAACATATAACAAAATGAAACTCCTTTTTAATATATTTTGGAATAGAGCTGAAATGGGATAATAGTAGGTTTCTTTCCGCATGCAATTAATATGTCTTGAATGTAAATATATTTGTAAATACAATTTTATCCGAATGAAATAAATGTTGTGTAATAGGGTGAAATCATGACTTCTTGATATTGTGTGGCTTTATGCGAATTAGCATAACAATCATGATTTTTCCCGCCCAAAATTATATATGTTTATAACAATGTATTGTGTATGGAGTGAACTCATGAACTTGCTAATATTATGTGACGTTATGCGAATTAGCATTTGATCATGATTTCTCTCGCAAAATAAATATGGCTGGTGATTTATAAAAGTAAACGTTCATTTGTGTATGTTGTACCGATGTTGCGTGGTGGAAATAATACCCCAAGATTTCATGAGTACATCAGTTGAAATGTCAATTATAAATCTACTTTTGGACACGCCGTTTTAATACGGTATCAAAAGAATTGATGTGTGTTGAATTTGGTCTATTAATATATAGAAACAATTTTGACTTGTATCCGAAATGTATATAGCTTTATTTGCAAATACAAAATATTATTTGCAAGGTTTTGGTTTCAATTTATTGTTTCAGTGCGTTGGCTGTTATTGCTGTTACTGCTGTTACAGCTTGTTACTGTTTATGGAGGTTAATGGCTGCCGATATAATTAGCAGTTGTATCACCGATTATTAATGCATACCAAATGTGGGGTAATCCGATGAATCTGATGTTGTTGACATGGAAATCAACCAAGCATTAAAAACCTTGGCTACGACCGTTGAATGATCATCAAGAATATATAACAACCGCTATATTGATTAAATGACAGATGTAATCCAATAATCCCTAATGATGTCGCAGATTAAGTAAGATAACATTAAATTCTGCTAAATGGGTAAGCACTGGTTATTATTACGTCATATATATCAATAACACTTTCAATTGTCTGGGGACATAACAACACCATTGATTATTCGTCGAGGTTATTACATTCATGGGAAACCCATCTACAACAACAAATGAGGCATAATTGAAGTGACATTATAATTTGATTTGAACTTTGTGAATATTATTGTTTATGTGAATGAGACCTATTGTATAGGTCATCCATATGTTAATGGATCTGAAGAAAGTCAGTGACGGAGATGATGAATTAAAATTATAGTTAAATATGGTAAATCTGATTTGTATGATGTGTTAATTGGCGTTCAAATGTATAGTATCTCACTTATGCGTAGTTAATTTATTGAACTTGGGCGTTACACCAAAGGTCAGGCGTAACAATTGGGGGCTCGTCCGGGAACGTTTACGCATGCGCCAAAAACAATACGTGCTAATAAATCTTTGCATAATTAATGTTAAGGAGGTGCGGATGATTTAACGTCAATTTAACTTATATATTGCTTGTATACATCATATATATCTCACTGTTGTCTTAATATATTTGTTATCTTCAGATTTTCAGACGTTCGACTACATGGTTGGCACTACTTCGGATGGTCACCACATGTATATCACACAAGTCAAGATCAAGGTGAAGAACACCAAGATATAACAGCCAACGTAGAAGTGCTGGGGTGAGCATAGTAGTGTAATTGTTAAATTTTACGTATTTATAATAGTTGATTGCCACAGATTTATAGATACACTTTTCTTAATAATTTTCGCGAAAATTCCGCGATAGTTCTTTATATTTTTTTTTTTTACCCAAATTTAATTTCGTATTCATTCTCATCATGTCTGTAGAATATCTCAAAGAAATAGAAACTATATCTACCCTTGGTAAAGAAATCGGTCTCGAAGGTCGCGATTTGAAAGAATTTTTGGTTGAGGAAAGAAAGAAATTAAAAGAACAAAGGGATGCTGATCGTGATGCAAGAACAGCCGAGCGCGAACATGAAAAGGATCGCCAGGCTCATGAAAAAGAAATTAAAATTCATGAACTTGAAATTGAAAAGAGCGTCTAGAAATTGAAAATGAGCGCTTAGCTCAAGTAGCGCAAACAGAAAAAGAACGCCTAGCTCAAGTAGCGCAGATGGAAAAAGAGCGTCAAACTCATGAATTGAATGTTGAAGAACAGCGCGCACAGCGTGAAGCGAATATGGAAGAACAGCGCGCGCTACGCGATAAAGAGCGTAGAGCAGAGGAACAAATCAATGAAGAACGTCGGATAGAGCGCGAAAAAGAACTCTTGGAAATACATGCCAATCTTGAACAAAGAAATCATGATACGCAGCATAACTATGACATTGAAATGGCAACACTTAATGCCACAAATAGGTCAATTACTTCGGCAAATAACAATAGGTATAAACCATTGAAACTTCCCAAATACGATGAAACTAAAGATGATATGGATGCATACATTAATAGGTTTGAAAGATATGCAAAAGCAAGTGAATGGGAGGAAGCCAAGTGGGCCCTGAATTTCAGTACTCTATTAACGGGACAAGGATTACAGGTATATGATGCACTCACTCCTGATGATGCCGATGATTATACCATTTTGAAAAAGGCATTGTTAAAACGGTATAAACATACCGAAGATGGGTTTCGTGAAAAATTCAAAAACTCTAAACCTGAACCAAATGAAAGTGCTGAACAGTATACAACCCGAATTACCAAGTACCTTCATAGGTGGATTGAACTCGCGGATGTAGGTGAATCACTGGAAACGTTAGTAGATTTGTTGGTCAGAGATCAATTTTTACACAGTTGTCCAAGAAATATGGCCACTCATATTTTGGAACAAGAACCTAAAGAGACCAAGAAAGTTGCAAAAATTGCTGATCACTATATAAAAGCACATGGTGGTTGGTTTGACAAAGTCAAAGTGAAAGAAAATAAATTTCAATCACAACCTAAAACACCAGGTCTGAATAACGCAGGTCAGTATAAAACCACTGGCCAGCCCCAACGTACAAACCAACCTCAAGGTCAAACAAATAGGCCTAGCAATTCATACACTAATAGTGGTAAGTTCAATACAGGTATCCGTGAACCGATCACATGTTTCCTATGCGGAAAGAAAGGTCATAGAGCAAAGGATTGTATCCGTAAAGGAACATTAGCCCTTGTATTAGATAGTGTTGCACAACTATACCCTACAGATGGAAATAGGCCTACTGATGTAAACACTCAAGACAATCTTGAAAGTAACTGTAATTTACAGCAACAAAGTGACGAGCAAAATACTGAGACAGGTGATAGGCCTACAAACCATTCTGGTTATAATCAGAGTATAGACTATGGTAATCAGTCAGGTGGTAACGATAGTAACTACAGTAATGGTCATGCTTATCACACTTTAAGCTCTGACATAGGCTTAAACAGAAATGCACCAGTACAACACCAAGGTAATAGTCCTGATAATCCTGGTAACTATACCCATAGGCCTACAAACACTGGGCAACAAAGTAATGGAGGTTATGGATCTGGACATATATCCTTAGGTCTACTTTGTTCTGGGTTTGACCCATATAAGGTTGATATTAAATTACAAGAAGGTAATTCTGAAGTAGAGTGTGGTTGCCAACGAGAATTCGTAGGGGCAGCATGTAAGCATTGGGATAATAAACGTATGCCATTGAGAGAGGGAACGATCAATGGTACACCAGTTAAAGTATATCGTGATACAGGTTGTAGTGGTGTTGTTGTACGCAAAAATCTAGTAAAAACACATCAATATACAGGTGAACAACATACATGCTATCTAATCGATGGAACACAACGTCGGTATCCAGTCGCTAACATCGATATAACATCACCATACCTTTCGGGTAAAGTACATGCTTTAGTAATGGAAACACCAATTTGTGATTTAGTGGTCGGACAGTATCCAGGTGTACAGGATGTAGCTGTGAAAATCATATCCACACAAAGCACCGGAGTACAAGTTGACTTGGAAACAGAAGAGTTAGAAGAACAACATGTGGCCGCAGCCGTAGAGACCCGAGCTCAGAAAGCTGCACATTCTAAACCTTTTAAACCATTGATCGTAACTCCATCAGATGAAGAAGTCACACCAGAGATACTCCGACAAGCACAACAAGAAGATCATACCCTGAAGAAAATCAGAGAACATGCAGAGACAGGAGAACGGAAGGAATCCAAGAAGGGAACTATGGAAGCATTCACCATAGAAGACGGTATCATTTATCGAGAATCATATACACCAGAATCAGAATACATTGATGACGTCAAACAAGTCATTGTGCCCAGCAAATACCGGAAACATGTCTTGAAGTTAGCTCATGAAGCTTTATTCGGTGGACATCAGGGGGTTCAAAAGACAACGGACAAGATATTATCAAATTTCTACTGGCCCGGAGTCGGAGCAGATGTATCAAGATACTGCTTATCCTGCGACATTTGTCAACGAACTATTCCCAAAGGCAGGGTGTCCAAAGTACCGCTGGGAAAGATGCCCTTAATAGAAGCACCATTCGATCGTATTGCCATAGATCTAGTTGGACCCATCAAGCCCGTAACAGAACGAGGACATCGTTATATCCTGGTTATGGTTGATTACGCTACTAGATACCCGGAAGCCGTTCCTTTGAAAACAATAGAGGCAGAGGTCATCGCAGAAGAGTTGGTAAACATCTACAGTAGACTAGGAGTCCCGCGAGAGGTATTGACTGATAATGGTTCACAATTTGTATCTGGAGTTATGAAGGAAATCAACAGGTTACTTTCAATACGAGGAATTACAACAACACCTTATCATGCAATGACCAATGGATTGTGCGAAAGATACAACGGTACACTAAAGACCATGCTGAAACGGATGTGTGAAGAACGACCGAAGGACTGGGATCGATACATTCCGCCACTTCTTTTTGCATACCGTGAAGTTCCTCAAGCTAGTACTGGCTTCTCACCGTTCGAACTGTTGTATGGACGTTCAATCCGCGGTCCAATGTCCATATTGAAAGAATTGTGGACAGGGCAATGCCAAGAAGTGGAAACCAAGAACGTGTACAAATATGTCATCGACTTACAGGATCGACTGGAGGAAACGTGTCAATTGGCGAGACAGGAATTAAGCAAAGTCCAGGTGAAACAAAGTATGCAATACAATAAGAAGGCCAGAGAAAGATCATTCGTATCGGGTGACGAGGTGTTACTACTACTACCCACCGATAGGAATAAACTCCTCATGCACTGGAAGGGACCCTTCATGGTACTTGGAAAAAAAAACCGCTATGGATTACCGCATAGATCTAGGCCATAGGCAACAGATATTTCACGCCAACATGCTCAAAAAGTATCATCGAAGACCTAAAGACGATGTAGTGGTAGCAGCTGCTGTATCTGTTCTGGAAGATGAGATCATGGATGAATATACCCAAGAAGATCAAATACTTCCGAATAATGAAGACCTATTACAACTTCCCAGACTTATAGCTAAAGAAACTGTGAATGACGTCCACATCAACCCGGAACTATATAATGATCAAACATGGCAAGTCACTCGCCTACTTAACAGCTACAGCGATGTCTTGACGGATGTTCCAGGACACACCAACTTATGTAAACATGAAATAAAAGTGACCGATGATTAACCGATCCGCTGCAGACCATATCCAATTCCTCACGCCATAAGAGATGAGCTGCAAAAAGACATAGAAAACATGCAAAAGTGGGATGTTGTATCCAAATGTAATAACAGCCCATATGCTTTTCCACTAGTATGTGTACGAAAACCCGATGGAACCCTTAGAAGCTGCGTTGATATGAGGAAACTTAACCAGATTACCGTCTTCGATGCCGAACCCATCCCAGACCAAGAAGAAATATTCTCACGATTATCTCAAGACAAATACTTCACGAAGATTGATCTTTCAAAAGGATACTGGCAAATACCAATGGACATAGGATCACGAAAGTATACTTCATTTACTACACCAAACGGGTTATACACTTTCAACATGATGCCCTTCGGACTTGTCAATGCAGGAGCTACTTTTAGTAGAATGATGCGAATATTATTAGCTGGAATGGACAATATACACAATTACATCGATGACGTACTTATACATACCACTACGTGGGAAGATCATCTACAAACATTATCCGAGTTTCTACATCGACTAAGAACTTCCCATCTAACCGCACGTCCTACCAAATGCTATATCGCTTATGATGAGGTAGAGTTCTTAGGACATATTGTTGGGAAAGGCCAATTGAGACCACGACCCAGCAAACTCGATGCAATCAAGGAGTTCAAACGACCAGAAACAAAGACCCAAGTACGCTCGTTTCTGGGGCTGGCAGGATACTACCGCCGGTTCATCCCAGACTTTTCGACCATTGCAAGCAGCTTAACTGATAGCACTAAGAAGGGTGTCCCAAACAAGATAGTTTGGGGAGATGAAGAAGAAACTTCATTCCAGACGCTGAAATCCAAACTCACAAGCTCACCTATTCTACACTTACCAGATTTGGCTAAGACCTTTATACTCAGAAGTGATGCTTCCAACGACGGTATCGGTGCTGTATTACTGCAAGAATATGATGGTGAATTATTCCCAACGGCATATGCGAGTAAGAAGATGAACAAACATCAAAAACATTACTCGGTTATGGAAAAGGAATGCTTGGCATTAATATGGGCAACCCAGAAATTCTCTACATACCTCTTTGGAAAAGAGTTTGTCATTCAAACCGACCATCAACCTTTGACATGCCTTCGGAAATCCAAAGTTACAAATGGAAGGATAATGCGTTGGGCATTAGCATTACAGCCATTTCGTTACCGAATAGAAGTTATCAAAGGCAAACATAATGTTGGAGCCGATTTCATGAGTAGAGCAGTACTTGATTAAAATGCTAAAACAAACATCAAAATAATAACAGGAATCCATCAAATCATATAAGTATTCATACGATAGATGAGCGGTCATACGTAAGCATACTGGGTAGAAATATTTTAAAATCATGGAAGCTGATTGTATATATATATTCATGGAAGCAGATTTTTTTTATTTTATTTTGATAAATACAGTTCGTATATTTATCTTAAGTGGGGGGTTAATTGTTACGTAGAGCTTGGCTCTAACGCTTGATTTAGTAATGTATTTCTAGTATGATTTGATATTACACTATCTGGCGCGATGGTCGCTAGATGGCGTTCATATAAACAGGTGCGTTAGGTTGTATAAGCGTGACTAATTTCTCCCGCGCTTTACGAAGGATTATTGTGATCGCGTTGTCAACAAAAATCATTCCCTTATGCGATGTCTTGGAGATAACTATATATTTTGGTTGCTTCCTAAAAACCGACATCTTTATCAGGGTAAGCTTGCGGTCATTGTGAGCCTGGTATATTTTGTTTCATGGGGTAAGTTTGCGTGTTTGCAAACCCATCGATTGGTCTAATGTGTGGCAATCAAGTTATTACGTGAAAGTTAGCATCATTAATTTCGTCGGCTATGGTATCAGCACCCCGTTGGATGGACGAGTCATACAGAATTTCGTCCAGGGTGAACAACTGAAAGTAGTGCCATCATGTCGACGAATGTCTGGAGACACGAGACATCACATTTGGGAATCTAACGTAAGTTTGTAAATAAGTGTAAATAAATATTGTATTATTTTTCTATAGACGTGTACGTGCTGACGTCCCTTAAAATACGTCTAAATTATATTTCACGATATTACATGTTCCCAATCCGTGTATTCAAGTTGACTACATTGAAGGTATAAAATGAAGTTATTCTTTGCAATTCAAATATCAAAATTTACATCCGTGAAAATTACGGAAATTTCATTAATTGTTTTCGTAGAGATTAAGAAAACAAAATGTCTGTATCCGTTGTTTTATCTCATGAGCAAGGAAGTTTTGGATAAAGAAACATATAACAAAATGAAACTCCTTTTTAATATATTTTGGAATAGAGCTGAAATGGGATAATAGTAGGTTTCTTTCCGCATGCAATTAATATGTCTTGAATGTAAATATATTTGTAAATACAATTTTATCCGAATGAAATAAATGTTGTGTAATAGGGTGAAATCATGACTTCTTGATATTGTGTGGCTTTATGCGAATTAGCATAACAATCATGATTTTTCCCGCCCAAAATTATATATGTTTATAACAATGTATTGTGTATGGAGTGAACTCATGAACTTGCTAATATTATGTGACGTTATGCGAATTAGCATTTGATCATGATTTCTCTCGCAAAATAAATATGGCTGGTGATTTATAAAAGTAAACGTTCATTTGTGTATGTTGTACCGATGTTGCGTGGTGGAAATAATACCCCAAGATTTCATGAGTACATCAGTTGAAATGTCAATTATAAATCTACTTTTGGACACGCCGTTTTAATACGGTATCAAAAGAATTGATGTGTGTTGAATTTGGTCTATTAATATATAGAAACAATTTTGACTTGTATCCGAAATGTATATAGCTTTATTTGCAAATACAAAATATTATTTGCAAGGTTTTGGTTTCAATTTATTGTTTCAGTGCGTTGGCTGTTATTGCTGTTACTGCTGTTACAGCTTGTTACTGTTTATGGAGGTTAATGGCTGCCGATATAATTAGCAGTTGTATCACCGATTATTAATGCATACCAAATGTGGGGTAATCCGATGAATCTGATGTTGTTGACATGGAAATCAACCAAGCATTAAAAACCTTGGCTACGACCGTTGAATGATCATCAAGAATATATAACAACCGCTATATTGATTAAATGACAGATGTAATCCAATAATCCCTAATGATGTCGCAGATTAAGTAAGATAACATTAAATTCTGCTAAATGGGTAAGCACTGGTTATTATTACGTCATATATATCAATAACACTTTCAATTGTCTGGGGACATAACAACACCATTGATTATTCGTCGAGGTTATTACATTCATGGGAAACCCATCTACAACAACAAATGAGGCATAATTGAAGTGACATTATAATTTGATTTGAACTTTGTGAATATTATTGTTTATGTGAATGAGACCTATTGTATAGGTCATCCATATGTTAATGGATCTGAAGAAAGTCAGTGACGGAGATGATGAATTAAAATTATAGTTAAATATGGTAAATCTGATTTGTATGATGTGTTAATTGGCGTTCAAATGTATAGTATCTCACTTATGCGTAGTTAATTTATTGAACTTGGGCGTTACACCAAAGGTCAGGCGTAACACTTATATCATATACTTTTCCAAGTCTTAAACCATGTAATGTACAGATTTTATGTAATGAAATATTGAAATTCTTTAAACATTTAATATATACAGTTCTTATATCATGTAATGTTTAATTCTTAAACAAGCAAACTAATGTAAGTCTTAACGCCTGTCGCGCACGGGTCGTCTTAGTATTAAAACATATTATAATGTACAGCTCTTATTAGAGATTCTTATATAGTGACGGTGTGGTTTGAGATGTCAGCAGGTAATTTGATTGGTTTTTGGCTGATTTTCAGCTGACACGCCCATACATTATGAGACAATGGTGCATAGTTTGGGGCGGGGTTTAATTCATTCGAAAAATAATACCTTTAGCGCGCGTTAGCGTGCGCTACACAAAGTCGCCGCCGTATGCGTTGTGGGTATAACGCAGCGATGACAGATGCGTGTGTGCTAAAGAACGCGATTAATTGGAAGCAGGATGTTGGAAAACAGCTCGCTGGATTCGCCGATTTTATAAATGGGGAAATTTGTTGTTGTTTGTTTAAAATAAATCTAACAAACTGCGTTATTTTATGATAAAAGATCAAAATAACCAATAAACTAAATAAGAATGAGAATAAAACATAGTTCTTAGCTGTTTTGCTATAGACGAGCGGCGGCCATACACGACGACACAAATATGGTACAGCCTATACATTATAAGACCATCGTCTATAGCAAAACAGCTAAGAACTACCGTTAAACTTCATCTATAAGCACCCATTGACTAATAGTTAATAACCAGAGAATAGATAAAAAGGTATGAGCGCCCTCTTTTGATCTAGAGAAATTAGCACGAATTTGTTTAGTGTATTCGATATTCAATACTATAAAGTTGTATTACTCTCTAAATAATTTCATGGACAGACGAATTGCTCAATTGGTAAAGCGCCCGGTAAAGCGTCAACTTCAGTATCACGAGGTTGGTGGATCAATTCTCAACTACACCTTTTGCAATTTCTTTTGAAATCCAAGTGATATAGAAATTAATGCAAACTTGAATGTAAAATTATTACTCAATTATACTAGCTTTATTGTTATTTTTCAAAAAACAAGCGCATAATTAATTTGATTGTATAAAGTAATGATCTAAATAGTCCAACCTTTTTATAAGCTAAAACACATTTATACTACAAATTAACCACAGCAAAATGTATTCATTGGCTTATTTTAAATGTTTCACACAGTAATCTTAAACGTTTCCTTCATCATGATTTAAGGGCAAATTATGATGATGCATATTAGGTTGGTAGATCAAGTTAAGCAACAAAATGAAAGTAACTATGCAAACCACTATAATCCTGGTCTCACAGTGAATGAATAGGTGAATGAATGGATGGCTATTAAATCAATTTATTTCCAATAAGATAGAGGGCCGTCCATTTATATCGACCCATCAATCATACATGTAGTTATAAAACAGTATCTGACACAGCAGTCTCGTTTAGATCAATTGGTTAAGCCGGCAGTTAGGGCAGTTGTGATCGCAGGTTCCAGATGACAATTCCTGGTTCGAATCTCACTTCAAGACTTCTTCTTTTGGAAAGTTTATAAATATTTACGGTGTATATCAAATTCTTAACTTTGTTTTTACCATGAATAAATAGTGAATCTATCTTTGTCTTTAATGTGGGTTTTCCCTTTTTTTCCCTCTCTTTCTACTATTTTTTATTTTAATTTTAATGTTATCACAATCGTTTATAAATAGTACAAACATTTAAATCAACCTCAACGACTTAGTATTTTTGTGAAGACATGCATGGATGGAGTACAATGAGACAATACGTTGATTACAATTCACTGCTTTTCAGTTCTGCTACTTATGGTATTTTGTTAAGTTGTGGTTTTTGTGAGTAGTTGGCCATTGTTGGTTCTAGATGACAATTCCTGATTGTGTTTATAGAGACACATACATGTACATGTACATGTATATGGTTCACAGTTGATCGATACTGTTGATCGCATGTAGCATGTCTATCGAATTTGGGGCAGAGGACTTCTTTAGTGATATAGACACAGTTTCGTAATTCTAAAACTAATCCGTTATAAATCAATAACACGTGGCCACTATACTACCATTTACATGAATGTAATGCATGACCTTCAATACCACGTGAGCTGCTCAAACTATGACATGTTCATTAGGCGTGCAATTTAAAGGCAATCCGTCAAACGTGTGTATTATAGTTCCGAAAAACTTAAACAGACTTAAAAAGATGGATGGTGCCGTAAATAAGTCCTTCGCGTGATTTCTTTTATTATTTCCACTCAGTTTTGTTTTATTTGTTTTGTGCTTTGTGTTTTTCCAAAAATAGGTATGGCACAAACGTGTAATATCGCGTTTCGAATCAATGAGGACAACAGGCAAACAGTCAAAACGTTATTGACTGGCCATGGCTTGCGTGTCCAGTTTGATTAAATTTTGTTTCATTTAAAATATATATATATAAAAAAACAACGAAAAAGATAGATTCCTTGTTCATTCATGATAAAAATAAAACACTGTCAAGAATTTGAAAATTATGACCTTTCCAAAAGAAGAAGTCTTGAAGTGAGATTCGAACCAGGAATTGTCATCTGGAACCTGCGATCACAATTGCCCTAACTGCCGGCTTAACCAATTGATCTAAACGAGACTGCTGTGTCAGATACTGTTTTATAACTACATGTATGATTGATGGGTCGATATAAATGGACGGCCCTCTATCTTATTGGAAATAAATTGATTTAATAGCCATCCATTCATTCACCTATTCATTCACTGTGAGACCAGGATTATAGTGGTTTGCATAGTTACTTTCATTTTGTTGCTTAACTTGATCTACCAACCTAATATGCATCATCATAATTTGCCCTTAAATCATGATGAAGGAAACGTTTAAGATTACTGTGTGAAACATTTAAAATAAGCCAATGAATACATTTTGCTGTGGTTAATTTGTAGTATAAATGTGTTTTAGCTTATAAAAAGGTTGGACTATTTAGATCATTACTTTATACAATCAAATTAATTATGCGCTTGTTTTTTGAAAAATAACAATAAAGCTAGTATAATTGAGTAATAATTTTACATTCAAGTTTGCATTAATTTCTATATCACTTGGATTTCAAAAGAAATTGCAAAAGGTGTAGTTGAGAATTGATCCACCAACCTCGTGATACTGAAGTTGACGCTTTACCGGGCGCTTTACCAATTGAGCAATTCGTCTGTCCATGAAATTATTTAGAGAGTAATACAACTTTATAGTATTGAATATCGAATACACTTAAACAAATTCGTGCTAATTTCTCTAGATCAAAAGAGGGCGCTCATACCTTTTTATCTATTCTCTGCTTATTAACTATTAGTCAATGGGTGCTTATAGATGAAGTTTAACGGTATGTTTTATTCTCTAAATAATGACTGCGTAACAGCTTTTTTCGTGAATTTTTTTTGAAATCAAGGTTATTATTATGGTCTTAGGGACAATTCCGAACGACCATAACAACAACCGAGGATTTCAAATATGCATCTTTTTCAGTAATGAATAAGAATAATGACTGCTTAGCAACTGTTTTCGTGAATTTGTTTTGAAATCCTCGGTTGTTGTTCTGGTCATTCGGAATTGTGAATTGTCCCGAAGGGGCAGACCAGAACAAAAACCTCTGATATTAAAACGGTTGTTACGTTTATTCTCTAAATAACAAGCATATTGCGCTGCGTCAGACTGCGCCGCCGTGAGGCGCGCGCTTCAAGATGCAATGGACCCACGTCACATGAGGTTGAGCTCGTGTAAAGTACGCCTGCTCAACCTCACCCCAAAATGGTCCCCTGGATCTCCGTTGTGCGCACTACGTCATCTCGACCTCAAGGCTCTGATTGGTTGGTGCTCAAACGTGAGAACTGAAAAACTCATGAGCTTTTCCACGCACCATCACGCCCTACTGCGTCGGTGGTTACGGCGCAGCGGGAGCACTGCGTTGGTGGATACGGCGCAGCGTGACGATCGTTAAAAAGGCTTCAGTTTAAATTTGACCAATCGGATGCTTTGGTGTTGTTGGTTGGCAGTATTTTGTGAGTTCAAGCATGCGTGCGCAGCCTGATCGAAGTGCGCCCACGTATGTCGAACTGTGGCCAGGAGATTATGTGCCGTAGGTCCATTTAACGTTGCCAAATGTCGATGCACGCGTGGTAATTTACGCGGGGACGTCTTTATAGTCCGAAGGTTCTATAATCCCAAGATTCTATAGTCCGAAAGTTCTATAGTCCGACGCACGTAATTTACCATTCGTTAGTCCGAATAAGATAAAAGGTTCTTTAGTCCGATAAAAAGGGTTCTCTATTACGAAGGTTCTGAAGTCCGAATATAAAAAAGGTTCTACAGTCCGACGGTTCTATAATCCGAAAATAAAGTGGGTTCTATAATCCGAATATTGCGAATGGGTTTTATAGTCCAAAACAGGTAAAGGGTTCTCTAATCCGATAGTTAAAAAAGGTTCTTTAGTCCGAATTTAAAAAAGATTATATAGTTCGAATTTTAAAAGGGGTTCTCTGGTCCGAAAAGGTGTCACGGTTCTTTAATTCGAAACAAAATAAAGGTTCTATAATTCGGAATTTTAATTAGCCTATGTTGCAGTGCGCACTCTATGGATAATAAAAGATAAATAGATAAATATTTATAATGCGCCAGTAGCGTAGCCAGTGCCCCCCCCCCCCCCCCCCCCCCCCGGACACCTAAAATGGGGACGGCGAAGCGGAAAATGGGGACGAGAAGAAGGGGAGAAAAGAGAGAAAGAAGGGGGAAGGAGAGGGAGAAAGAGAAGAGAAAGGGGGAGGAGAGGGAGAAAGAGAAGGGAAAGGGGAAGGAGAGGGAGAAAGAGAAGGGAAAGGGGAAGGAGAGGGGAAAGAGAAGAGAAATGGGGACGAGAGGGAGAAAGAGAAGGGAAAGGGGAAGGAGAGGGAGAAAGAGAAGGGAAAGGGGAAGGAGAGGGGAAAGAGAAGAGAAATGGGGACGAGAAATAGTTCATGTAGTACATTTACTGTGCGATTTTTTTTGACTGTGCGAATTTTTTGGGACTGTGAGAATTTTTTTGACGATGTTACAAAGCATGCAATAGCATTTCTGCTGTATCCTAAGAGAAGTTTTCTTATGCATCATAACTGAGGTTTCTAAATTGGAAATATGCTGATTGACACACCTTTTTGACATGGTTCTCCATTGATAACGTTGAATCAAGATATATCCCCAAATTGCGAACATTGGTAGAGGCAGAAATAGAAATAGTTGAAGAACTAATCTGAATATTCTAATTCTAGATCTTATTTTGAGCATTTTTTGAAGATATGATAAGCAGTTCCGTTTCATTCAATTTCAGTTTGTTTTTTGACATCCATAATCTAATATCAGAATTACACAGTGCAATACAATGACGGGCAAAACTTTCCTCAGCAGCATCATTAACATTAACCGACAAATATAGTTGGGTATCATCGGCGTATGTATGTACAGCTAAAATATGTTCATATAAGCAATATTAACGACTGGAGAAGCATACATGGTGGGAAAATAAAGGGCCTAACACAGAGCCTTGTGGTACTCCAAATGGGAGGTTTACCGGAGATGATAAATTGTTTTCAATGCTAACAGATTGACGTCTGTTTGTTAAATATGAAGTGATCCATTGAAGAGCTGAACCTGTGATACCAGTTAATGTTAGACGCGAAAGAAGAATATTGTGATCAATGGTGTCAAAAGCCACAGACAATCCAATAGAACTAAAAACACAGCATGCCATTTGAATCCATTTTTTGTCAAATATAATGTTGTCAAATATAAAGCGCAGTCTCAGTTCCATGAAATTTCTTGTAGGCAGACTTCTCCAAGAGGTTGTACTTTTCAAAGTGTTCATTCAAACGAGTTGCGACAATGTTTTCAATAAGCTTTAATAGGCACAAAAGTCAAATTTGACACAGGGCGATAGTTATTTAGATTATTAAGTAGGCCTAATGGCTTAACAACAGTGCTCTTAAATTGTGATGGTAAACTATATATGTCTTAAAGGTACACTAAAAGATGTGTTGGAGGCAGCGCCCTCAATTATGATAAAAACTGAGATTAGTTTATTTTTATAATTGTATTACATAATGTATGAACTTACACCTACAAGGATTAAGAAAAATCAGCTCTCTTTGTACAAGAAAACGTCGATTCAAAAAATGCTGGTCCCGCGGGACCAGCATTTTACGTCCGACAGTATCCCCGTGCAGTACGCGTGATACATAACGCGAACCATATTTGCATAGAGGGCGTTTTTCAATAAATAGCGATGATATTGTTTTAATCTAGTTTTGCTGTGTTTTTTGTTAGTAGAAACAACAATAATGGCGATTTTTAATGTTCATCTTGAATTCTGAAGTAAATTTTTAAACATTTAAACTTTTCAACACCACTTAATGTCCCTTTAAGTGACAGGTTTATAATTTGTGATGGTTGTTGGGAGGACTGAAGATCAATATGTTCCTTGTTGACAATCCATGTAGGAATAGGATCCAGTTGGCAATGCTTGGATATAACTTGAGGAATATTCATAACTACGAAGCATTATTATAGTCATTTCAACCATGGACTTCAACCTACAGAGGTGCAATCTACCATACCAGTGGCAGATGGTGAAGGACACGATTGGCCCAATATTCAAAAAGTATTGGTTTACTTACCACAGTGCTAAAAAGGTAAACAACTAAAGTGCCTATTTTTGGCGAATTTTAAGGGGCCCTCAGCATAGCCTCCGTAAAATGGCTGTAAGGCCAAGTAACATAAATAATGTGTTACTCATCCGGACTTTTTAAAAAATTGGTGAGGGAGGCCCTTATTATTTGTTATTTGTCACAAATTTGTTATTAAATTCTGTGCTAATTTCCCATTGTTCAAGGTTTGTCGTCAGTCTGTCGTCAATCATAAAAACGGGGAGGCCCTCATTATTTTTTGTTTTTTCCTCATTGCTCTACTCCTAGCCTGGAAATCTTGTGTGGACTGTGTTTATAAATGATACCCAAACACTCCCTATCATTTCTTTTATCACAACAGTTGATGAAACAGAGTTAAAGAGGAAATAACAAAAATAACAAAAATATTTGACAATCTCCAAAAATTGGTGAGGGTGGAGACGAGTAACATGTATATTATTTTACTTGGCCTTAGCTAGAACACAAATTTTCGATTTTTGTTGTTGTTGGTTTTAGAACGCAAAATTTTCGTAGAATTGGGGCTTTGGAACGCAAAATTTCGTGATTATTGAATTTTCAACAAAATTGGGGTCTTACGAACTGATGCAGGCTCAAAGGGAGGGGGGCGGTCATAGCAGGGCAAGCAGCAACACGCCCTAAGTCAACTCTTCTCAATTTCTTACGTTGTCATGTCTTTATATGAAGAGGTTTTTTGCAAAAGGGCCTGCATCCACTTTGGCTCTTATTGAGAAAAAGTCAAAAAACTGTTTCTAAATATTCAAGTTGAGCAATTGAAAAACTGAATGGATTATGAAAGAGGTACACTACATACTAATTTAAATTGAAATAAATTTCAAATGTGCTAGTTTTCATTTTTTTTTAAATCATGTTAACATTTTTTGAAAATTTGTATGTAGGCCCTTTTGCAACAAAACTCCATCTGTTTGTACATAGAGAAAAAATATCACACAAAAAAAATCATTTATTTTAATCATTTAAAAAAAATAAGTTTGATATAAAAATGTATAGGTCATTTATTTTAATCATTTAAAAAAAATAAGTTTGATATAAAAATGTATAGGTCACAATCATATGTTTCAAGGAAATAAAGTCTTTTTTTTCAAAAAGACCTACATCTCATTGTAAATAGCCATTGAAGTCAAGGACGGACTGGCCACTGTGGCGTTGTGGCGATCGCCACATGGGCCGCTTGGTTTTGGGCCTCTCAGGGCCGGTTACTCATATTTTGCGGCCGTGCGAAAATTTGTGAGTGTGCGAAATTTTGTGACCGTGCGAAATTTTGTGACCGTGCGAAAATTTCTGACTGTGCGAAATTTTGTGACCGTGGGAAAATGTTGTGACCGTGCGAAATGTTGTGACCGTGCGAATTTTTTTGACCCTACCCCCCCCCCCCCCCCCCCACACTTACGTGAAATTGGGGCAACCTTTTACGAACATTTACTACCGGGACGACATACTTCTGCCTGACATGGTCAAAAAGGGCCGCTTTAATAATTTTGCCACGGCCGCTTTCAGGTCCCAGTCCGCCCCTGATTGAAGTTGTTGTTTTGTTGCAAAAGGGCCTGTATCCCGATTTAATTCTGGATACAGGCCCTTTTGCAACAAAACAACAATTTCAATGGCTGTTTACTATGTGATGTAGGTCTTTTGGAAAAAAAATGACGTTGTTTCCTTGAAACATATGATTTTTCCCCATACATTTCTATATCAAACTCATTTTTGAAAAAATGCACCATAGCCCTTTTGCAACAAAGCTCTTCATATGTTGCTTTTTTTGTTCCTATAGGTTTTGGCCAATGTTTAATGCCATATTTTTCTTTCGGAGAGTTGTAAATGAAGACTTCTCTTCTTTCCAACTTTAAAGATGACTCTTCATAGATGGGTAGATAAATACTAGTGCAATTTTTCAGTTATGCTGGTTCCCTGCATCAATGGGCTCCACACAGCTTATCCTTAGATACAGGTGCGTGCCAATTATGCCACCACAGACATTTGTTGGCATAAAAGTCATGCATATTCATGAATGACGAAAGATAGATCGACAAATAAATTTGATCAAGCCAGCTTCACGCTAAGAATGATAACAAATTTGCTGATTGGCACAAACTATGCATGTATCTGCGCTCACCACAGCGCCGGACTTCACACGCATGTCATAGCGCGTTCCCCATCGCGCCGTAGCTATGGCAGCGCGACAATGCATTTAGCGTTTGAAGCGGTATCTCAGCTACAGTGTGTTGATCGTTATTTACCTAATGCCATAACAGAGCGACAATGTAATGTGCTGAACTTACTGTTACGGCCGGCAAATGAGAAGCCTGTACCTGCATCTATGGGGGAGTTGGCCCGGGGATCCATGGTGCAAGGAGGGAACCAGCAGCATACATGTCAGTGAGCGCTACCAGCACCAGAAGACTGGGTACCCGCGTCCCTCTATATGGCTGCCATCTTTAAAAATGGCGGACCAAATATAGGGACTGGGAAAATAGTTCATCCAAAAAGTGTGCGGTTTGTCGTGGAATTCCACGACAACTTTGCATATATGAATATGCATACCAGTACCGAGCATGCGCATTTGTACACAGCAACAACAGAAATACCACCAGATTGGTCCAATTCAAAAGCAGTGTATCGAACGATCGTCACGCTGCGCCACGGGGAGGTAAATCGTGCGCCATATCGCGTCACGCAATGTACAAGGCCGTGTGAAACTACCGGCGATCTGTGGCGTGATGGTGCGTGAATAAGCTCATGTTTATTCACGAATATATCAGCGCTCACTGATAGAACTGTATTTTTTCCAGTCGTCACATTTTGAGCACCGTCGCAGGAACCGTGTGGAAAATTGGGAAGACAGGAGGATCGAGTCTACCAGCACCAGCTAGTAGTAGTGTAGAGGTAAGTACTGACGAGGAAGGTTATAGTATTTAAAAACCAATAATCAAACACATCGAGACACAATGACTTCAGTATCTGTATGTAGGTGTACATATCATTTTATTATATTGTCTTCAATCCATATACCAATGCATGATTTATTCAACCATATCTTTGATGAAATTACTGCCAAATTTTAATTTTTGTCATCCCTCGATCAAATTACTTATTCATTACCTTGTATATGCACAGCATAGCATTGCAGTAATATTAATAGCAAAAACCCAAAAATTAGACTAAAAGTAGATGAAAATTTTAATTTTTAATTTTTCAAAACACATTTTTTTCTTTTTTCTTTTCTTTTATTATTAAATTGACTTACGGTACCAGCCCGTCATGTTTTTATTTTCATAACTTCACGAAAAATTGACAATAATACTGGATTAAAAAACCAGTCTAGTATTTCTAGTATATTACACGTGTTGAAGAGATAGATATAAAGTAGACTTGTAAATAACATTATTTTACAGAACGTTATATGTCCTGTTATTATAATTCAATATATTAATATTTTTCTTAATACTATTATTAGTATATTATCAACCAATATACTTAGAACAATTTTAAGGCTAGAAAAAAAAATTGTACATACAATTATATTAGTAATTTTATACTGCATAAGTGTAAAGATTTTTTTCTTCCCAAGTTGGTTTAATCGTCACGAAATTTCAAGAATGGAAACGACTTGCGAATGTCGTATAATGTACAGTGTCAGAAGCTTGAAAATATTGGAACACCAAAATAAATTCACTTGCACAAGATTGATCAAACAAATGTCAGAATTTTAAAAATATTTGAATGCGAAAGAAAAAATCACTTATACAAGATTGATCATACAAACATACGTAGCTAAAAACATTGAACTGTAAGTAACATATTAGGTAATACAGCGACAAAAAACACCATGTTCTGCGGGCAAGGGGACTGGACATCTCAGGTAGGGTCGGTCGGTCTGGTTTTTGGTGTTTGTTTCTTTTTTAAATCAGGAAATTAGTTTCTAATTTAAAAAACAAACAAAATGGGTTGGTCGGGCCCGTAAAACAGGGTGTGGGTTTTTTCGTAGCCCAAGGGATGGTTACATAGAACTTTCATTCTAGGCCAATCACTTTTAACAAATTACACAAGCAAGTTTTTGGTTGAATTCTTTCAACAAGTATTTGGTCAAATACTATCAACAAGAATTTGTTGTCAATCAATCTCTGCTTACTGCTGTTTAACCAAACGGTTAAAATGCCCGTCTAGCGTTCAGTAGGACTAGGGTTCGAGTCCCCACTGGTGAGTGTTCCCGCTTAATGTTTCACATTGAATATCTAAAACTGAATTTGTGGTGTGTTTTTTTGGTTTTGCTTTTAGTGTGTCATGTAACATTTGCTGTAACATAGAGATAGATTAAAACAGTGTCATGTTATTCAATATCGAATAAAATAATTATGTTACAGTCCTTTAACACAGTTAGAAAGCAATTAGGGATAAGTTATTGGAAAATGATCAAATAATAGTAAATGAAATGGAATGAAGAATAAAATAATTATGTACCGAACTTAACATTTACTATTTGACCAATAATGAATCAAAATGTACCGGATTTATAAACACAGTTACATATATCATTTAGAGATAGGTAATTGGAAAACAGTAAATGAAATGAAAAGAAGAACAATAACTGTTATGTAAACGTAAATGTAAACAAGGGTTTATGGTACACTATAATCTAATCAGGGTTGTAGGTACAGTGGGCGGCGCTGGGCGAGCCTGCCCGGGACTAGTAATTTGCGCCTGGCACTCACAGACAATGTAAGCAAAGATTTTCTAGTACAGGGATTATCTTCTCTATTGAAATGTCAAATAAGAACTGTGTGTTTCAAAGCACCTGTATGACATAATAATACAACAGTACATCCGTATGTTAAGTGATATCGAGGGTGAAACGAGCAAATAATGCCAGAATGACAGCACTTGAAACAATTTTCTTAAAGAATCAGCATTGATTCGCACAAGTTTGTTTGTTTTGATGGGGGGGGGGAGGGGCAATAAAATGTCTCACCAAATTTCTAAACCTGCATTTTACACAATTCCGAATGAATTCTCACACATGAATTGGACAAGAATCAAGAGATTCTCAACAGAATATAAAGTTTTATAAACCCTCTTGGCATTTCCCCAAGAATCTTTGCGAGACTTGATTCATGCCAAAATTCGAACCCCGATTTATGCCCCTAAAAGAGCTCTCTAATGCCTGCTGGTGGCTCATTGATGAACATGAAAGTCTCAATAAAACCATAAAAGGCTAATCAATCTATTTAATGCCCATAAATGGGTCTATTATGCCCCAAAAAGGCACAAAATGTAGCAGATTGAGTCAACATCTTTCCATATTTTTTCTAAATTGTCAGTTATGTGAATCAGCTCCAATTTGAGCTTTCTGCACTCAATGCTAGTTATACATTCAGATCATAATGAATGTTGTATGACCATACCATAAAGTACCCAAACATTCAAATCCATTTTCATCTTGATAATTTGATTGAAAACACTTCATGTGGCACATATTTTTACTTCTCTGTAAGGCAAAACAAAATAGAAAATGTTCAACAATTTTCAAACATTTTCATTGTTTCAAAAGAAATTCAAACATTTTGAGACAATGTCACAAAATGTCATGGGGATGGCAGCGATAATAATTGGATATTAAAAGCGCTTTGGGACTGTTGCCGCCTTGGCCTGGTAATTATTATACAAAATGCTTCAAAAATGTTAGCACATTTGGTTTTAACACCGTCTTTGTGCCGAGTTGTAAGATTTTGGGAGAGATCTTACTTTGTGTCACCTTAAGTTGGCAGATAATGGCAGTACATATTCTGTGAGCATATCATGACAATGCCCACGTAATTCCAATGGGATGTCATTTACATTCGCCCACTTCAAGAAAAAATGTCGGAAGCGGCACTGAAAGTGCGGCCCATCATTTGATTACGTGTCGACTTGAGCTGACAAAGAGTATAGTTCGTCTGGTAGTTTAGTTTATTGTTTACTTTTTAAAGTAAAAACACTTTCCACGCTATTGGTTTTACCATATGCAAAAGATATTTTTCAGAAACTGTTCAACGCCTATTTGGATTACTGAACCAATACCATGGTTGTACTTATTTCAATGCATTCCTCACGGTGACTCCAAATATGACCCGTCACATCAAAATGGACATGTTGGAGGCCTAAGTCAAATCTGAGCTATTGGTAGAACTTGAAAGAGCACATTTTAAGCTTTGAAATGACACCATATTGAAGGTAATGGGACTTTGTAATCACAAGATATGATTTGAAGAAGCATATTTGTTTCTATTATTTTCTTTATATTTCACCAAATATATTTGGCCTCTATCTCAAAACTTTGTTGGCCAACAACATGTCCTTTTTGACGCGACTGGTCACAAATATGGTAATGAATTTCAATAATTTTGAAATTTTTGAAACATTTTGTGACATTTTTATATGTGACGTGTTCTACCGAAACCAGACACAATTGGGCAAGATATCAAAATTGAGTTAGTAATTGATTATTAAAGTAAAGATCTTCAGCTTTACAATGGTACCTCTCTTTTTTTAAACGGACTTCCCAAAGCGGAGTTACATCATTTTCAAGTTTAACTTTTACGGTCTTTAAGAAAACTCCAAACTGAGATATCGCCCTTTAAAGTCACTTTGTACCATGATTTTACATGTTTATATAGCCCTTTAAATCACTGAAACGTACATTTTGGATGATTTTTTAATTTGAATCTTTCACAATAATGTTATAAACACTCTGAAGATTAATCATTTACCAGAAACTCAAATTCTCCAAAATTCACCCCCAATTATGTTTTGGGCTATTTCTCAGTTTGGAGCGCTGCCCAATTCCGTCAACCTATATAGTGAGCGCAGTATACTGCGCGAATGTGTAGCTGAGGGCCGTGGCTTAGTGGGTGGGACGTGGGGCTTGAAAACGGAGGGTCTCCGGATCGAATCCCGGTAGGTTCCCGGAGATTTAGTTGGGTTTTTTTCCTCAAAAATTGTGATCCCGGTCAAAAACCTTAAGCCGGGGTTAGGGTTATAGTGTTATCAATCAATGTTTGTGCCCTTGATGCTCCAATATGTAGGAGCGTCAAAAAAAGATAGGTGAATATTTTGTTCCGTTTAAAAAAATGACACACAATTGTTAAATGCCCATAGAAATTGTTTGAACTTTGTAAAAAGTTGAAAAATTGAGCACAGAAAATAAATCACATATACAGTACCGTACCTAATGTACAAACAACTTACAAAATACCGCCACAGTCTGTTGTCTGGCAAGTCTAGTAAGTACCCAACAAGTCATACCTAAAGATTAAGGTCTAGTCATAACTTAATTCTAACAGTACCCTATTAGTCCCTCGATTTCCCCAAGGCGACATTAAACACCAAACTGTTCTACGGTCCCGACCAACCCATTTTTGTTTAAATGTTTATATACGTTTTTCAAATATTTAGACTCTTTTTAGACATTTTTGCATTTTTGTGAACATTTTTGAAAAAATTGTGATTTTTTTTTAAAATTTTAAAAAAATATATATAAAAAAAAATTTAAACATTTTTTCCTCCCCATTTTTTTCTTCAAATTTGAATAGCTGCAATTATTTAGGGGAATAGTCGTCAACAAAATGTTTGTAAATTCACCAAAATGTACACGGAAATGTTGGGGGGAAAAAACAAACATATGAGGTCCATTCACCCATAAAACAAGGTTTGGTGTTTTTTATCGCCTTATAACAACAACATAATTTGGAAGGTCTAATCTTCACTCAAATTTAACAGGCAGTAGTCTTACATATACGTTGACACATTATGGTTCAGTGTTAAATTTTCACACACAAATCAACGGAATATAGGCAGCAAAAGGCTCATTGACATTCCAATTACTGTAAACGTGGTAATTTTCGCGCGATTAAATGTTCGCGCTTTGACGATTTTCAGCCAATTCGCTCGTTTTTTAATTCCCGATTTTAAAGTTCATTACATACACTTGTACACAAAATAAATATGTTTGCGTGTTTTTATTTTCGCAGTTGCTGCTTGGAGCGCGAAAAGCGCGAAATTTAATGTAGCACGAAAATGTCCACGTTTACAGTATACACTGCCCTTCCATCCCCAAGCCTTCCTCTGTGGAATGAATGCACCTTTTTTTTACAGCGATTACGCCTTCAACCCCATCTTCAAGATTGAAGTTTTTACGCAATGTGAAATATTCTAGAGACTGGGCATGGGCCATAGTGAGACTTTGATTAGTTCTGATGTACGTGGTCATACCTGCTTTGATCTTAGCCGACAAAAAAAACACCATGTTACAATTACAAAATCGTTTTGAATAATTGTTGACAATTTTGGAACAATTTTTGAAAATTGTGGGGGGAAAATTTTAATTTTTTTAAATTTTTTTTTTTATATTCGCCAACATCTTCACAAATTTCTTTTGAAAAAAATGCCTGACTGACCGACCTTACCTGAGAGGTCTGTTCGTCTTTGGAACAGGGTGTTGTCGCCTTCATCTAACTTTTAAGCGGTTCTCCCACCCGCATAAAAAAAGAAAGGAAAAAAAAGAGAAATTCCCACCTACTTCCCTCCATAAAAATCTGATTGCACGCAGTGATCCTTTCTCACAAGAAAGCTAGCATTTTCAAACTTTTAAAAAGTACATTTAAATTTTTAAAAATTAAGGACAAAAGCCCTCCCCTCCACCCTTTTGATGTGACTGGTCACAGAGGTGTTATTATATGATTGATATTCTGTTAGATCGTAACACTTTTCACACGGCTATTAGTTTTACCATTATACATAACAGATTTTTCAGAAACCTTTCCCAACTTTCAAAGTCTTATCTCAAGGATTACTGAACCAATACTAGGCATGTTTGTACTTATTTTTAATGCATCTCTCATGGTTGTTCCAAATTTGGTGACGAAATTCGATAATTTTGACATTTCTAAAACATTGTGTTCAATTTTGGAACTGTCGTCTGTAGACGACTGCCGCGTGGAAAGTGTAAACAGTCAACAAAACATGGGGATTCTTCAAGTGTGTTGAAATCAACAGATGATATTTTGTATAAAATGTGTTGTTGCAATTTCTTAACCTTTTAGGAATTTGGGTCTGAAGGTGAATCAATAAAATTGAACTCTAAAATAGAATGAATTTGTAAGATTTCTCTTTTTTGTGGCATTTAATCAAATCCAGGGTTTAGAGACCAAAATCTACAATGGCTGCCATGTGTAGAATTTGATTTGCAACATACTGTACAGCACCAGAAGTGTATAACATATAGCAGCTATTACAAATAGTGCCTTTTCACATCACTAAGTATATGCACAAAAAGACCATATCTGCAATAGCTGCTCCAAGTTATATTTCGCACATACCAATTGCTTAGCATATTATACTAGCCCATTTATATCCACTAGCAGCTATTCGAGATAATCAGGGCCCTGTGGCTCTTAAGCCCTTGATATAAAAATCAGGCCTAAATTGAATGAAAAATGGCTCCTACCCACAGAGGGATTTCCAGCTATAGTCCATTTGACTTCCTCTGGACACTGATGTAACCTTGTAGATACAACATTCATGCACGCATATGTACCTTCAGTGTGTACATGTATACACTAGCGCAGGGCTGCACGCATATGTACCTTCAGTGTGTACATGTATACACTAGCGCAGGGCTGCACGCATATGTACCTTCAGTGTGTACATGTATACACTAGCGCAGGGCTGCACGCATATGTACCTTCAGTGTGTACATGTATACACTAGCGCAGGGCTGCACGCATATGTACCTTCAGTGTGTACATGTATACACTAGCGCAGGGCTGCACGCATATGTACCTTCAGTGTGTACATTTATACACTAGCGCAGGGCTGCACGCATATGTACCTTCAGTGTTAACATGTATACACTAGCACAGGGCTGCACGCATATGTACCTTCAGTGTGTACATGTATACACTAGCGCAGGGCTGCACGCATATGTACCTTCAGTGTGTACATGTATACACTAGCGCAGGGCTGCACGCATATGTACCTTCAGTGTGTACATGTATACACTAGCGCAGGGCTGCACGCATATGTACCTTCAGTGTGTACATGTATACACTAGCGCAGGGCTGCACGCATATGTACCTTCAGTGTGTACATGTATACACTAGCGCAGGGCTGCACGCATATGTACCTTCAGTGTGTACATGTATACACTAGCGCAGGGCTGCACGCATATGTACCTTCAGTGTGTACATGTATACACTAGCGCAGGGCTGCACGCATATGTACCTTCAGTGTGTACATGTATACACTAGCGCAGGGCTGCACGCATATGTACCTTCAGTGTGTACATATGTATACACTAGCGCAGGGCTGCAAAAAATGCAAAGTTTCCCGGGAATGACAATTTTAATTCTAAAATATTTCCCGTTTAAAAAATATTAAGCGGCGCAGAGGCTTTTTGAAAATGACAATGTAAATGATGCGATTTGGTGCAACATTTTTTTTTTTAGGCCAAGAGTTTCCCGCGAGCAACATAAGTTTCCCGGGAATGAGATTACCAAATTACCCACTTTTTACAGCCCTGCACTAGCGCCTCAAGTAGAGACCCGCATTTATGTATCGCGATCAGTGAATGTATAACACTTAACAGTTTAATCAGTATCGCCTTCAGAGAATGCATCGCTATCAGTGAATGTATCACTATGAGCGAATGATGCATGGACATCAGCGTCTCGAAGAAGTGAGATAGACTATAGGTAAATTAATAATTGAACGAACATCACGAACGCAGTACAAAGATAAACGCGCCCGGAATTATCACGCGAATGGTTGTGCGCGCTTCACGCAATGTACGCGATACTCTGCTTAGTTGTGGTCGTTCAATTATTAATTTACCTATAGCAACAAACAGGTTTCCAAATAGTCACAATAGGTTTTAAGAAACAATCTGTTTTCTCTTTGTAGTGACGTCCGAAAATCTGTTTCAGAACTCCCGACAAGGGGTTTGAAGATACCCAGAATAGGGTTTAAGAATTGAGAGCTCTTCTGACAGCTGCATTAACAATTTAAAACTTGCTAGAAATTACAAAATTTTGCATTTCTCTCTCACTCTCACTCTCTCTTTAAGAATCTGCACAAAATGATTTGACTAGATCCGTAGAGTTCTAATAAGACATTTTAGGTTGTTTCCATGGCGAGTTGTTCTAATAAACATCTTATACAGTATTTTCCAAAGCTTATGTTGGCATCCATGTCAAAACCATTTCTTGTTCTCATCTTGTCAAATTTGTATGAATCGCACTCCTCGGTGGGTCATTAGCATGGCCTTGTCTCTTATATGGATAACGCTCACCAGCCATGAATCACACTCCACGGTGGGTTAAGTATCATGAAAAAAACAATGATTTCTTAAGTTACGATCTGGCTTAAACTCCGTTCACACTCAACGTTAATTATTGAGCGTTTCAATGCGTTATCGCAATGGAGTGGCTGACTATGTTGTATCTCTTATTTTGGCACACAGCGATTAATTGCTGTACACTATGGCGGCACACCACATCGACATCACACAGCAAATGTTGCCTCTTTGAACGGAGATAAAAGCTCATTGGGTATTCCTGCCAAATACCCCTGGTTGGTGACTGCCCTTGCTTCTTCCGAAGAATGTGAGGGGCTGTGGTGTTGAGGGCCTCCATATCCTTTGGTCTTCCTCCGAATGTTGCTTTGCCAAAAAGGCTGTAATATCCCGAAAGGCTATAATATAGATTTCCGCTGATCTCCGTAGGTGCAACATGAGGGCCTGCGATGTAGATCGCTATTTTTAGGGCTGTCTTTCGAGCGTCAATTTTTGCTCTTACGTCCCAAAAGGCTGTATAATATCCTGAAAAGCTTTAATATACATTTGGCTGTTCTTGATGCGTAACAAATGTGAAGAGCTGCGATGATAGGAGGCCACCTATATTCTTGGGGTTGCCTTTTGACGGTTGATTTGATCTTATGTCCCAAAAGCCTGTAAATATCCCAAAAGGCTATAATATAGATTCCGCTGATCTTGATAGGTGTAACGGATGGGAAGGGCTTCTGTGTAGGCCGCCACGTTTCTTCGGTAGTCTTGTCAGGGTCTGCTTGATCTTGCTAAAATCTGGTCGTGATTCCACCGTGTAGGCCCAGCACATCATCAGAATATCCTGAAGCAAAATATTAATATACACATTTAATTTTGTCGTCTATGGCAATTTCAAGATGGGGCACCATGTCGGGAGGAATAATGAGCTATTTTATATATGAATTCCAATGAGTTTATCAAGATATAATTTATTTATTTATCAATTTTATGAATTTATGTATTGAAATGAAATAAAACTATTTGAAAAAGAATTTTGTAGTTCTCTATGTTCTTTGCATGATACCTTAACCATTTTTCTAAAAAAAAGATTGTATGCTATGATGAAAGTGGCCCAAACCAATTTCTAGACGACTTTAGTAGATTGGTCATAATTTTTAAGGAAAAGCAGTTACAAAGATCGGAAAAGTGTACTTAAAGGTAGATGACCCGATCACATTTTCGTAACACAGAATTATTTCAAACATACGGAGATTTTCATATCATATGAAAGCTCGTATTTTTCTCATCATCATACTGAAATTTGACGGCCTAAATCGGTATAATTACCGCGAATGGTGGTATACCACCGATATAGTTTGTGTACAACTCAATGGGTACAGTTCACAGCATCTTGTGCGTCTAAAATAAGAACCATTAGAGCTATGCAACTCAAACTTTGGAACACGACATTTTTAAGGATGACCTTTCATGTAGAATAGAAAACTTCAAGTTGAAAATTGGAAATGTGATCGGGTCATCTACCTTTAAGGTCCCAGATTCTGGACTGTACTAGTATCGTCCGATACAGGAACACCCAGTATCGTTCGATACTGGTACAAAGTCAGTGTTCTAGTATCGACTGATACTGGCACATATAAAATGGTCCGGTATCGGTCATACTGGAACACAATTTAGTGTCCCAAGGAAAATCGTACCAGTATCGACCGATGTTGGCAACATTTATGTTCCAGTATTCCAGTATCTGGGACCGAAAGTACACTTTCTCCCAAAGATCAAATAAAATTCTTCTGATAGTCAATACATCACTTACCACAGAGTGTGACATTGCATGTATTTAATTAGGTTAAAAATGAAATTGCAATTGTATAATTTTTTGTTACAGTCCGTAAAGCTATTAAGCCCATAGATCTATGATCTCACCTTGACATCTCTGGAGGCTTGTAACGTTATAATGGATTGCTTCATCCCTTTACCAACTCTCCATATGATGTGTTCAGCTGACATTCCCTGGTAAGACATCTCACCCGCTAAAAGCTCATACCATATCGTTCTACATGTTGAGAAAAGAAAACATGAAAGTGGATACTTTCAAAGGGGCATTGAGAGATGTATTGATATACTAAATGAGCAAATAACGTAAAGATAATCATCAACATAGCCCAAATCCAAAATGTCATACAATTCCGACATCGCCTTCATGACAAAATACGCAAATAACGGCACTTCCTGGTTGAGATTTGCTGCGAAAGTCCGTGAGTAAAACGATGCATAACTTCCGAATTCAGCACCTGAGTTTCGTTATGATCATATCGAAACTAAGATAATCATAAAATTGTATATGATAAACGGCGAATGTTGGTGAACTGTTTCAGATGGTAGTTAGTATATGCCTAAGTATTACTTTGATGCAAAAATCCCCCTGATTTCCAGGATTATTGAGGGCGCACTCCCATATGTATCTCTCAATGCCCCTTTAATGGAAAACAGGAATAAACAACAATTTGTAGTCTTAGCTTCGGCTAATAGTAATCCTACGGCAGAGCTGCTGGTAGGGGAAAGAAGGAAACAGTATCGCGCGGAAAAAGGGGAGCAGAATGCAAAGCGGAAACACAATACAAAACAGGATCTCACAACTGTGCTAGACTGAGCTGTAGCCCTAAACAAACGGTAGCTGGTAGGAAACTTTGATCTTATTTTGAAGTGCCTTTTCAGTTTTGACTTAAGGCACAAGAGTCAGTGAATGGAAGATCCATTTTGTTTTTACAAAATTGTTATGGTACATGAAAACTTTGGCACATAGGCAATGGACCTGTTCTATATACATGGGCCTGATCAACCCATTTGTTTAGAAAAGTTTGAGTGCAAACAAATACCGACCAAAGTGTTTTTAGTTTGTCAAAAACAGCGACATGTTTACAGATTTTTGTGTGACATTTTTTAAGGAAGAAAATGAGGGGAAGCCCGACCAACTGATCCAACCTGCGAGGTTTTAAGATAGTGTAAGATTATGTAAGTACAGTATATTCTAGTAGACACTCAACAATAGAGCATATCTAGTCATAGGAGGGCGCTACATTTCCATGCCAAGGCGTTAGTTTCCATTGATTGGGTGGAGGGAGGAAAGGTACATAGCATTGGAGGTACTTGAGCGATATTATGATTGAATTTAAATAATATGTGCAGAAATTTTAACACACAAAAAACAACTGAATTTGGGTTTAAACTTGAAGATACTCAAGCCTGACTGTCAAATCCTCGTATCTCCATACTAGCCCTTCGGCATGTATTAAGTAATACTTCCTATGTATCACCTTTTGGCAGTCTGTCTGCTCTAAATATGTTCAAGGGCCAAAAAACACATCTTATTAAAAAGTAACCATTTACGGGCAGTCTGGTGCTGTGACGTCACCAGTGATGGTATCCAGTTTTCAATACAATTTATTCTGTTAAAATATACTACCTGGTTAAAAAGTATCAACAGTAAATTATGTCCTTTCATTTTTGAGCTGCCGGAAGTCAGATACATTACAATATTGCATGTGATCTTGCCCCTGAACATGTACAAAGCAAAACTTCCTATGCATAACTATTGGGCAGTTTTACTTTAAACATGTTGCAGAACCGGAAAAACATAAACGGTTTTGACAGAACAGCAACAATCTTTACTTTTGAGATTCTTGTCTTTGACTTACCCAAATGCAAATACATCAGATTTCATAGTGAAAGGTAGTTCCATATCGGTGTTTCCCTCCGTTCCAATCCGCAATGATGTAATAAGCTCTGGGGCAAGGTAGCCCAGCCAACCATTGGGGATCACCATACAGTCCGCTCTCCTGAAAAAAGAATAAACACACAAAAGTATCAAGTATTTGCATCCATTATTTTATTTTATTTATTTATTTATTTGAACATACGCTTTTAAAACAGCGGCACCCGTCTACCCGACGGTGCGTTCATATACAGAAAATCACAAGATTAATACACAATTATATACACAAATTACAAAGTGTTACCATGAGATAGATAATCATACAAAATTGATCTGAAATTATGTCAGGCACACGTGGAAAATGGCACTATACATGTATATACATGAACAAATATATTAAATTCAATCGTCATTGTTTGCGCATTTCGTCTCTAATCGTGCCTTCCATGCACGCTTGGAGAAGGACTTAGAAAATTTGTCAAATACATGATGAAAGTCGTTAACATTGCTTATATTACAAAATGTGTTGTATGTACTACCTAGCATTAATTTATATTTTACATCAAGATCGCTAGAGATAAATAGCACCCATACATCAATACCATTTAAGTCAATTAGAGCCTTTTCTAGATTATTATATTCATTAGTTCTTATAGCATTAAGTTCTTTAAGCATTGAAATGTTCATTTCTTGCAATTTCCTTTTATTATAGCATTATAATTATGCAGAATAGAGATGACAGTAAAGTGTGATCAATTTCATGCTATTTACACTCACTCGGCAAAAGAAGTTCTTGGACACTTAAATTAAATTAATATTTAATAGAATATATATAATTATATATATGATTATATATATATAATTGTATATCAAAATAAGCAGAAAGTAATCCTCTAACAGCTTAACATGGAATTTAGACATGATCACTCATGCATGGCAGATCCCATTCACTTGACAATGGCAAGAAGATTGCAAAAAATTGGATAATCCCTCCATTCAAATGACTGTAAATGTTCATTTCTTGCAATTTCCTTTTACGCACATTACCATTGCTTAATGAATGTGCTCAGCCATGCATGAATGCGTACATCTTAATTTCATACAGACATGATAGAGAATTATTGTCTGCTTATTTTGACATGCAATTGTTTAATTTATATTAAATATTTATGTGAAATATTTGAACTTCAATGAGTGTCCAGGAACTTCTTTTGACGAGTGTATATTTTTCTTTCAAATTGTTGTTATGACGGTCAACAAGGCACTCAAAGCTGATATGGATGGAGATTGGTCAGTTTTATAACCAGCTGTCACTTCACTGTCAGGTCATAATTGTTACAACAGATCAAGGGGAAAAGCCTAACAAGCTTGATAGGATGAAGGCAATGGAAATAGCACCTACTTTATTGGGAGTGTTAAACTCTCTAGCAAATGAGAATCTAAGTACTACAGGGGCGATTTTTTTTTCTTTCTCCAACCAGCCAGCTGGGCAGGTTACGAGTAATAGTTACCAGCCTGAATGCAAACTACCCAGCCCAACAACATGAACAACAGTATGCAACAACACATTTCTGACTACAAGATAATCGTGGTCTCTTATTTAATGTTAATCACCAAACAAAATATTGACCTTGTTTGTGAATATTGTCGATATTGTAGTATATATATACTCAGTACAAGATAGATATGCCATAAAATAAGATACTAAAGTAATATGAATATAATTGAAGATTTTAGAGCCTTTGAGTGGCGTTAAGCCAAGCAATATTTACCGGCCAGCTGGGCAGGTATGTTTCAAAAAAAATTACCAGCCCGACGCTAAATTTCCCTGCCTCGGGCGTGCGGGTACTAAGTACAGCCCTGGCAGAGACCAGTGCGAAGAACAGAATAAAATGAGAGAAGAAATACAATCTGCAAGGTCAACTTACCTATTTTCTCTTGATAGTTTTGCAATATTAAACAGGGCAAAGTCAGTGATGACGAGTTTGCCATTCTCAATGAAGATGTTTTTGGACTTGAGATCTTTGTGCACGATGCCTTTGGCATGCAGATAGCCCATACCCTGAGGAGTTAAAAAAACGGACAGGTGGATGTACATGTAAGATAAAGTAACTGGCATATACTGGTTCCCTGCATCAATGGGCTCCAGGCAACTCATCCATAGATGCAGTTACGCGCAAATCATGTCATCACATTGATTTGCTGGCCTAAAAGTCATACATATGTATGAATATGATGTAAATAATCTAAAAATAAATTCGGTAAATGCTTAGAACAATAATAAAATTGATAATTGGCACAAAATACACTGTGTCTGCGCCCATGACAGCGTCGTACTTCACACACATGGTGTAGCGCGATTTTAAGCCAAATTTACTACATTAATTGGGCTTTTTAAGCTTTGGCTGCTAATACGTACCATGACAATGGGTCTATTTGAAGTTATTTTGATAAAAAAACTACAGATGGATCAAAATCCCAACAATTCATTAATTTACACGATTCCTACCTGTGCTATTTGAGTTGCTATTTGTACTGTCTTGTTCATGCCAAAGCGATCCTTACGTATGTGTAAATGCGTGTATAGCGTCTGTCCTTTGCATAGGCTAAAGAGGGGGGAAATGAGAAAAAATTGACTTTAGTAATCAGACAATCTGTCTCTTCTGTGTATGTGTCATATCACACTGGCAATAGCATTATCTTGGTAAAAACACACAGCAGCCTTGATGATCCTCCTGCATCGCACAGCATTTCGGCCTGTAACCATTTTGAACATGGAACCACCATACATACAACTTGCGAAATTTTACGCTCAATTATCATAGCCCTAGTGCACGTAATACTAAGCGATTAGATTAGAGATTTAACAGCACCCACAAGAAGCTAATCGCTTCATTGTTTTAATTTTGAAAGAAGTATGGGGATCAGCAACGCGTAAGAAATGTGAAGCTTGAATCACTCTACACTAAATATATCTTTATCAACGACTTTGCCAAAACCCCATACTCTAGTGTAGCATAGTGGCTACGCTCTAGCGCTTTCACGCAGGAATCCCGGGTTCCAATTCCTCAATAAACCTATATCATTATTGGCTGTTTTTTGTAACATACACCTTCCTGTATCGTTTATAGTTTACCTCGCCGGATTTGAACAAAAGAAAAGACCCTATACATCTATTATATATTTTGTAGTATTATGGGATAAACGCTGAGGCTGCTGTGGTAAAAACATTAGGCAACAAAATAAGTCCACTGGACCACACATGCCCATTTTCTATTTTGATTTTTGATTTTTTAAATTTTAAATCAAAATGTTTCTAAAAATTATGAAATCTTTAAAAAAGAAGAAAAGATCCATCTGGCACATAGAACAAGTTTTTCTTCTTTTCTTCGTTTGACACGGTGCTCATTCCAATGGACCACCTGTGCCCATTTGACTTTCTTTTATCCTTACCTTGTAACAATTGCAAGATGTGGCGGTCTCATACAGGCCCCCATAAACAGCACCACAAAGTCATGACGTGTCTTCTTGAACAAACAAACCTGCATGGAGGGATAGAAGAGCCAAACGATATGGAAGGCGAAGGGGATATATTAACCCCCTGAGAACTACCGGCCGATTGGTTAAAAAGATGGATACATCATTTATTGCACCAATGAGAGACAGTGTTAGAATAATTGTATCCCTGATAAAGATTGGAGTGAAACATTTTACAAGCTGCATTTTAATTGGCTATTCATATGAGTACATCTTGTAATAAACCAATCAGAACCAATGTAAGATAGACAGGTAGACCCCAGGGGGTAATTAACACTTTCCATGTGGCTATTTGATTTACCATACATATACAAAACAGATTTTTCAGAAAACCTTTCCCAATTGTTAAGGTCTATCTCAAGGATTACTGAACCAATACTAGGCAACTTTGTACTTATTTCAAAGCATTTCTCATGGTGATTCCAAATATGATAATGAAATTCAATAATTGTGACTTTTTTTGAAACATTTTGTGACATTTTGGAATGTCGTCTGCAGCGTGGAAATTGTTAAATAAGCATAGGGTCGCTGCTCTGTCAAAACCTCATTATCTCCATATGGCCCTTCCACATGTATAAAGTAATACTTCCTATGTATAACCTTTGAGCAGTCCTGCTCTAAACATGTTCAAGGGCCAAAACATGTCTATCATCACCTTGTAAGTGCTCTTGCCCCTGAATAAAACAACACTTTCTATGCATCTGATGGGAATTGTTACATTATACATGCTGAAGGGTCAGAAAACATACAAGGTTTCGAAAGAACAAGTGACAATTTATTTGAATAACTTATTTGTTGATGAAACACCATCTGTTCTCTCTCCCTCTAACAGTATCAGAAAGTAGATAAAGAAACCTGATAAACTATCCATCATTATTTGTTTCCAAACTCTTTAAGAAAGTCCAAATTACAACAAAGACTCTAAATTAGGCCAACAACAAAATTTGTTATGTTGTCCTCCACAGCTTTCAGAGAGGATGGGCGGGCGAGTGGATTAATTTTAAATTTTATTTTACCAGCGGAAGCTCAAAGTTCAGCCAACAAGAAGTTGAAATCACTCTAAGAGTCGCACATATATGTTATAAACACTTAATTTAATATTCAATGCCATTTAAACTGTTAAAAAAAGAAAAAGAAAAAATCTGAAAAGAAAAAAAAATCTGAAAAGAAAAAGAAATCTGATAAAAAAATAAAAAAATCTGAGCGGCCCTAAATCTGACGAGCGGGCGATCGAGGACAACATAACTTGTAAATTGTAATTATTCTAACAATGTCTCTGATTGGCACAATATTTTCACATCCTTCCTACAAGAATTCCCATTGGTCAATTTCATATAATCATCTTGATAACCAATTACAATTTTGCTCCAAAATATTTTATGCTAATTTTATTTTTTAAATTGTAATTATTCTAACAATGTCTCTGATTGGCACAATATTTTGCACATCCTCAAGTTCAACCAATTCACGTGTTACATGTAATCCGGTTATCACTATGTCAACTGAACCCCGATTGAAATGATCCCAACATAAAGTCTATGGCGTGTACCATCACACCAGAAAGGTGCGTGATCCAGTTACCAGGGGGTTATATAATCACTTTGATAGTGAATTGGCAGGTACTGTATACATGGACATTTTCATGCTACATTAATATTCACGCTTTTCACCATCTAAAGCAGCTACCCCGAAAATAAAAACACACAAACATATTTATTTTGTGTAATAAGTCTATGCAATGAACTTTGAAATCGTGAATTTAGAAGCAAGCGAAATGGCTGAAAGTCGGCAACGCGTGAACATTTCATTGTGCGAAAATTAGCACATTTCCAGTAGTTGTCTTACCTCTCTCCTGAAAGTTCTCATCTGTTCTTCATTGTCAGTATCTATGTTTAGCATTCTGATGGCTATATCACCGTGCCATTTACCCCTGTAAAAAGAGAACAAAAACAAAACAAAAATCATGAAATACTTCAATCATGACAGCAAATTGTTTAAAAAAACATTAAAATCATTAATTACTCAAGCCATAAGGTGACAAAAACCCCTGTTCTACGGGCAAATGGACATCTCAGGTTGGGTGTTGGGGGCATTTTTAATTTTCACAATTTGCGATGATTTTTTAAAAAGTTTATAACATGGAAAGGAATTGGGGAAGGGGGGATGGGTCGGTTAGGCCTATAAGAACAGGGTTGGATTTTTCCCCAATAGTCATCTCCCAAGAGAATTACATCAGGAGTGCTCATCTTAAAAAAGGAGAAATCAAGGCTCCGAACATAACTGCACTAATAATCTACCAATGAATTTTTCTTCAGCAATAGAAGTCTTTGCAGTAGACATAATTTGTGATAGTTTACTTATCTATAGGTAGAACCAAGTTTAGGCTGGATTGAATTCTATGTGAATACAGGTCATATAAATGACCTAATACTTACCTGAACACTGGATTGAATTCTTTGTGAATACAGGTCATAATAATGACCTAATACTTACTTGAACACTGGATAGAATTCTATGTGAATACAGGTCATATAAATGACCTAATACTTACCTGAACACTGGATTGAATTCTTTGTGAATACAGGTCATAATAATGACCTAATACTTACTTGAACACTGGATAGAATTCTATGTGAATACAGGTCATATAAATGACCTAATACTTACCTGAACACTGGATTGAATTCTTTGTGAATACAGGTCATAATAATGACCTAATACTTACTTGAACACTGGATAGAATTCTATGTGAATACAGGTCATATAAATGACCTAATACTTACCTAAACACTGGATTGAATTCTTTGTGAATACAGGTCATAATAATGACCTAATACTTACTTGAACACTGGATAGAATTCTATGTGAATACAGGTCATATAAATGACCTAATACTTACCTGAACACTGGATTGAATTCTTTGTGAATACAGGTCATAATAATGATCTAATACTTACTTGAACACTGGATAGAATTCTATGTGAATACAGGTCATATAAATGACCTAATACTTACCTGAACACTGGATTGAATTCTTTGTGAATACAGGTCATAATAATGACCTAATACTTACTTGAACACTGGATAGAATTTTATGTGAATACAGGTCATATAAATGACCTAATACTTACCTGAACACTGGATTGAATTCTTTGTGAATACAGGTCATAATAATGACCTAATACTTACCTGAACACTGGATAGAATTCTATGTGAATACAGGTCATATAAATGACCTAATACTTACCTGAACACTGGATTGAATTCTTTGTGAATACAGGTCATAATAATGACCTAATACTTACTTGAACACTGGACTGAATTATTTGTGAATACATACAGGTCATAATAATGACCTAATACTCACCTGAACACTGGTCCAAATCTACCCTCGCCTATTAGATTCATTACTTCTATTTGTTCATATGGAATGTCCCATTCGGATAAGTTTTTCTGTGGATTAATAAACATATTCAAAACAAGTGAAAAATGGTATTAGAGACTGGATGTCAGTTTATCCTTTACTTGTAAGTAAACACTGTGTTATAAATGAGATTTGGTAAGGGTGAATAATGGCATAGTATTAAAAAAGTAAAAGTAAAGACTCGCGCCGAGCAAAGCTCGCGCGCGGAGTGCCCATCTCTCTTTCATTAGCGTTTGGGCCAGACTCCCCATGTAATACTTGGCTGTGGGGGGTTCGCCACTCCTCCCGCACAGCGAGTCTGTTTTACTTCCCAACATAAATTAATGCCGGTACCCAATTATACACCTGGGTAAAGCGTGGCAAGTGCGGTAAAGTGCCTTGCCCAAGGACACAACATGTTGGCACCAACGGGGCTCGAACCCACAATCTTTGCATTGTGGAGCGAGGGTGAATCCGCTGGACCACACGCGCCCGGCATAGTATTAATTTGATGTAATTTGTTAGCATATTGCTAATTGAATATTGAATTGAGATGAATTGGATTGAATTGAATTGAATTCAATTGGATTGAATTGACATTGATAAACACCAAACAAGCGGAAGTACAAAACAATCTTCTTTTTTCATAATTTCATAATGCATTCACAGCAAAAGTAGCCTGCCTAACACGTTTAAGGTTGTTCCTATGGTTAATATTTTATTTAATATTTTAATAGAGCTTGCTGAGTTCTACAATAATCTGAAATTTGAGCTTGATCGGAGGTACGGTTTTCTAGATATGACAATTTAATTGCCAAAAATGAAGCAAAATTGAAGCGTTCATTTCTTTTGTTTCTTATTGGGTTTTTTGACCCCCTAGCAAAATAATTTATCTATGCAAAAATGTTTAATTAATTTTTACAAAAAAAGTATAAATGCTACAAAGCTGGAATTTTGGGAGCTTGTTATTGTTAATTATAGTTATAGTTCTTATACTGTAAGACATCTGCATAATTAATTATACTTAATTATCTAAGGAAGCTTTAGGTCATTGAAAAATGAGGCTAATTAATGCACTTAATTAATTTTTAAAGTTTATGCACTTTCTTAAATATATATCCACTTGGTGTATATGTTGGTTATACTACTCTCCTTATTTCCTGTGCTGCAGGAGTCTATAGGAATTTTTAATAAATATTTAGAGCAAAAAAAAATATGGAAAATTTTACCTAGAGAGTCAAAACAAACAATAACAAACAAAAGAAAATAGACTGCCCTCTGTTGGCCGAAAAACAATACAAAACAAAAGAATTCAAAATGACTTTAAATGGTAATATCTGTTGAACCGTGCACCCGATTCACTTCCAGTAAAAGACTTTTTTGTTGTACTCAACCAGCTCTACCTTACACTTGAATATCAAGATTTTTTCTAGCCATAGGAACACCCTTAAACACAGCCAAAGCATTCTAATAAGCTATTGACTATTTTATAGAAACCATAGATATGATACAGAAATAGCAAGCAATGTGTGGTTTCTCTATTCCATCTTCATTAGGCAAAAAAAAAAAAATTGTTTGATTGTCCATAGATCACTTTTAAAAGTTGGGTAGGTTGGTCGGGAAAAGTTGTTTTGGGGGTTTTTGGGGGGTTTTTCTCACTTGCCCTTTTTTCAGGTACCAAAGGTAAAATGAGATGTACTTGTTGTGGTAACAAAGACGGGGAACAAAATCTTTAATATTTCGATGAGTTTTTTTTCTTCTTCTCAAAACTAAAAAAAAAAAATGAAAAGAAAAAAAGTTTTTGGGTCGGAATGATTTAAGAGGGTCGGGCGGACGAGGACAATCAAAAAAAAAAAATTGGCCTTATGTTAGCATAATACTCACGCTATTTTTCCTAGGTAGTACTTGGTCATTGGTTTCTGTATCCGATGTGTTGCTATCGAATGATTCCACCTTTTCTGGTAATGTCCTCTCAGAGTCTGTGAAGGGCTGTCAAGTAGAACAATATAATTATAATTACCATATTATCCCCATTAAGCGCCCGTCAAGTAGAACAATATAATTATAATTACCATATTATCCCTATTAAACGCCCATGCCCTTATAAGCGCCCACCCCCGTTTTTCTCAATGACTACCAACAAACGATCCCTTATAAGCGCCCACCCTTTCAATTAACATAGCACTGTACGTACAACAACATTTTTCACCACAGCGTCCTTCAGTAAAGCGCAGTACCAGTAAAGCCTGACGTCACGTAATGTGGCCACAGTGAGACAAAGCCTGACGTCACGTAATGTGGCCACAGTGAGACCACTGCGACGCCACAATGTTGATTTTCCCCAAAAATGTTAAACAGTTTACTTTTCGATCGCACATGCTTTTCTGCTAGTGCAACCTCGCCGAATTCGACAGTGTTTACGATAAATGAATTTAAAAAAGGTAACTTAACCCTTACCGCACTGAATCTCACTAAATCTCACTGCCAGAAACTATCTCCGCGCACGTGGTGCTGGCATTGCCTCGATGACGTCACCTACCCCAGGCATATGTCGGCGGGAATTCTTAGCCGGCATATGCGCTGGGAGTTTAGCTCAGTTGGTAGGGGGGACAGACGGATGGTCTCGCGATCGAATCTCGGGGGTGAGGGTGCTGGGTGATTTTTCGGGTCAAAAAGATAGTACTTCCCCCCCCCCCGATACGCCCGAAAAATAGCTTTACTGGTTAGGGTTAATAAGCGCCAACACAAAATGACTTTGCTAACCGCCCTGTTTGCTTAATAGGGATAATACGGTAGACCAAGTATCTGAAAAATACATACAGTTTCTTATAGCCTCTTGCATCCCTTTTCCAGAAATGTTATAACATTCTTTTTCCATTCCCTTTATTAAATAAACAAATCCGTCAAGTTGTCAACTTCTTATTTTCAGCACCCCCTTAAGCGTGTATGCACTGAGCCTGTCAAAAAGGCATGTAATGCTTTGTTCGTTAATGCAAAATGCAGAATGACGTGATTGTACAATGATATTGTAATAAGTATCCATCCGGCTTAGTTATAGGCAGCAATGTACTGTAAAACACTATAATACTGTATTTCGCGAATTTAGAATTACTACTATTTTAGAGAGCATTTAATTTTGCAAATCTGGAAATTTACTGTTAGTGTTACTTTCAATGGAAACTTGCCAATTTTGCGGGGTATTTAATTTGGCGAATCGACATCCCTCGCAACATTAAATCCCTTGTGAAATTAAGTTGTTTTACAGTATTTGAAGCATCCAATCAAAAGCCATATTTTTGATAATTGTGATGCTGCATGTCAAAACCAGGCACAATTGGGCAGGAGTTCAAAATAGTCTTTGTGTCACTATTTACGGAAGGTTCAATACCATTCCCCCTACCACTATCCCCCCCCTACCACTACCCCCCCTACCACTACCCCCCCCCCCTACCACTACCCCCCCCCCCCCCCCCCCCCCCCATATGTTGCACACTTACATCATTGGAATCATGTGAATCTACTGTTATAGTCCTTGTGTCACTATTTATGGAAGATTCAATACCGCACCTGTAGAAAGAGATTAGACGATGACACATCAAATATCCAATGTAATTCACAGTCGTAGTATATGACTTTGGACCAATTTAACACATGTTTATATAATATTTTTATGATGAACGCTGCTACTGGGGTTCATGTTGGAATTAGAAAGTATCAACATGATCAATACAGAGTAGTTCATGACACAAAGTGTAGCTTTAATTTTTGTTTAACAAAAAAAATACACATTTCAAGGAGTAAACCATTCTGGGACACCCTGTAGTAGAGAAAATGTATAGTTGGCTTTTTACATTCATTACTTGAATCCAGCGATGGAAATAAGACCCGCCCGCCCGCCCGCCCATAGCGGGTAACTTTCGTGTCGGCCGGGTGAAGATACAAACACTAGGAGAAGCATAACGGCGTCTCTTTCCTACTTTTGGCATCAAATGGCGTCAAATGGCGTCAAATGGCGGCAAATGGCGTCAAATGGCATCAGTGATGCCAAATCGGCATCAGAAGGCGTCAAATGGCATCAGTGATGCCAAATTGGCATCAGAAGGCGTCAAAGGGCATCAGTGATGCCAAAATTGGCATCAGTGATGCCAAATTGGCATCAGAAGGCGTCAAAGGGCATCAGTGATGCCAAATCGGCGTCAGTGAAGCCAAATCGGCATCAGTGATACCAAAATTGGCATCAGTGATGCCAAATTGGCATCAGAAGGCATCAAAGGGCATCAGTGAAGCCAAATGGGCATCAGTGAAGCCAAATTGGTGTCAGTGATGCCAAATCGGCGTCAGTGATGCCAAATCGGCATCAGTGATGCCAATTGGTATACGGTAGGAGCTACAACTTCAGACTAAAATCATGGGTGAAAGAGGAGAGGGAATATGGTTCAACTTGTGTAAGAATCCATTTAGATGGCTTCCGTCCACCATTCAAACAGTGTATTAGACAGAATATCCATGAAAATCACAGGATTCATAGGAAACTTGGATTTGTGTAACTTTATCAGCAGGGATCTTTGCGATAATGTATTCTCTGATTCGCTAACCCTGGGAGGATACTGTTCACCCTCTCAATTTTTTTATTATTGTACCTGTTTCATCTACTTCTTACGCAAAATGTCTAGATGGTTATTGTTGGTGATGGCTTGAATAGAAACCTGCAGTGGCGTAACCAGAGGGGGCGATCCCTCCCCCCCCCCCCCCCCCCCCCCCTCCCCCAATTTTGATGTTGTGTCGGTTGAGATTGGCACTATCGGTTCATTTGACAAGAGGAATCATGGAATTATGATGGGCAAGAGTACGCAGACACATTACTTGAATCAGAACAATCTTCTCGGTTACTTTCATTTCTTGCCCCTCAATATCAATAACCTAGTTACGCCACTGGAAACATGCGTTCCCCATCACCACCTCCATCACCATCAAAATAACACAGTATTCTGTGTTATTGGTGGGGATTTTAGTGATGATCTTGAATTTTTAAAATTTTTATTGGAGTGACTATTCCACATGCTGTGTTACGCTTGTGTGCTATGCCAAATTTGATTATAACAATGTTTTAAATATGTTGGAATACTACCCTTAACCATGTAAAATGCTGGTTGCGGCTCTACCAACATTTTTTGAATCAACGTTTTGTTGTACAAAGAGGGCTGATTTTTCTTAATCATTATAGGTTTAAGTTAAAAAACATGTAATACAATTGTAAAAATAAACAAATCCCAGTTGTTATCATATATTTTTGTAATTGAGGGTGCTGCCTCCACCACATCTCTTAATGCCCCTTTAAGTAAGTTTTTGAGATAAGTATTGGAATTTAATTTTCTTTAAAAAAATCTAATTTTCATCAATTTGGCTATCTCTGACTTACTTGTTCTACACTCAGCTTCAAAATAATTCATACCGATTTTAACACCATACATGTATTGCAGAACTTATTTGTTAAATGTTAATGGAGTGCTTGTTGGAGTGCTTGTGTTTCTTACATAAACAAACGGTTCACTGTTGGTGACACAAATATTGCATCCAGTTCATCCTCCACCCTTCAATTTTGTTATCAATTTGGCTATCACTGTCAGAGTGTAATACTTGTTCTACCCTCAGCTTTGATGAATTCATACCGATTTTACATATTCCATACACGTACTTGAAGTTATTTGTTAATGGAGTGCTAGTGTTTCTCACATTGGCAAAATGGTTCACTGTTGGTGACACAAATATTGCATCCAGTCCATCCTCCACCCTTCAATTTTGTTATCAATTTGGCTATCTCTGTCAGAGTGTTACTTGTTCTACCCTCAGCTTCGAGGAATTCATACCGATTTTAACATCATACACGTACTTGCAGTTATTTGTTAATAGAGATATATTATCTGTGATTATGTAAGAGTAGTCACGGAACACTTCCATCCAAGTTTGCATATTTTGACAGATTTTCACTTGCGCGGCTGGTTACTTACTCATCAATGTTCAATTAGCCAGCACTGTTTAATACTATGATAAAAAAAAGTTCAATTTGTGATCTAAGAATACTGAATAATTGATCATAACACTCATAACACCCAGAAAACCAAAAACAATACAACTCATTGTAAGGAGAGAGATATGACCATACTCTTTTAATGTAAACAAAAAATGTATTTTGTTTTCAATTGCGATACTAATAATTTTACCATCATGCGCAAAATTGGCGATAATTTTATAATATACATGATTTCAGCCTTCAAGTTGAAAATGTGAAGACTAGAATCTTGATAATTTGTATGCTCGATGTTATTAGTTTTTGAACTTGGTTTAATAACGACAATGATCATATTTACTCAAATTACTATAATTTTGTTTCCAATTGTAATAAAAAGATTGAACTTATCGTACAAATTTTAAATTTTACTGTTCTCAAGTATAAAATGTGATGAAAATAATCTAGACAACTTTTATTTTATATTTTGTGTTCAACTTTGGTCTCATCTGGCACTAGTGTAAAATAAAATATAGAACCATAAAACACTCTACAAAATGACATGGATTAACCTGAGACTAAAATACCTATTTATTTTAGTCTCAAGATTAACATCCATGTAATTTTGTAGAGAAATATTGATTTCATGTGTGTGCTGTCTGAATCACTCAATATGAGCAAACTTGGATAGAAGTGTTCCCAGACTAATGTTACGTAATTGCCTATTTCTCCGGAATTACTGAACCAAAAGTTACAATCCTCTAAAGGTGCATTGTAATTTTTTTTTTAGACACCCTGTATTACTATAGTTTGAAGCATTTGCTCAATGTAAAACTGAATTTAAAAAAACAATATTTAAAGAAACATACACATTTTTGTGGGTGTTTATTTTTGCTAATTGCTAACATTCTTGATATTTCATTTGTGTGTGTGACGTGAGTATGTTTTTTGCTCCTTTTTTAGAAAATTGTTTGCACATTTTTTTATTTCATTAACATTTTTGTTGTTGAAATATTTTAATTGTTTTTGAAATGTTTTGAAAATTGCTGAAATGTTAATTTGTTATGTTGAAAATAAATGAAAAATGCAATTTATGTCTTTGTCAAATATTTTTAAATGCATTCTCATGATGAAGTAAAAAAAGTAAAATTGAGCTTGTATGAAACTATAATGAAGCCTATAATAAATATTACTGTAATTAATTTCACAAGCAATTTAATTTGCTAATTGTGCGGGACTAGGAAGCCCAATTCACCTTAGATTACCACCAATTGTGTAATTTGTAATTGATACCGCAGATATAGTAAATAAAGTATACCACAAATGGAATTTTAGAATGAAACTTTAAAAAGATAATAAAAAAAAAATTAACTATAAATATTTGGTAGTCTTATATTAAATTTATACTGAGTAGGAAATTAAATTCTAACAATCCATGCTAAAATATAGCAAGTTATTAAATGAACTCGGTACTGGACATTTATTTTTGGTTTAATAAAAGTTGTATAATTATATGAAGATCTTGAACCTTCAAAAATGATTATTGATTGCTATTCAAGTATAAAGGCATGCATCCACTATAACCATGCATTGCTACATGTAGACCTGCATACATGTATTATACTCTTACATGTATCTACACAATTTAAAGCTTCAGTAAACATATGTATTGTCTTCTAAGTGTAGTGCAGTAGATTGTATAAAGTTTGTGCAAACACTGCTTGGCCATTACTCCTCCTTATGGGTAAAACTATATCTGACATGTAGGGGTGTAATCTTGGGATTATATCAAGGGATGACCTTAAATTATCTGGGGTCAGAAGACTAGATGGATAAAACTGAAAACTACATGTAGTGTACTATTTAATCCTGAGACTAGTATACTAGTCTCAGATTTAATCATAGTTAGCAAAAAGATTTTAAAGACACAACCACAATGCCCGGTGGTTTCAGTCAACATTGACTTTGGGTACGCATGATCGTTCCAAAAATCACGGAAAAGGGGGGTTTTCTGTATCATGTCCGCGGACATTCCACGGACATTTATGTCCGCGATTTCCCAAAATAAGGGGTGTTTTTTGAAACTATGTCCGCGATTTCCAAAAATAAGGGGTCGTTTTGGAAGCTATGTCCGCGATTTCAACAAATTAGGGGTGTTTGTTTTGAGAGGCTATGTCCGCGAGGAAGAAAACAAATAGAATAAGATTTGTTTCATATCAAATTGTCCTGGGAATAGGAAAAAGGGGGTATTTTGAACCAGATGTGTTCGTGTTTTTGTGCAAAAAGGGGGGACATTTAGAAAGTGTCCTTGAAATAGTGAAAAAAGGGGGTTATTTTCAGACAAAATGTCCGCGTTTTTGTGCGAAAAAGGGGGTCAAATTAGTAAAATTGTCCGCGACACGCCGTAAATAGGGGGGTATTTTAAGATCCTGGAACGATCATGTGTTACCCCTCTGAATATGAAGAAAGAACACCGGGCCACAATGGCTTGAGTTTTTGCAAAATGCCCTAATTCTGGTCTCCAATTTGTCTCGGTTCCCAGGCATAGACCGTATGCACACAATGCATGTCTTCATAGCGAGTTCATCGCTGGACTCTTTAAATTGGGTTCTAGTTTACATGGAAATGAATAAATCAGTGTTCATTTTCTTATTTTTAAAACTTAAGAGCTCGACAAATGCATCCTGTGAAAAAAAAGCTTATAGTTGGCTGGCGTTTGTGCAATGCATTGTAGGAAGACCTTAAAATCTTCTTTGGAACACTATTGTATTACATATTATTACACCCTAACACATGTGCTTAGTATTGAATCGAAACGTAAAATTAGTAAGTACGGTTTATTGGATTCATCAAAAGAGCCATTTTTCACTGTTCCACTATATACCTATTTTTTTCTTGGAATTCCGGGGGGAAATGTAATGTTGTTCCTCGGAATTCCAAACTTTTTTATTTTTTCACTAGTCAAACGGCTGGAATTTCTGACAAATGCATATTATCACTATTCCTCTACACCCTAAACTAAGGCACAAAAAAATAGTTGTGTTGCCCTTTTTTTTTTTTTTTTTTTTTTCTTCTTTTTTTTAGATTTAAATTTGATTAAAAGTGTCTAAATGTTACTATTTCTTGCTTGAAATGAATAAATAAGCCTAAATAAATGTTTTTTAGACTTTTGTCACACTAGAAACATTAGTTACACTGACATAATATGGGCATATACCAATTTTGTCTTAACATAAACCCTATATATTTCAGTCAACAAAAAAAAAGAATAAACATTTTGAAAAAAAAAAAAAATGAAAAAAGAATTTTTAAATTTTTAAAAAATAAATTCAGACCGACCGACCCGAATTTAATTTTTTGGCACTTGAGGGCAACACAACATTTTTTTTGTGCCTAACTTGAACTAGCAAGTTTTTGAAACATGAACATGATAACACGTCTCACAGGTTTATCATCAGCTGATGAAAACTCAGAGGTGTATTTTATATTCCATATTTGTACATCAGTAACCTGGAAATGCAAGTTTCACAAAAATGTCCTTGTTTTCAATTTTATTTTTATTTTTATTAAAGGAAAGAAATGTCTTTCCTCAATTTCTTTCCTCATCGTAATATACATTAATTAGAGCCAGAACTGAGTATATAGAACCCAGCACTACAGTCAATCAGTGGTGGTGGGGGATTATACCTATTTTATATGTTTTATTCTATCCAATTTCACGGCGCGCATATATCAAGGAATATAATGTTATATAAGCCCATTTAAAACCAAAATAAACAACCTTGTGACATAGCCAAAATATCTTAATTAAAAGAAAATCCCCTCAAATAGGTTTCGGATTGATACATTTTGAAATTTTGGAATGTTGTCTGCAGACGCCTGCTGCGTGGTAAGTGTTAAAAGTAAATGAGGTGGTACATGAATAATCAAGGACACAAAGTTAAAAAAAAAGTAACTAATTTATTAAAAGAGGGGTCACACAAGCATAACATTATGCATTATATGTTAGACAAAATAATTATGGAGCACAAATTGCATAGTTTTTATACAGAACAAAACATACTTATGACATTGACAAAACCGAATAATACCTGCCATCTCTCAACATGCAATTTTTAAGATTCGCTGCAATCAAAAAGTCCCGGTGTCGATAACGTCATGTTTATACAATGCACCAGGTATGGTAAATATGAAGTATGATAACTCCTTGATATGAGCCACCAATAAACATGACGTCAGCACCCCCCCCCCCCCCCCCCCCCCTCCCCCTGCTCTCCTCGTTAGCTACACCACTGTATTTGACTTTTCTATAAAAGAACAACTAATTCATAAACTGCTCAGTTTGGAGCATCCAATAAGAAATTCATCATTACACAGCTCTTTGCATGAAGTACATGCACACAATGCCAATGTTTTGTGCAGTGATCACTGCACAAAACATTGGCATTGTGTGCATGTACTTTCCTGATGCACTGTACTGGATTTATGAATGCACCCTTAAAATCAAACAAAGAATGCATGATCATCTCACAGACCCCACCTGAGATATTCTTTTTCCTTCCAACATGTGTTTTTGTGTCGCCTTATGCCTATTGGGCTTTTTTTTTGGGGGGGGGGGGTGGGGGGTGGGGGGTGGGGGGGGGGATACTTTTGCCCCTATATTTCCCCTACTCTCAGCTGAAATACTTATTATTTAGACAGGGCAGAATAGCTAAAAGTCATCTCTAAAACAGAGCAATCCAGTTTAAATTATGTATTTCAACATAAATACTGGCGGGGTGAGCAATTTGAGCTGCCTCCTCCTGTTATAATATAAATTAAATATAGGCCTATACTCTGAATCTGAATGTTTAGGTTATTTCAGGACTACATGGGTTAATTGACAGACCACTTATTGGTATTTACTCTGTGTCCGATGAACCTAATATCTTAGGTCCTGAGCGTTCTCTAGAATTCTTGTTTTAATTTTCTGACAATTAGTACAATAATGTGTCAAGTTTGGCTTGGTCCATATAATAACAAATTAAGTTTTTGGTTAACATTTTTTTCTAAAGTGCTATTTCATTTTAATCAAAAACTGATTTCAGTATGCTGTAGAAAAGTTGAAAGCTGGGGATTATATATAAACTTCTTTTTTTAACCTTTACCGTATGAAGCACAATTACAAATTAATCTCATTGTATTATTGGTAACAGAATAGTAATAATAATATACTTATTAGGAAGATCCAGAGGAGATGGTAATAAACAACCTACCAAAAGTGAATTACCATGTGTATAAATGGTCATATGATCAGAAGCAATAAGCACATACATGCATACTGTATTATCCCTATTTGTACTGTAAGTATGGTAAGAGCTTTCTGAAATACACTAAGTCAAGGAAGTCACAATGGGATTAAAATTCACATTGCCACAATTCCTACTTTGCTATTTGATGTTTTGGTTCACTATTGTCCATTTGGCATCAGTGATGCCGTTTGATGCCATGTGATGCCATTTTGACACCAATAAGCCAAACACATAGCTTAGAACTTCTATTGAAGGCATACATACTTATTGATTGTGTAATTTCTCCTTTGATTATGTGTGGGTTTGGTATGCTGACTTTGTTTAAAATAACATGAGATATAATGCTGATGAGCTTCTTAATCATACATGTTTTGATGATATCTTTAACCTTAAAGGCTGTAGTATACTAAACAAACCCAGCTTAGGGTATGGAGCACTTTAGATTTCTTTGGCACAATATGTTCATATTTTTTCAAGCCATTGCATAGACGTATTTAGTGTTGTTGCAAATCTATTTGGTACATGTAAAACTCTAAACATGTCTAATCCATGCCATCATCTAGCAATTTAGCCATATCATATTGTTGTTTTCATTGCCGGTTTAGATTATATTCTTGTCTATTGTCTTTATTGATCACTTGGCAATGAGTGGCAGCTCAAGGGCATTTGCTATTTTATTAATTGGGACACTTACGTCTTTGAAATAGGGAAATGGAACAAGAGAAATATAGGGAACAAAATTTACCTTTAAAAATGTAAAAATGATCCAAATCAAAATTTGGTCTGAAACTAGGCAAATAATATCAAATTTTAAGATAAGCAACTAGCGGGTTTACTAGCTGGAAACCCGCGTTTCGTGTGAGCCACGCTAGTATGACCCCTTTTAGCGGTTAAGGCAAAATAAAAACATGTTTAGCGTCCTGACCTTTTCCAAAAAAAGGAAGGAGGAGGCCCTTTAATTTTTTCCCACTTTAAGTACAAAATTGCGATACACATTGCGAACCTATATTTTGATATTTTTGTTTTATCATTGTAAAGCGCTGTGTTCTCTGTAGAGCGCTTAATATGTGTGTCCTCTAAATTTCTTACTCATATGAATTTTTTAGCGCAACTTAAGAGAAAAATCAACCGTGCGCTGCCTTTCACAGTTTTTGCCCCTAAAATCATCAGATTTCTAAGGTCTAAAAATCATAGCTCAGCGATCAAATATCCTATAATTTTCGTTGTTGTAAAATGAAGCTGATATTGTTATGCTTTTTTTAGTATATTATTTGTATTTTTAAAAAAATCTATCGTTAGGAGGATCTCAAAGTGAAAAGTGCTAGTTTGGTTCGTTTTACAGTGCATCAATGCTATTTTCGGCAAATACGCACTTCCAAAACGATCCCTAAATGTTGTAACTTTGCGACCCGATGGCCGATAAACTTCGTTTAAGTTCTTAATAAGAAGAGCAGGGACTCTATTCTCATGTCTGTAAAAGTCATAATGATTGGTCAAAAGGAAGGTCAGAGGATATAGAGATGAAAAATAAACCAATTAGAGTTAAGTCATTCGCTTGTGCAGAATCAGGGATGAACAAGAAATATCTTGAACCAATTTTGTCTCACATGAGAAATTAGGTCAAATAGTTCCCTGTTATATAAAATTTACATTTGATTGAAGGCAGAAATCTTCCTCTTTCCAACCATGTCTTTTAACTTCTCGACAGAGATAAATGAGAGAAACTATGATTAAAAGAGTGCAACTTGGTTTAAATTTATTGAGCATTTTCACAATTTGTGTGTAGGTGAAATGCGTAACAGACAATAGATTGGTTATTGACTTTGTATTGTTCTCAGTTGTTGGAAAGTCAACAAAGCATATAACCAGCAACATCACGCTGTTATTGGCTGAATTAAAGTGCTATGTTAGCTACCAATATTATACAAGAGAAATTCATATGGTTAGCTATATCAACCATGTTTCCAAAAATATCCTGTACGAGGACAATTTGTGAATGAAGGCTTGTTGCCATTTTATGATGTCCAATCAAATGTAACGTGAGTAACAAAAGTTGTTTCCTTATCACTCGCAAATCATGTCATGTATTGCAATTCTAATTGCATATACAAAGTTAGTGCTGGGTCTTGAGTAACTACTGCAGAAAAAGGAATTCTGTCAAGCTTGTTCTTCTAAAGAATATGGTACTTCTAAAAGAGTACCGTAGCGAAAAAGCGTAACGTGAGCAACATGGAATTGCCCATATCTAGCAATTTAGCTATATCATATTGTTGTTTTCATTGCCTGTTTAGATTATATTCTTGTATATTGTCTTTTTTTGATCACGTGACAATTAGTGGCAGCTCAAGAGCATTTGTTATTTTAGTAATTGGGACACTTACTTTGTAAATAGGGAAAGGGAACAAGAGAAATATAGGGAACAAAAGTTACCATTAAAAATGATCCAAATTAAAATTTGATCTGTAACTAGCTAGGCAAATAAGATCAACTTTCAAAGATCAACTTTTAACCATGCTAGTATGACCCCTTTCAGCGGTTTATAAGGGGGCAGTACTTTTGTTTGGCCCTCTACCCAGACCTAATTAGATGGTTATTCGGAATGTTGGGGAAACAGTTGATGCTGAAAGGGAAAATAAGGGTGTACAAATGTAGAAAAAATAAAATGAAGATTTCAGTTTTTTGCCCCCCCCCCCCTGAACCCATAGAGGGTGGACTGGAAGCATTATTGTATCATTAAGAATGAACCTTTTTGCCAAAGTGAGAAAAATCAGCAAATATATATATCTGGAAGTACATGTATGTTGTTAAAATTGGGATGCAGACTGCGGAGTGCAGAACAAGTAAGATGCTGACAGAGATAGCCAAATTGATGACACACTTGAAGGATGGACTGGATGCAATATTTGTGTCACCAACAGTGAACCGTTTTGCCTATGTGAGAAACACTAGCACTCCATTAACCCTAGAACAGTAAAGTATAGGGCGATTATAGTTTTTAAAAGAGTTAAAGTGGATTAGAAATAGTGGTAGTTAAATATATTAACTAAATTCTAACCGACGGGAAGAAAAGTCTACGGCAAAAAGGAGACAAAAATAATTTAAATCCCCAAAATGGGCCAATGTGTTCATGTGGGCGTGGTTTTGTCACTACCAAATGACGTCATGGGTGTGTTTGGGTCAATTGAACCTAAAATGGAGCAGCTGGAATCGAGATTAAGCCAAATTATGATTATTCAAAAATGAACTGGGCACGTCATTCATATAAATGTAAAACATATTTGTGATTGACAGCGGCTATAATGACATAATGGTAAAAATGGCAGCCTCCATAAATGCGCTGCGCTAATTAATCAATTTATATTTTTGTATTCAATTTTAACTGACTGGTTTACAAGGATACGCAAATGTTATTTGATTGTAACATAATCGGTCCATTTCTGCTTTCCAACGGCAAATGCAATGAGCTGGAACCGTGTTTGTTTATACTATCAACCGCTTACCGTTTTGATGGATAAATGGTGGAATCTTAATTGGTGAATCTTAATTGGTGAATCTTAATCGGGGAATCTTAACTGGTATGGGCTGGTAAATGCAGGTGGAGGTGTGTTTTTATAGGGGGAATTTTAATACGATAACCAGCATATACATTTTTACTTAAGTGAAAAACATGCCAACTACCAATTTGCCATCACTGATTGAGATTTGGCATCATTGACGCCGATTTGGCATCACTGATTCCGATTTGGCTTCACTGATGCCGATTTGGCATCACTGATGCCCTTTGACGCCTTCTGATGCCGATTTGGCATCACCGACGCCGATTTGGCTTCACTGATGCCGATTTGGCATCACTGATGCCCTTTGACGCCTTCTGATGCCAATTTTGGCATCACTGATGCCCTTTGACGCCTTCTGATGCCAATTTGGCATCACTGATGCCATTTGACGCCTTCTGATGCCAATTTGGCATCACTGATGCCATTTGACGCCATTTGCCGCCATTTGACGCCATTTGATGCCAAAAGTAGGAAAGAGACGCCGTTATGCTTCTCCTAGTGAAAGGTACCCGTCCGACTGGCGGGTAATATTTTTGAAGCTCAATGTGAAAGTAACAGTAAGTTCAGGGTAATTTCATCATTAGATGATCGTGTGTCATGATGATAGAGGAGATCAGATTGATAAGAGATTAAAGAGAGTATTGGATTGATGAACATGATGAATACGAGGAGCTGTTACGGGCTAGGGTTACAGTGAAACATCGTACAATAAAGACAAAACATGTAAGTGTAGTAATCTTGCTCTTAATTGTTTGCTGCAAAATATTATGAAAAAAACCTTGGGCTGGTGGAATTTTTGTCGGGCAGGTAAATTCTGTGAGTTACCTGCCCGACTTGCTAGTTGAAAAAAATCTGAAGTTCCACCACTGCTTGAATCTGTAATTAGATATCTTCAATTCTTCACCGCTAGAGTATAGAGAACCAACTATTACAGCGGGCCCCTGAAACTTAAGGATTTGAGTTTTTGTGTACAGGCAACAGACCCACGATGATCCCCTACTCTTTACGATGAAGTCTGCAACTATTTTAACGTGTTCAGGGAGAATCGTCTAAATACACGGGACCAACAGCTTAACGTGACTCTCCGAACCACGGCGAACTTACACTCACTGTATAGACCTGCACGTTGTACACAGTGAATGGGGTAGAGGAGAAATTCTACAATTAAATTTGATTATCAGCTTAAACCACGGAAAGAGACTCCTTTAACTAACCTCACTGAATTTTAAGATTTGATTGTAGAATTTCCGACCTAGATAGGAACTTTTGGGGGTGAACAAAGAATCCTGGTTTCAAGGCGACTTGAACCCACGATCCTGTGATTGCTAGAAAACTCCCGACCGACGATCAGCGCGCTAGACCGCTCGGCCACCTCTACCACAATTCAACTTTAGAAATCTTTCATGCCTTTATTGTAAAGTGCTCAACAAAAGAAAGTCGTAGACTTTGTTTAGGTCAATTAAAGTAACTTTTGATTTTTTTTTACCAAACAGTCTAAATGGACATTTGGATGAATCTTTTAGGCACATTTTGATACCAAACATAACACCTAGCAACAAAGTTAAACCATGATTAGCACCATTTAAAAAAAATAGTCACTTTTCAAAAGTCACATTTTCAATTACTACACGGGAGGAAAATGGGTGTGTGTGAGGTTCACCCCGTGTGTGATACTGTTTTTCACCAGGATTGACCGGCGGGCAGCCGATCGCACAGTGTAGCCGTGTACACTACCCTGCGCTGGGCGTACACTTAGTGAGCGGGATATTTGATTCTGAACATAAAGGGCATTATGTGCTTGTTAACAATTGGTGTTTTCTTCCGCGTAGTGTATTGAAAATGTGATTTTTGAAAAGTGACTAATTTTCTATAAATGGAGCTAATCATGGTTTATCTTTGTTGTTAGGTGTTATGTTTGGTATCAAAATGTGCCTAAAAGATTCATCCAAATGTCTATTTAGCCTGTTTGTTAAAAAAATAATCGAAAGTTACTTTAAATGTGTCCCAAAAGTGTTGATACCTTTTTAAAGCTTGATATTTCCGATAAAATTATTTGCAGCGTTACATGGAAAACATATTTGGATAGAGAAAACATATAGAAATATTTTGATAACAAATGTACAATTACAGCTATCTATATATGTGACCCGTCACGTCAAAATGGACATGTTGGAGGCCTGAGTCAAATCTGAGTTATTGGTATGGCTTGAAATAGCACCTTTTAAGCTTTGAAATGACACCATGTTGAAGGTAATCAGACTTTGTAATCACAAGATATGATTTGAAGAAGCATATTTTTGTCTTTTATTTTCTTTATAATTTCACCACATATATTGGCCTCTATCTCAAAACTGTGTTTGCCGACAACATGTCCTTTTTGACGCGACTGGTCCCAACTTCACTTTCAAAAACGTGAGGTATAATGATAATGCTTATGTAATGAATGAAAGGGAGTGGAGAGAGGGAGTGAATATTAAGGGTTTTCCATCGTGATTGTTTCGAAATTCAGATAAAAATTATCTCTATTAACACATACAAACATACCAAACATTTACATCAATTGAAATAGACCCAAAGAAAACCTCTAAGTAAGTTAATATTTTCTCTTGGCTTCACATCACTTGTTTACAAATACCCCCTGCTTGGCGGCCTGCAAGCTGAAAAACTTATGGTCTATATGTATAGTAACCCTTTAAGCTCATAGGAGCCACAGATAAGGGGACAAGTTTGGTATCATAATATGTCTACAAGTTTTCTCTATCCAAATGTTATCAGGTTTATACTGTGAATTATTTTAGCGAAGATAATTATAAGGCGTTCAACAACTCCCCCATACCTTAAGTACAGTAGCGAAGCGTTGTCGATTTGAGTTAAACAACGCTGCTATGGGCAACCATCGCGCCGATATCCGCACCACGCGGATAATGAAACGCGATACGCGATCGCAGTCACAATGTGCGTTGACCATGCCAACTGTTTTCATCGAGTTTTGAAACTTACAGAAACTTAATTATAGGTTACTTTGTCATTTTAGTTTTTTGAAAATTGAATGAAATTGTTAATAATGAAGTACCGTAGGCCTGCATTAAAATATGTTCTTATTTGCATTGTATATTTATGAAATGGCGTTTAAATCCCTAGTCGTTGTTGAACGGGATTAAATCATATTTCAGCGTTGTGCATCACCAATCGACAACTTGCGTTCTGCGCGTACTGCGTGTTTAGTTGCCCTCGTGAAATAAACCACGCAGACGCGCGAACACCGTTGTCGATTGGCGATGCACAACGCTGAAACATGATTTAATCCCTTATTAAACCATTGAGACACCCTGTACTTTGATATAGCAATACTTACAGATCATTGCCTGTGCTAAAGGCTGGTAGACTACTTGTAATATTTCCTCCTGTATCTGACGTAAATCAAGAGATAAAACAAACATTATAATCACAAATCTTACTTGGATATTTGGAAACATCCCTGAACATGTAAACAACCACATATTTGACCGGTCACATCAAAAGCAAATTGTTGGAATAATACTCCCAATAAAGGGTTGGGTTATTTTCCTAGTCTATATTAAAAAAGGGTGTTTTTTTTACTCATTTAGGCAGGGACGTGGTGGGGGGGGGGGGGGGGGGGGGGGGGGGGTTCAGAGAACATTCAGTCCACTTGGCCATGGTTCCATATAATTAGTGTGACTGTAGGAATTGATTGACGTTTGACATTGTGTCATTAAATGGTTATTAAAAATAACAGCGTCAAAGTAGCGATTTGCCACAATCCACTAGCGGGGGTGGGGGAGGGGGGTGTGGGGGTCACTCAATATCTTGAGATACATTGTTATGCCTATTTAAAGATGTAGTTGTATACATCTACTAACAGCTCGGATATATCTATCTAAAGCGTGTTCCGCCGCGTATGTGGTTGAGGGGGCGGCAACAATACGATCCTGCGTCTCACCCTGGATATAGCAGTCACGCATCACTGTGATCAATAAACACTTAGAAAAGAAAGTCATACACTTATTAGTTTACAGTGACTTCCAAATTAATTTTTGTGCCCACCCAAACCGTCCGAGTAAACAATCACTTACCAGGAAACACAAAATGCGGCGGATAATTCATGTGGGTATGCGGGGAAGGACTCGGTGGGGTGATGCTCGAAGGCGCAGGACTAGACGGCGTTGACGAAGCCGTTGACGATGGGTTGGAGCTGGACTCGCCCTGCGAGAACGCTGATGACGTCTGGTCTTGGGAACTGAGAGAGTAGCTGTCCACGGGCACTGAAAGAAATAAAGGAAGGTTTATAACATTCTTAATCTTAGGAATATATGTGACGTGATCAAGCGGAATGAGTCGTATGTGGGGAATATTGAGTTTGAGTTTTAGGTTAAAAAAAAAAGCCAAAGTGACACATTTTTATGTTTTACATTGTTTTCTCAGTTGGTAAACTGTTTGTAACTCAAAAACTAGAAGTTTAAATTTCAGTGGGGATTAGAGCATACCGTGGCATTTTTCACCTGCCTTTGAATGATGGACAAATATCAAAATTCAAAACTGCTGGCATGTGACTCATTTCGCTTGATCACGTCACATATTGGATTAGGTTTGCAGAAACATGATTGAACTTGGGATGTTTGATCATTCATTTGTATATGTAATGACAGTTGCTCTGGTACTAATTGCAAAATGGGGAGTAAATAGAATGACCAATAGAATAGAATTGACCAATGGTCAATTACATATCTGATGTGTTTGAGCTGCTGAATTAGATTGTCCAAAGATTATACGTTCGCTTGGTGAGAATACATGTTGTAGGATCATCATGTTTCAATTTTACAAAACCAAAGAGAATACACAAATTTCTTATGTTTGACGGCTTCCTGTATTGTGGTCTACACAAAGGCATCAGATTACCTCATCATCTGACCTGTACTGTGTTTTACTGTGTTTGAGAGCAAGGGCAACTTGAGTCACACCCTCCCCACTCCTCTCTCCCCAATAAAGTGGCACTACCAATATCAGGAATGAATGCACGGCACATAGCCTCCGGAACACACTCACTGGGTATGCTTGAATGAATGCACGGCACATAGCCTCCGGAACACACTCACTGTGTATGCTTGAATGAATGCACGGCACATAGCCTCCGGAACACACTCACTGTGTATGCTTGAATGAATGCACGGCACATAGCCTCCGGAACACACTCACTGGGTATGCTTGAATGAATGCACGGCACATAGCCTCCGGAACACACTCACTGGGTATGCTTGAATGAATGCTCGGCACATAGCCTCCGGAACACACTCACTGTGTATGCTTGAATGAATGCACGGCACATAGCCTCCGGAACACACTCACTGTGTATGCTTGAATGAATGCACGGCACATAGCCTCCGGAACACACTCACTGTGTATGCTTGAATGAATGCACGGCACATAGCCTCCGGAACACACTCACTGTGTATGCTTGAATGAATGCACGGCACATAGCCTCCGGAACACACTCACTGTGTATGCTTGAATGAATGCACGGCACATAGCCTCCGGAACACACTCACTGTGTATGCTTGAATGAATGCACGGCACATAGCCTCCGGAACACACTCACTGGGTATGCTTGAATGAATGCACGGCACACAGCCTCCGGCACACACTCACTGGGTATGCTTGAATGAATGCACGGCACACAGCCTCCGGCACACACTCACTGGGTATGCTTGAATGAATGCACGGCACATAGCCTACGGAACACACTCACTGGGTATGCTTGAATGAATGCACGGCACACAGCCTCCGGCACACACTCACTGGGTATGCTTGAATGAATGCACGGCACACAGCCTCCGGCACACACTCACTGGGTATGCTTGAATGAATGCACGGCACATAGCCTCCGGAACACACTCACTGGGTATGCTTGAATGAATGCACGGCACATAGCCTACGGAACACACTCACTGGGTATGCTTGAATGAATGCACGGCACATAGCCTCTGGAACACACTCACTGGGTATGCTTGAATGAATGCACGGCACATAGCCTCCGGAACACACTCACTGGGTATGCTTGAATGAATGCACGGCACATAGCCTCCGGAACACACTCACTGGGTATGCTTGAATGAATGCACGGCACATAGCCTCCGGAACACACTCACTGGGTATGCTTGAATGAATGCACGGCACATAGCCTCCGGAACACACTCACTGTGTATGCTTGAATGAATGCACAGCACATAGCCTCCGGACACACTCACTGTGTATGCTTGAATGAATGCACGGCACATAGCCTCCGGAACACACTCACTGGGTATGCTTGAATGAATGCACGGCACATAGCCTCCGGAACACACTCACTGTGTATGCTTGATGAATGCACGGCACATCGCCTCCGGAACACACTCACTGGGTATGCTTGAATGAATGCACGGCACATAGCCTCCGGAACACACTCACTGGGTATGCTTGAAACACTCACAACATTCTCAAAGAAGATTTTAAAGACAGCCCCACAATGCATTGCATTTTTGCAAAAGGCGGTAAATCTGATCTCAGATTCATCTTTGTTCCCATAGACATATACACAAAATCATGGCTTCATAAGCGCCATCGTCATACGAGCTCTTAGATTCTTGTTTACATCAATAAATTAATTAGTTCTCAGTGATCCGTTTCCTTATTTCTAAAACCTAAGAGCTTGACTAGACAACAACTTACTCACAGTTATTGGAAAACCGAATAGACAGGGGAACCATCAATTTTCCGATACATGTCATGCGTGACAGAAAGCCACAATATCCATATCCTGGGGTGCAAAGGTCACTTATATATCATTCGTATTGATACGGGTATCGGTAAGGGGAAATCCAAATGCATCGTGGGGAAAAGTCTTGAATTTGCTCAATGCATTGTGGGTGCGACGTTAAAATCTTCTTTGCAACATTCTGTTAACCAATCAGAGCGGTAGTTGGAGCAACACAGATATCTATCTGACCATTTTGAGAGGTAGGTTTTACCTCACGTATTTTACACAAGATCAACCTGTGATCAGCATCCATTGAACAAAGGCAAGAGGCAAGACCTAGCCCCACAACACTTTACTCTTGCTACAATAAAAATGTCATGGAGAAAATATTATTGTCTGCCATGATTAGGCCTATGCATTGCGGCAATGGCGGTTGGCGGGTATTAGGCTTTTGTTAGGGTAACTGCAGGTAAAAATATACACACAAAAAGTACAAAAGCAACAAGTTGCCTTAGGCCAAAAAAAAAAAAGTTTGTCTCAGATGACCCGCGCGCATTCCCGAAACCGCCCGCGTAAGCTTTTTTTTCTTTTTCTTTTTTTTTTTTTCATTTTTTTTCCAATTTTTTTTCCAATTTTTTTTTCTTTTTCAATTTTCTCAAAATAATCTTGCAAAATCCAACTTTTTGACCAAACAAATGACGATCAGGTCTAAATTGGAAAAAAAAAAAAAAAAAAAAAAATCCGCAGACCGCATTATATTTTCAGTCTCTCATGTCATCTGAGACAAACCTTCTTTTTTTTTTGGCCTTACAAGTGTTGTTTGAATTCTGCATGCAAGACACACATAAAGGGTGAATGTCTAACATGTACGCCTAAAACAAGTGGCTTGATGGCTGTATGTAGTTGACATGCAATGATTTTATGGTGTTTTTTCTAAATGATTGTCACATCTAATGACGAACCCCTATGGATCCTTGTATGTGGATCAACAACACGTCGGCTAAGTACAGATATATCTACATGAGATGATACAATTAGGCCAAACAAAGAAGGTCTGTCTCAGATGCCCGCCTGCATTGGTGTGTGAAAATTGGTCTATGCGCTGGGCTTTTTTTTTTGATTTATTTATTTGATTTGATTTTTGATTTTTTTTTTTTTTTTTTTTTTTTAAGTTTTAAAAGTTCTCTGTAAGCTTGGATAAGCAAAAAAAATTAAAAATTAAAATTAAAAAAATTAAAAAATCGCATACCTAAAAGCCTATTTTCTAAAAAAAAAAAAAATTCGTACAGCACTTGGCTTTTTTGCACAATGTTTCTGAGACAGACTTTCTTCTTTGTTAGGCCTTAGGGGATCGTTCTATAAAATCCCCCATCCTATGTCAATGTCAACCCATTGCAGTTTATTTCTCGTTGATTTTTCATCAGGTTGACATCCTATAATCAGTGATGGGTGTTACGATGCATCATGCAATGATTGAAAATCTCCAAGATCTATCTATACTCTATTTGGCTTCCTTTGGACAGTGACGTAACTTAACAGGCGCAGCTTTTACGCACGCGTATGTATCTTCCGTCTTTCAACGCTCGTGTGTATACCCCAGCGCCTTGAGTAGGCGTGAGTGCCATGTGCTGCAATTAGTAGAATACGCAGTTACATCACTGTCTCGTGATGGCGAAATAGACTATAGTACATGATGTTCAAATCGCCAGGGGGATATTCCTTGTTGATCTACTCGAGGTTTTACACATGGTTAACATCCTAAACATCCTTTGATCAGGAATAAGATTAGCTAAGCAGCATGCAGCAAACAATAATTAATGTTCCGTAAGACAAAGTGATGACATTACTACTTGGAAAACTGTTCACATTTTAAACCGATTATGCTTAGGCCAAATTAAAAAAATTGTTTGTCTCAAAGCTCCTGCGCGCGTTGGTAAATTCATGCGCGTTAGATTTTCAAAAATATTGAAATTCTATTTTTTTTCTCTTTTTAAATTTTATTCCTAAAAAAAACCCGCAAAATATCCCCACGTTTGACACCGATTTGTCTCAAAGCTCCTGCGCGCGTTGGTAAATTCATGCGCGTTAGATTTTCAAAAATATTGAAATTCTATTTTTTTTCTTTTTTTTAATTTTATTCCTAAAAAAACCCGCAAAATATCCCCACGTTTGACACCGATTTGTTCAGATTGTGTGTTAAACATTAAATTATTTATAGATCAAGCAATTTGGGGCTCTTTCACAGAATCTCAGTTTGAAAAAAAATCTTGAAAAAAAAAAAAAAAAAAAAAAAAAAAACCCGCATTCCGCATTAGTTTTACAACAGGAGAGGAGCTTTGAGACAAACAATTTTTTTAATTTGGCCTTAGGTGTTTAACCTCCTGCTAATAATGAGTCCTGGGTCATGTCATCATGATCCACCTCATAACAGCGCTATTCTGTACTATTAACGACAGGATTTATTCATGATTTATTCTGTTGTAGTTACATGTTTAAGCATCTGACATATCTCACACATTGGAGTATACAGTCCTCAAAATAAGTAACTGACCAGGTAATAAATATGCCCTCAACTCCAAAACTACATCTCATACGTAAACATATTAGACAATAAAACTGTAAGGAAATTTCTTGTTTTTAATTTGAGATATTACACATGAAGATTGAATGAATATTTACTTAGTTATGTGCCCTAAACCAATACAAAGTCCGTTTTTCATTTTAACATTTCGTTCGTCTACACGCAGCCTCGAACTAGCAACAGGCAGATTATTGATTAACTGGTAGTGACAACTCACTGCTGGATAGTAAGACAGGGATTGGGGATGCTTCAATTGATCAATACAACCGATACACATACCTGTCACACTGTCCCGCGTGTTCAAATCCCAAGTGTTAAAATGTAAACTGCACTTTGTTCTATCCTTTTCAATGTCGCATTCTTAATTATGAACCGATCTTATTGAATAATGTATCAGGTTAAAGAGGAGATATTTCTTTACAACTTTATTGTCTAATATTTTTACATAGGAGATATAGTTTTGGAGTTAAGAGTATATTTATTACCTGATCAGTTACTTATTTTGAGGACTGTACATAGCATTTGAAACAATAAGTCACTGTCATAATGCTATGGTAGAAATTCAAGCTATTTCATGTGAGCCTTCTTTGTTGTTGTTCACAGAGCTGCATCCAGATGCATGAAATGTGCGAACAACTATGCCTGCATGCGCATGACGTTTTCACGATTGACCAATCAGTACATGCTGTCATTTTTGAAAGCTTCCGGGATGCACTTCAGAGTTTGCACACGCATGCATTATTGGAATTATGTCCATAGCGTTACGACGCTGACTTAAAATAACCTACTGGTAGCAAGCACACAACGTAGCGGTTGTTAACATAAGTTCAAGAATAAGTTTAACTTATCATATCATATTTCAAACTACTGGATGATTGAGAACATTCATCTTTCCAAACTGCAACATGTTAGAGCGGCTGGTGAGATGCCTTTATTACAAATGCATGATAGAAAATGCATGATAGAAAATGCATGATAGAAAATGCACAACACGCAGAAATAGTGATACTTTCTTGGAATCATTCTAGAAACACTGACAAAACCTGTGATATCATAACATGTATGACTGCCTTGTGGACGACCACATAAACATAAAAGCTTTTGGAGCCTTTTCATTCCAACCAAAACGAAGTATCTATTTTGTGGACGATAGATTGTCGCTATGTTAGTCAGCGGTGAAGAAGTTCAGCTTCCTCTCCTGTAAGGAGCGTGTACGTGCCATAAAGTGCGATTGCCATTGGTTAAGTAGAACAGCGCAACTTAGACCCGACCAATGTGCGCCATATATTTGGTCAATTGCATCCATGGCATCATGAATATGGTCCAGTGATGAACTTCTTTGCCGGAGACTAAAAGTGAGATCTACCTCAACTGTTTTAAACACATGCAATTTGACCATTGCATTAAAATAAAAAAGTGGTCTATTTTTGAGAATCGAGTGATTGCTACTGTGCCTACACAAGAACACTTTATCTTCCAAAGACCAACCCATGGGTCGCTGTGAAAAGGTTTATTTCAGACAATATCGCAAGCTATTCTCACTGTTAACTTGAAGTGTCAATGATTGGAAAAACGTCTAGTATTGCAGGGGGATTAAGCCTTATAGACGCTATGCTTGGTCGGTTAGTACCCAATTAGTATTTCAGCTCGTTAACAGTCAAAAGGCACACCTAACACTGGTGACAGATTTAGAGTACCGCACCAAATGGGCTACACGTCTATAATTCAATTAAGTTTTTGATCCAACATTGACGTATCTTGTCGTAACAAGACGTCTACAACTATATGGATATATATAGAACACATGTCACCTCACGTTGATCAACAATGTTAAGTGTCCGGATAAAGATGACTGATTTGGTTTAGTGTATAATGGACAACCCCCCTTTGAAAGTGTGCGCATACCGGCAGGTAAGCTTTTGTTAGGCAAGCTTTTGTTTGGCAAGCAATTCCTGTGCACACCAGCAGGCAAGCTTTCCGTTTGCTTGGCTGCTGTGATGTTACAGGTGACATTGTCTATATACAAAGGTAATTCCCCATTTACTGAGCACCACAAATTATAGACGTTTTGTCCAATTGTGGACACGTCCAAGTGCACAGTGTCTGACATTGTTTTAAAATGATTCCAACATTGCAGCCCTTTTATAGCAAAAGGATGTATCTTATATGTACTTTCCTAATGATATACTTCCCTTTAACATGGATGTGTTAACTTGGTTCAATAATCCTCACTTAGGAAAAGGTTGCAACTTGTAAAGACAATAAAAGTAATATACTGCCTTTTACCACTACATGATTTATGGAGAAAAAAGCCAACTTTGATCATGTTAAAAGGAAGTATACTGTTAGAAAACTACATGTAAGATACATTCTTTTGCCATCTACTTCTCACATCAACACAATGGAATGCGATTGAACTCTATGCATGCAGCAAACATTATCAAGCTAGAGCTAGCTACCTGATCGTCTTGTAAATATTGGTGAAGGCGTGCCACCGCTGCCTGCTGTAAGGGGGGAAAACACCGAAGCAAAGGTAGTAGGTAGGTAGGGTGGTGCACAGTGCGTCATATCAAAATACAATTTTATAAGGATTCTATTTTCAAATTTCACACTGGTAAGCATTTCTTATTTGGGCAATAAGGCGATGAAACAAAAGCCCTGTTGTACAGCGGGTCAGTCGGTTGGGCATTTTTTTTTTGGGGGGGGGGGTTCCATTTAAAAGAATTTGCAATATTTGGTGAATTTCGACATCTGAAATTCCATGAAATATATAAAAAATAAGGCACACTATATTGTGCTACAATTGCCTAAAATTTAGCGAAATTAATGCAAATTTAGGTAACAACTATCTACATTGGAGACTGAAAAATATCTGTTTTCAGATTTTGTAAAGATCTACAAAATATCATACCTGAACTTTTGATATTTTCACATTATTTTCAACATTTAAAAAAAATCAAAAAATCATAAATGGTTCTGTCAGACCCATTAAAACAGGGAGTTTGCTTTGATCATCGCCTTATGGTCTTGTTTACACAACAGATAAACCCTACTTAAAAAGTCTGTCTGCTTGGAAAATATTTCGTTCGTTTGTTTACTTTCTTTTTCATCGCCCTTAGAAAAAATTCCTTTTTTTAAGAATCGTGCAACAGCTGGTTATTGCGCAAGTCTAGACAAAAACAATGAATGCTTGCTCGGTGTGTACAAAACTAAATATAAATAACCCTTGACCTTTCCTACCGGGTTAAATAAAATGTGACATATGTAACCAGTCGCATCGAAACAGGGCTTTTGTCGGCATAATAATCCATGAAGAAGAAAAAAATGAAGAAAAAAACAAGAAAAAAAGGAATATCAACCTAATATTTCATATAAATCTGAATGCATTGACCAAATGTTTCAAGCGAGGTGTCATTTTAAAGCTTACCAAATTCACTTTTGCATGAAAATAAAATCTAACTTTTCATTTTGAATGACTAAAAAACACCTTTTGATATGACTGGTCACATATAAGAGGGTGGGGAAAGGGTAAGCTAGAGAAAGACATGCATGGATCAGGAGAGATTAAGTGGAGTTAATCTAGGAGGGGAACACAGATTAGATAATGCGAACAACTTAATTTTGCTAGCAATTTAATTTCGCCCGGAAGTCCAATTTGCCAAATTTAATGGCCGCTAATTGAATTATTTATAATGGTTATAAAAAGGAAGATGATCCCAATTCGTGAAATTAAATTGGCACAAAATATTTACGAAACGCTAATTTGCTAAATTAAGTTGTCATAAAATTTAAGTTTATTCCCATAAATGGAGGAGGGGATGGCATAGATAAAACACCAGGTTATTACGAGAGGGAAGCAGGCGATCATCTATAAACAAATCTCTATAGAAAAAAACATATATACGCCCTACATCACATTGCATGCAGTGCATTATAGATAGGCTAAGTAAGTCCTCCATTCCTTCCTGCTATCTTTCTGTATACTTCCACACCAACTCTACAGTTGTCCAATAGGCTGTATGGCTAGAGAGATTCCGGCTATCAACTAAGCATTTTTCTAACTGTTAATCAAGTGTTTTTACTTGCAAACTCATCTGCTCAATTCACTACAAACTAAAATCAAGATTTCTGAAAGTTGACTTTGTCTGTCTCTCTACGTTTCTGTGCTTACCAGATCTTTCATAGTCGTAGTTCGCTTTGAAAATCTCTTCGTACTGGCGTGGCAGACCACACGAGGGCAGTCTTTCTGCAAACAATTGGCACTTGGCATGGCAAACGTACCTGTGAAGAAAGTGATACAAATTGGGCTGATATGTTAAAGAAATATGCACTTTTTAAACATTGTACCGTTGAAAACTTGAGATGTTCTCGAATTAATTAATTGACACTGTTGTATTGAATACATTTATTGAGTAAATGATCCTCCTTCATGCTGAGAATTTCTCACTTTTAGACTCAACCCATTGTGTTCTGATAACACGATAAGTTCCATGTTTGTAAGTTTTTCCCGTTGGATGTGAATTCTTCTACAGGATACTTGCAAATAAGACATAAACCCTTTTCATATTGGCCCCACGACCGATCTTTTAACGATCAGTTGTTATTTTCTTTGAGACTATGCGGTCGTTCGAAAACAAGGCTAAAATATTACCCCTTTCTACGACGATCGATCTTGAGCAATCGTCTTTCAATGCTAACCCGAGGACCTGTCAACATTATCGACGGAGCCGAATATTCCATTTACACAGGGACATTTGGGCAATCCGTGCAGGGGAAACGACCGATCACCGCTGAAAAACTCAACCAATACAAACGACTGTTATGGTAGCCAACACAATGACTATCTGTCGAAATCTGATCGTTCGTCGGGCACTGTGAAAGGTTGAATTGATACCATACTGATTGTGTTGTTTAACTCACTTGCAGTCTCGACACTTGTAACCATTCAACATGACTTTCTCGTGACAATAGTTGCAGGTTTGAAGGGGCAGCTTCTTCTTGCTGAACCTGAAAAAACAAAAGAAATTCCTTGAGTGTAATTGCCTTTGAAAGGTCACTTTAGCGTTAAGAAACATTTTATGTGCTGTGCAACCACATTTTATACCTAGAATTTTGAAACTACTCGACATGCCCTGTTGTTGGTAGGATGCACTGTCTTTCGTAGAAGCTTGGATACACTGCAAAATATATGGAATCTACTTACTTTAAACTCATGTTATTCACCTTCAAAAGTGTTCATGGACTTATTCCATCTTATCTTACCGTATTCCTTTCTCAGTACATTCCACATCAACCTAATATAAGGTCAGGTGATGACCAAACCTTGTACCAAACGTATCGCTGGAGACAAGGCCTTCTACGCAGCCGCTCCGTGCCTATGGAACTCTCTACCTGCCTCTCTCTTAGCCACTGTACCACGACTCAAAAATTCAACAAAGCTCGGAAGTTTCATCTTTTTACTCAACATTAAGTTTCCACCTCACAGATGCCACCTTGTTTTTATCTTTTGTTTTTATTTGCTTACATTGTGTTTATGCTCCTGATTATATTGTACTTTATCTTGTTGTAATAATCTATTGTATTGTTGTAGTCCTAAGTTGTACCCGGAAGTCAGTATTTTGAACAGCGCATTGACTACTTTTGACTAGGTGCTTTTAGAAATGTCACTTTAATATTACTCAGTCTTTGCTGTTGATGACAATAGGCAGGAAAATCCATGTCACCAAACAAACTTGACTCAAGTCATGACTCAAGTCAAGTCAGTAACTCTGTTCCTTGCAACTCACTTACCGATGTTTGATTTTATGTACCATGTTGTTTCTTCCCATTCTTGGCGACTTTGGTGGAGGAACTGCAAGGTCTGCAAAAAAACAAAACAAAAATTGTAATTAAAATTGTGAATCATTTAAAAAAAACCACTGAAACAAAGTTACAGAGCAATAACAGAATTATGCCATACCTTTTCCTAATTACTTCAAAATCAAGTTTTAAAATAAGTTGTTGGATATCTAACCGTTTTCTTGTTCATAAAACAAATTCCATGGATTGACCTTGTGTTGAGTCCATTCACAGTGTGGTTTTTATTTTACAGCTACAGTCGCAACTGTAGGCCTACATAGGTGAACACAATAATGAAAATGTTGATAAATTTCCCAAATTGGAAGCAGATTTCCTCTATGATTTAGTAATTTTCTGTGATGTTACGGAAAATACAGTAGAGAAAGATTTAAATGTCCAGGGAAGTCTTTCCTGATAAATCAAACGTCATTATAAGTGAGAATCAAATAAGGCCAAACAAAGAAGAAGGTCTGTCTCAGAAACATTGTGCAAATAAGCTAAGTGCTGTGCTTTTTTTTTTTTAGAAAATAGGCTATGAGGTATGCGATTTTTTTTTGCTATTTTTTTTTGTTGCTTATCCAAGCTTACGGAGAACTTTTAAAAAAAAAAAATTTAAATAAAAAAAAAAATTAAAAAAAATGTTTTTTAGCCCCCAGCGCATAGACCTACGCGCCGTAGCTCATTTCACATACCAATGCGGGCGGGCTTCTGAGACAGACCTTCTTCTTTGTTTGGCCTAAGTGTAAACAAATTTGGAAACAAATCACATGATATTGCTTTTAGTTACGCATGCAGAGTTCAAAGACAGAATTGTGTCTTCCCTTTAGGCCAAAAATGTGTTTGTTTAATTGTCCTTGTCCGCCCGACCCTCTTAATCATTTTAAGTGTTGAGAAAAATAAAAATACTCATCAAAATGTTAAAGATTTCGTTCCCCGTTTTTGGTAACCACAACAAGTACATCTCATTTTACTTTTGGTACCTGAAAAAAGGGCAAGTGAGAAAAAGAAGAAAAAAATTCCCGATCGACCTACCCAACTTTTAAAAGTGATCTATGGACTATCAAACAATTTATTTTTTTTGGCCTTAATTAAAGGGGCAATGAGAGATTCTCTGGAGAGGGAGCTATCAATTTTTTCAGCGTTTTTCACATTACGTACTACTGGCAAGCAATTCGTGTGCACACCAGCAGGCAAGCTTTCATTTGATTGGCTGCTGTGATGTTACAGGTGACATCGTCTATGTACAAAGGTAATTCTCCATTTAATGAGCACCACAAATAATAGACGCTGTGTCCAATTGTGGACACTTCCAAGTGTACAGTGTCTGACATTGTTTTAAAATGATTCCAACACTGTATACGTCTCTCATCAACACAATACTACTGTATTAACTACCAGCCCAAATCATAATAAATTTGCAATAGTAATTTTAGTTTTGTTCAATTTCTATGTAGATCACATCAAATTCATCTGCCAAATTTATTTCATGTTTAACGTGAATAACCTGGAAGACCACCTGTGACTCGCTATCTGCGCGGCAAAGTCACGACCTCCCTGATTCAATTTGTGCTGATAATCAAGTGAAATGCATTAAAGGTAGATGACCCGATCACATTTTCGTAACACAAAATTATTTCAAACATACGGAGATTTTCATATCATATGAAAGCTCGTATTTTTCTCATCATCATACTGAAATTTGACGGCCTAAATCGGTATAATTACGGAGAAATCGATGAAATAACGTCAAATTACCGCGAATGGTGGTAACCACCGATATACTTTGTGTACTACTCAATGGGTACAGTTCACAGCATCTTGTGCTTCTAAAATAAGAACCATTAGAGCTATGCAACTCAAACTTTGGAACACGACTTTTTTAAGGATGACCTTTCATGTAGAATAGAAAACTTCAAGTTGAAAATCGGAACATCTACCTTTAAGAGGCCTTCAGAAATTCTGAGAAAATGTGTTTTAGTTTTCATTTTTACTGATTTTTTGAAGAAATCATTACTTGAGATGGTTTCTACATATATCATCTATCTAGACATTGTAAAGCTATTTCACTTCATTTCATTTTTTTTAGAAATCTCTCTGATCTCTCAATGCCCCTTTAAGCAATTCATGATGTATGCAAGTCACTGGCAATGCATATGATGTCTAACAGTTGTTCTAAGATAAGATGTCGGATTAATACGTCATCCGCTTGGCTGTCTTCCAATACTCTTTCTAGCTATTACATCACCCTAGAGAAACATGGTTCACAGTTGCCAAAAGCATGCATTTATAGCCCCTAGTAGGGCTAAAAAGTGCTCTACAATTTGGAGACATTGGGCTATTTTTAATAACATTTTATTCCATACAGATTCCCTTCTTAGCAAAACATGGTTCACAGTTGCCAAAAGCATTTAATAGCCAAATTAGGACTCAATAATTGGGCTAAGAAACCCTGCTTCACAGATACCAACTCAAAACGTAAGCAGCCCAAATGGCGTTTTAGGTCAAGGCAAAACCTTGGGCTACTTTGTTTTACTATTGCAACATTATTTGCAATGTATGTGAAACTCACCTTTTTTTGTTCCTTAATTGGGTTACTAAGACCCCGTACACACTACAAAATCGCTTCATTCGATGATGATTAGTTGATCTTCATTAGTTAATTAAGAGAGCGTACACATTACAACTAACGAAGATAGAGTTGCGTACACATTGCATGGTAATTTATTAACGAAGATCGAATGTTTACATGTGTTCAGGTCACGTCATGACCTCGCAGGGAAAGCAAAATAATTCACATACAGTACGGTAACTTATTAAAAAACGTAATATGAAAAATATTAAAAAAAAGTTTTTTGGGCTATATTTGTAAAAATGGTTGCGCAAAACAGCTTTATTATTAATTTCAACATTGTACAAAACATTTTGTCTGCATTCAGTACGAAAAATATAGGTTTCATTACTAATTTCATGCAAACTTTCTAACAAAATGTGTACATCAAAACGAAGCAGAAAGGGCGCCTAGGCCGCTGGAAATTGGTTGTTACGATAGATTTTTCTAATGCCCAAAATAATATGACCGCGCAGTTTTTTCTTGAAATCTCAATAATCATGGTAAAACACGGTATTCACAAAATCTGCCCAACTGTTTTCACCTAAAATATCACGGGAAATCCTGAACCTTATAAATGGGGGAGAAGATGTGTGTTGATGTTGCTCTATGCAGCGTGCGTGAAGAAAAGACCGTGTTTATCGGGTTGTTTGTTTTGTTACGCGATACCGGAAGTTGACTCCTTGGATGTCAATCGTTACGCATGACTCGCTTCATTCGACGAAGCGAGCGTACACATTACACATTTGCTTCGTCGAATTAACATTTATCTTCGTCGAAAGAACCTCCCGAGGTTCATCGAATGAAGCTGATTTAATCTTCGTTCGATTAAGGGCGGAGCGTACACACTATGCACCTTCATTAGTTGATCATCATTAGCGCTTCATCGAATGAAGGGATTTTTGCTAGTGTGTACAGGGTCTTAGAGTCCTTCTAGTTCAGTAGGTTTGGGATTCTATTATGCTACATTCACTATCAAAGATATAAGTCGTTGACTTAACTATGGTCACGCGTTATGAACTCGCCTCCCAATAGGGTGGTGCCGTTACATTTTTTAGCTTTATGCTGTCATTTTCCTCAAATATTGTTAAAACCACAAAAGCTATCTCAACAAATTTGGTATCATTTTAAAGCCCTCATGACAAGCTATCTGCCTGCCAAATGGCATTGTTATAGCTAATACAGAAAGGAAGATACAGCTGTTTGATGTTTGGGGACCAGGGGTGGTGCTGGAAGGGGTGCCGCTGGAAGGGGTGCCGCCTGTACAAACTCAATGGGGATAATCCCATGCTTTGTTCTTTTTACAATAACTAGTCATCCCCTTATGTTAAAAACACACTTTTGGTCCCATTTCAAAGGATATTTAGTAGTCTTTAAGTATGTGGTTCAACAGACTTGTCAACTATTATTAACAACTAATTAATTATGGATAAGACAATGATCATCAGCTTTCTTCCTATTCGCTACACAGTCAACATGAATAATCAGCCTCAATTTACCGGATTTATAAAAATGACTATAACAGAAAAAGTTTTCAACCTATGATAGTAAAAGTATACATTTTTGGAAAGCTTGTAACTAGAGGAATTCAGAAATGCAGTTTATATCAGGGAAGGGTTCATCCCCTAAACCAATAATTCTGACAATTCTAAAAATATATAAAATAAAAATTGGAGATATTCACTAGCCGGTATAATTACCATACCGACGTAGTAACTTTGACAAATATATATCATCTAATGGGTAATTTCATGAGAAATTCAAATATGTAAAAAAAATAATGATAGGGTAGGTATAAAAAATATATGGATCTCAAATTAAAAATTAAAAAACTCTGATATTTTCCGAACATTTCCGATCATACCATTTTAGTTCTTGGTCGTACTATAATTTTAATGGCATATTTGGTTTCCTCATGCAATTTCTCTTCAGAAAATGTATACTTTTACTACCTCAGGGGGGGTATACAAGCAAATATAAATGTGTAAAGTTAAAATCATGTCGCGAAAGCCAAAATCCGTGTGTAACGCGAAAGGGGGCGAGCTTAAAACACATGACCCTATACATAGTTTTTTCATATACTACCATTCAAAACATATTGCTTCTCTGTGAATAAAGTGACATTATAAAAAAATATATAATTTTCAAATGAGAGGACGTACAAATAGAAGATTACAAACCCTTCATACAACAACGAAAACGTGTTATGTTCCTGACCAACTAAGAATTTGCCAATTTTTATTTGACCTATAGACCTATGCATGATAAAGTAAAATGTTCAAGTCCCAGATAAATCATGTGGTGTAATCGAGAGTCCCATGACAAACATTTGATCCCATTTATGACATCAGACCAAATACAAAGTGTTCCAACTAAAAAAAATCCAAGACACAAGTGCTGCCTATAATAAATTCATAAATTTTGTAAATGTTTCGAACAATCCCCACCCGTCCTGCGCGACAGGTTTGTAAGGCCATAACAAATTAACGGTTGCTTGTCCATAGATGCACAAAATAATGTTAGGTCGGTAGGTCGGATTTATTTTTTTATTTTTTTCAATCCTGTATCAAGTATCAATATGAACACTCACAAATAACAATACATATGCAAAAGACAAATATCTCAATGTTAAGAAAAAGTGGTGTTTCAAAACATGTTTTTCTTCCATTTTTAAGATTTTTTTTTTTTCACCAACGAAAAAAGGTGATTTATTTATTTATTTATTTTTTGAAAAAAAATGAAAAAAAGAGTTAACAAATGTCACGGTCAGGACCGTAGGAGACGGTCGGGTCCGATGACCTTTTTTTGTTGGCCTAACCGTAACAGCCGTGTTATGCATGACAGTCCGATATTATAGAATGCAGTGCATCATTACACTGCGCATTGTGTGTTCAAGATCTGGTTGAATGCTGGCGTCACGCTCGGATCGAGAAATTATTGATTATATAGTAAGCCACAACCCACAATCAAAAGTCACTTTTTTCGGTGACCCCATAGAACAGTGGTTCCCAACCTTTTCCTGGTGGTGACCCCATTCCAGAAACCAGCATCAGAGCAACGCCCCTCACAGAACAAAGTCATGTGTGTTTACTATGATACAACATAGAATTTTGTTAAATTAGGTATCGGGACCCAACAGGGGTCGCGACAATTGGGGTCGCGACCCAGAGGTTGGGAACCACTGCCGTAGAAGATACATTAGTAGCCCAACAGTTGGTAGTCCACGGCACCCGTTTGTTTTCATCACGGCGGCGCATTGGTCAAAAGTAGCCCAATTTATCAGTTTTAGAGATCAGAGTGTTGATATGGGACCTTGAGTACACTATTTCCAAACTCACTGTTTCTGTTACTAGAAAACGACGTCGATAAATCTTTATTAGTAGCCGTAACTGTTGGTAATTCATGGCACCTATTTTGTTGCCACGGTGCACTAGTCAAAAGTAGCCCAATGTAACTGTTCTAGAGGTGAGTTATCAACACTGCTGATATGGAAGTGTTGATAACTCACCTCTGAAACAGCTCAATTTCAAAACTTATGGTTTCTGTTTCTTGGCTGAAGTTTTCGACCCCATACAAGATACATTAGTAGCCCAACTTTTGGTCATTCATAGCACCCATTTTTGTGGCCACGGCATTGGTTCAAATTAGCAGAATTTATCATTTTATGAGATCAGTTATCAATACTGTTGATATGGGACCTTGATACACTATTTCCAAACTTACTGTTTCTGTTACTAGATGACTACATCGAAAAAGCTTTATTAACCCTAACTTGAAATCACCACACGGCAACAGATTTCTCTTCCGACACCCAAAATTCACCAGAAAGGTAACCCTGACCCCCCCCCCCCCAGGATTTGAACCACGGACCTCCAGCACCCCAACCCAGATCCTAGCCACTACACCACCGCTGCCAGTCGACACTCGGCGAGTATATTCGCCTCGTTATATAGCCTGGGTTCGTTTTGTACCCCAAAAACCTGCACGCCGGGTTATAAAAACATTTTTTCCACACAGTTGCCGTGTGGTGTAGTAGAGTTAGGGTTAATAGCCTAAACTTTTGGTAATTCATGTCACCCATTATTTTGGCCACGGCGTACTAGTAAAAAGTATCCCAATTTAGCTGTTTTAGAGATGAGTTATCAACACTGTTTGTTCGGAGTACACCATTATCAAACTTACTGTTTCTGTTACTTGATGACGACAGAGTCGATAGAGTTTCAAGAACCGACGACACGGAGGCTATCCTCCTGCCCGGCGACGTTTTCTGCGGTGATGAGTGTCCACTGCTGTGCCTCGTGTCCGAATCATCCTCACTATACCGTCTGTAACCGCTTAGAATGGCCTCACAGCTGCCGCTGCCTGGGACGCTGCGCAGGGCAGCTTGGACTTGACTTCCTCGTAATCTGCAAAAATATGATGAAAACAATATATACGTATGAGCGTGTTTCTACTGGGGCACTGCAAAGTTAACGCTAAGTTTTACCACTAACCTTTTAATCCCACCCCCCAATATCTACCCGCGAAAAGAAAGTTACCGCTAAGTTTATCTATCCTAATTGATAGGCCACAAGATTTGACCTTTTGTTATACTAGACAATGCCGCCCCATCGGAAAAAGACTGCCTCACAATGCATAGAATCCAGCGTGTAAGTGTATACGTCCAGGAACGTTAAGATTTAACGGGTGGCTGTTTCTACTGGGAACCTACCGTTAACTACCGTAAACAGACCTGGTTTGTGAAGGTTTTTGCGGTTACAAAACTTAGCGTTAATATTACAGCCTATTACTGAATATAAATGGGTCAACTTTAAAACACGAGGTACAATCTAGTGTTTGGAGTACAGATGTCTTAAGTGCATTTTGATGAATTTGAGATTTTGCATAATATGAAAACACTTTGACATTCTCGAGTTAGTGCACACATAAGCTAAAGTGCAAATATATCTTTTGGTGGTGAAAATTGGATGGCAACTTCAAATTCCCCATTGCCTGACACAGAGTTTCTAGTTTTCAAAAACGTTTATATCAAAATGAACAAAATCAAAATGCACTTGAGACATCTGTGCTCCAAGCACTCGAAATGTGTGATTTTGGTAAAAGTTTATCTCAAGTTAACCTTCTAAACTTGGATTTCAAGATGTGGCTATGGTTGAGATTTGACATGACTTAAAGTTGTACATGTACATCCCATCATTTTATTTTTAAATTTAAAGGCAAATAGTTCTAGATTTCTCTGGAATAGAGAGTAATATCCTGTAATCAGGTCTACTGCCCTCGACCTTACGATAAACTTACTTTGACAGTGAACTTGTGCCGCCATCAAACTCTATCCTATTCAAAATGGCGGCCTCGGACGACCGACTTCTCCGGAGTTGCGATGCACTATTAGATGGGATTTGCAAGTTGACGAGCGCCCTCTTATTAGGGGGCGGAGTTCCTTTTCTGCTCTTCGACGTGGGCGTTGGGGGTGGCGTTATCGTGTAGTAATAATTGGAATGTGGCTCATTAATTATTCCCGATGGGGTCATCGGCGGTGAGCAATAATGTTCGGAGTCCGCCGAGCTAATGGAGGACGACGTCGACGGTCGTTTCTGTTTCGGACTGCTGCTCTCCGAGGCACTATTTGATATCGACGAAGCAGTGTCGTTATTGTCCCCTACGAACGACGAGTCATGTTGATTGTTATCCACCTCGTCATTGTCCTTGAGTAGTTCATTGCTACTCACACTCTCGCGAGTTTCACGAGTCTCACGGGTGCCTTGATACTGGGCTGAAGGGGAAGACAAGAATAAGATATTTGAGTCAGGCAAAAAAGGTGGGAGTGCTGCGATAAACTATGATGCTATGTGCTTGTTCCACCCGGCGTGGCAGTTTTTCGATGAAGCAATGGCTATATACTTGGGGAAGTATACTGAGCCAAGTATGGTTGACCCCCGTGGCCCAGTGGTAAGTCGTTCCCCTCTGAACCCAGAGGTCCAGTGTTAGAGCACTGGGGGTGTGGGGGGGGGCCTTTGCCCCCTTTTTTTAGGTAGGGTTGGTCCGACTGATGGGTCCTTTATTGGAGGGGGAGTTTAGTGAATGTTTGGAATTGTTTCCTTTCAAATATGTGATGTGTTCTACCGAAACCAGACGGAATTGGGCAGAGCTCCAAACTGAGAAATAGCCCAAAACATAATAGGGGGTGATTTTGGGGGGAATTTGAGTTTCTGGTAAATAGTTAATCTTCAGAGTGTTTATATAACAATATTGTGAAAGATTGAAAAATCATCCTAAATGTATGTTTCAGTGATTTAAAAAAGCCTAGTTCTAGTAAAAAGCCTAGTTCTAGTTACTTTAAAGGGGGATATCTCAGTTTGGAGTTTTCATAAAGACCTTAAAAGACGAACTTGAAAATGATGTAAATCCGCTTTGGGAACTCCCATTAAAAAAAGAGAGGTACCACTGTAAAGTTAAAGATCTCTACTTTAATAATCAATTCCTAACTCAATTTTGATATCTTGCCCAATTGTGTCTGGTTTCGGTAGAACACGTCACATTATGTTCAAAAAATGAGAAAAATTAAAATTAAAAAAAAAATTAAATGGGTCGGTTGGTCAGGCCGCCCCCCCCCCCCCCCCCCCCCACCCCCATGGAACAGGGTGTGTTTTTGCTGTTGCCTCAGGTGAACTTACCTAGATATGATTTTCGAAGGTTCTTAAATCCGTTTGTTAACCTCTTGATCTCCATCTCATTGCAATTAGCATTTGTAGCAATTACTGACACTTCATGTTCCGTCATATCCAGAAGGTTGACCAGAGAGCCGATCCGCTGAACCAGTACCTGCAGCAAAAAATATGAATTAAAAATATGACTTATTAGTGTGGTCTTTTAGTAGGAATACAAATTACATACAGGTGTTTTAGAGGAGAGTCCGCAACAGGGTTCTAACTAGGACGGGCCCGCCCGCCACTGGGCTAGCCTGCCCGGCGCTGGGCCCGGAATTGGGCTGGCCACCCGGCACTCTAAAAAAGAAAAATTTAATTTTTTTTTTTTTTTTTTACAATTTGTGGATAAAATCATTAAACTGCCTCATAAAACAAGAAATTGTGTGGCAGGAACCCTCAGAGTGCATTAAAAAACCCTAAAAAGACATTAAGACGGCCTCTGGATCCCATGCCATGATCCAATGCACTTCGTTCGCTACATTTTCTACGTTCGCCATCAGTAAATTTATCGGGTTCTAAAATGGTCCTGGCTAGAACCCTGATCCGCAAGCACAACATTGAGCATTCTTTGTTAGAAAAATAATTATCGAGCCGAAATTACGTAATTATACAGAACAAAACATCATACTATAGTCACAAAAATGAATAAAAACTGACATCACTCAACATGCAATTTTTAAAAGATCGAAAGTCCCGGTGTCGATGACGTCATGGGTATCGGTGCTCAGATTTGTGCATGTGCATATTGTATATGACTTCATCAACACCAGGACTTTCGATCGCCGCAAATGTTAAAAATTGCATGTTAAGAGATGACGTTTTTTATTTGTTTTTGTCATCAGTGTGGTGTTTTGTTCTATATAATTACAAAAGTTGGGCTCGATAGTTATTTTTCTAAATGTATATAATGCACAATTTTGCATGCGGGACACCTCTTTTAACTGAAAGAAGACATCTGCCAGTATAACAGATTAAAATCTCCCAATAAAAGCACACCTCTACCGGTATTTGCATGATAATACGCGTACAAAAATTTAGCTACTTTTTCATCTTTCAAAATGAATGATAAAATGCGGTTGATTAGTGTGATTACCTTTCACTGGCATTTATAGTAATGAGGTCATCAGCAGTGATCAGCAGCCCCCCAATTACCTGTTGATGCCTGCAAGCCTCGACTCAAGCATGAGCTGGGTAGTTTTTTACCCTGGTTTCCAAGTTTTGGCTCCTGGTGTTTTTCAATTTTTTCACAGCAAGTATAGCCTAAGACCAGGAGCTACGTCTGTCAGAAGTGGCTCCTGGTCCACGTACATGTATGCTAAATTTGAGGCTTGGGTACCCTACATGTATGCTAAATTTGAGGCTTGGGTACCCGCAATCAGCTGACAACAAAAACACGTCACTCTCACATGAAACTGGTTAACAGTCAGATTTTTTTCAACTGAAAAAACCCAGGTTTCCTAATAAAAACACGCTGGCGTCGCTGTTCACTCCCCAACCAGATTTAGAAGGTGAACTTTGTTTTACGATGAAATCTACAAAAATATACTATTTCTGAAAATGTGTAATATTTCTGCCATAAGTCAACTACTAATTAAGCAGTTGAAGCTGTGACATGTTCTACCTTTCAATGGGCCCACGTCACATGAGGTTGAGCTCGCGTAAAGTACGCCTGCTCAACCTCACCCCAAAACGGTGCAGTGGTTATCCGTTGTCCGCACTACGTCATCTCCACCTCAAGGCTTTGATTGGTTGGTGCTCAAACGTGAGAACTGAAAAACTCATGAGCTTTTCCACGCACCATCACGCCCCACTGCGTCGGTGGTGACGGCGCAGCGGGAGCACTGCGTTGGTGGATATGGCGCAGCGTGACGATCATTAAAAAGGCTTCCGTTTAAATTTGACCAATCAGGTGCTTTGGTGTTGTTGGTTGGCAGTATTTTGCGAGTTCAAGCATGCGTGCGCAGCCTGATCGAAGTGCGCCCACGTATGTCCAACTGTGGCCAGGAGATTATGTGCCGTAGGTCCATTTGCTTCTCTCTGGACAGATGTTGTTTTTATCATTTTATTTTTGATCGGTGGGCGTAAAATAGGAACGTGTGTAGTACATTTAGAGCCCCTGTATGCTTGGGTCCCTGCTGCCCGTCCCATGTGAATGAATGAACATGATGTTATGCTGTATATAATTATTATGTCTGCTATATAGTACATGTAGCACTATATCGTTGCTGTTCTGTCAAAACCTTGTACATATGTTTTTCTGGCCCTTCAGCATGTATAAGTAAAACTGCACAATGGTTATGCATAGGCAGTGTTTCTTTGTACATGGTCAGGGGCACTTACAAGCTGTTAATAGATGCATTTTTGGCCCTTGTTCATGTTTAGAGCAGACTGCCCAATATTATACATAGTAAGTTTTACTGTATACATGCTGAAGGGCCAAATGGAAATACAAGGTTTTGACAAAACAGCGACGATATACACACTACACATTGCTTAAAAAAGCAGAGATCCAAGAACATACTGCAGCATAGGCTCCCGTCTAATTTTGAGCCCTGTCAGGTCGGTTATATACAAGCGTTCGTCATATCATCCTACTTGAAAATGGAGAGACGTGTTTGTGCGTAATGCCTAAATCTACATGCGGTAAATAGATCTGCGGCATACGTCAAAATAAAACCACATCGAATATTGGAGCCATGGTTGATCAAGGCACGTTGCTGACTGCAGGCTGGCTATATATCCATTCTCTAGTGATTTGCCAACCTGCGTTGCATAGATGAGTCACAAGAAAGCGAGTTGCGCACAACGAGTTAGTACATTTTTCTCAGATAGTTAGACAGGGGGACAAATAAGACCCTCCTGCATTGCATAGATGAATTACGAGAAAGCGAGTTGCGCACAACGAGTTAGTACATTTTTCTTAGATAGTTAGACAGGGGACAAAAAAGCCACTCCTGCATTGCATGAATGAGTCACGAGCAAGCGAGTTGCGCACAACGAGTTAGTACATTTTTCTCAGATAGTTAGATAGGGGGACAAATAAGACCCTCTTGCATAGATGCATATTTGCATATTTGCATATTTGCATATTTGCATATTTGCATGAGACACGCAAAGGCGAGGTGCGCACAACAAGTTAGTACATTTGTGTCAGATAATTAGACAGATAAGACCCATTGCATAGATGAGTCATGCGAAGGAGAGTTGCGCACAATGAGTATAGTACATTTGTCTCAAATAGTTAGACTGGAGGACAAATAAGACCTTCCTGCATTGCATAGATGAGTCACTAGAAAGCGAGTTGCGCATAACGAGTTAGTACATTTGTCTCAGATAGTTAGACAGGGGGACAAATAAGACCCTCTTGCATTGCATAGATGAGTCACTAGAAAGCGAGTTGCGCATAACGAGTTAGTACATTTGTCTCAGATAGTTAGACAGGGGGACAAATAAGACCCTCTTGCATTGCATAGATGAGTCACTAGAAAGCGAGTTGCGCATAACGAGTTAGTACATTTGTCTCAGATAGTTAGACAGGGGGACAAATAAGACCCTCATGCATTGCATAGATGAGTCACTAGAAAGCGAGTTGCGCATAACGAGTTAGTACATTTGTCTCAAATAGTTAGACAGCGGGACAAATAAGACCCTCATGCATTGCATAGATGAGTCACTAGAAAGCGAGTTGCGCATAACGAGTTAGTACATTTGTCTCAGATAGTTAGACAGGGGGACAAATAAGACCCTCTTGCATTGCATAGATGAGTCACTAGAAAGCGAGTTGCGCATAACGAGTTAGTACATTTGTCTCAGATAGTTAGACAGCGGCACAAATAAGACCCTTTTGCATTGCATAGATGAGTCACTAGAAAGCGAGTTGCGCATAACGAGTTAGTACATTTGTCTCAGATAGTTAGACAGGGGGACAAATAAGACCCTCTTGCATTGCATAGATGAGTCACTAGAAAGCGAGTTGCGCATAACGAGTTAGTACATTTGTCTCAGATAGTTAGACAGGGGGACAAATAAGACCCTCTTGCATTGCATAGATGAGTCACTAGAAAGCGAGTTGCGCTTAACGAGTTAGTACATTTGTCTCAGATAGTTAGACAGGGGGACAAATAAGACCCTCATGCATTGCATAGATGAGTCACTAGAAAGCGAGTTGCGCATAACGAGTTAGTACATTTGTCTCGAATAGTTAGACAGCGGGACAAATAAGACCCTCATGCATTGCATAGATGAGTCACTAGAAAGCGAGTTGCGCATAACGAGTTAGTACATTTGTCTCAGATAGTTAGACACAGGGGACAAAGAAGACCTTCCTGCATTGCATAGATGAATCACGATAAGGCGAGTTGTGCACACCGAGTTAGTACATTTGTCTCCAATAGTTAGACAGCGGGACAAATAAGACCCTCATGCATTGCATAGATGAGTCACGAAAAGGTGAGTTGCGCAACAACGAGTTAGTAAATTGGAATAAATTTCAAATGTGCTAGTTTTTAATTTTTTTTAATCACATTTTTTTTTTTTTAAATTGGGATGTAAGCCCTTTTGAAACAAAACTCCATATGTTTATACATTAGAGAAAAATATCACACAAAACAAATAATTTATTGTAATCATTTTCAAAAATGAGTTTGATATAGAAATGTATAGGGCACAATCATGTTTTAAGGAATTTGTTGTCCCAAAAAGACCTACATCTCATTGTATACAGCCATTGAAGTTATTGTTTTGTTGCAAAAGGGCCTGTATCTATAATTATTTCTGGATAAAAGCCCTTTTGCAACAAAACAACAACTTCAATGGCTGTATACATTTTGTACACTATACAATGAGATGTAGGTATTTTTGAAAAAAATGACTTTGATTCCTTGAAACATATGATTGTGCCCTATACATTTCTATATCAAATTTATTTTTGAAAAAAATGCACAATAGCCCTTTTGCAACAAAGCTCTTCATATACTCAATGCATTTTCCCAAATGTAATAATGTGGCATTTTATAGTGAATGTCCTATATAATGTTAAGCTTTTTGTACATTGTATAATACAGCAAACCCAATGCATAGCGAGTGTCACGTTTCACCGTTTACTGAATGCATATTCAGTACAGACAGGAATCCGCATGAGAAGACGGACAGTCATGATTTGTTGATATCATACTCATGTGATCGATGCATGATCATGATGAATTCCCTATCAAAACTTGTAGCAACAATATCAATATTGTGTTATATCATGTTATGTTTTTGATGATAAGATAAAGGTCGGTGGAAGTCAAAGGAATATTTAATTTCACACATTTAGTGTAGGCCAGCCACTTGGATTTGCAACTGTTTAATGGCCATGTATAAAATAATCAACAACAAACAATCACACAACTATTATGTGTACCGCCGTGGCAAAAGGATGCAGTGGTCCAGTGGCGTACCCAGCTTTTGAAAACTGGGGGGGGGGGCACAACCATAATTGTACCGACGAAAGGCATGATGTACCGACTATTTTTTTACAGACTCCAACATTTTTTTGTAAAACTTGCACAATTTTTTTCCCGTCAGCAGCCGAAATCCTGATAAGTGGGGGCGGGGGAGGGGGGATAGCGATGAAGTTGTCCGGATAACCTGCGAAAAAATTGCGTTGTCCGGATAACCTGCGAAAAAATTGCATGGTCAAAATCGCAAATCTACCGACAGGGGGTCGTTTTTACCGACAGGGATAATTCAGGGGGGCACTGGACCCCCCCCCCCCCTTGGTACGCCACTGCAGTGGTCTCTCAAAGAAAAAGTTGAGATCTTAAAATCAATCATAGGAGCTTTGTTAATGCTTCAAAATGACACCTTTGGGGTTAAGATTGGATACTGCTTTCTGATTTTATGAAAAAAAGTTACTGATAAATTGTCTTTACTTTCTTTGTTTTTCCATGTCTAATTCTATCAATAAATCTCCAAATGCATATTGCCGACAACTGCACCCTTTTGCCGCGGAGGTACACATATGCAGTGTATCTGCTAAGCCGGTGAAATTAATGAATTTTCTCAATATCTGTTAAATTTGCCTCGCTCAAAAGATTCTTAGAGGAAATATTGACTGTGTGAGTAGACTGTTCATAATGTTGGGATTACTATCAACTCTATTTTACTCTTGCAACTGCTGGAAAAAATAGGGAACTCGGGAACAAGTGTGATTTTTCCGGGAAAAATCTACCGTAAAACAATTACAAAACATAACACAAATATCTTTTTTTGTGGAAAGGCGTTGTATCAGACTATTTTAACAGAGGGCGCTCACACTCTTGTTTTAAAGGTGCTCACACACCGTACCAGCACAAACAACAACACCTTGATGAAAGGCTAGGCTTTGGAGTTTTGGCTTTGGAAAGAAATTTTTGATTTTAGATGGACATTTTCGGTATAAATAATTATGAAATACACACACTAATTTGAAGATACACACACTAATTTGAAGGGAATACTTCTTCATGATGAAGGAAGTTCCATTCCCGGGAATTTTTTTTCTAGTCCGCATACTCGCCTGCCCGGCACCAAAGGTACAATTCCGATCCATTCCTAACGAAACAGTCTACACATCTAAATGAGTGAGATATATAATAAACAAAGTCACAAACGCTATTAAAATGTCAATCCCATCACCATCACACACATGACGTCATGTATCCATTTGTACTGATGGGCGCACCAATTCCGTGAATGAACCATCAGTAAGGGAAGAAAAAAAACCTGTTGTGTTACCTTCAGCGACCGACCTTAAAATCTCAGAAATCAGGATTGCAATTTATTTTTTTTAAGATTTAAATTTTACCCAATTTGTCAAAATATTACTATTTTCTGCTTAGGCTATATTAAAAATTCTTTTGTCACAAAGCTCTTCAGTTTTTCAAAACCTGGAGCGGAATGCGGTTGTTGTTTTTTTATAAATATAAAATATTGAAATCCTTATAAAAGTGATCTTTATGTATTTAATTTTAAAATGATGTGATCAATGAAAATCTAAAAATCGGTGAAACTTTAGGATTTCTTTAATTTTTTTTGAAGAAAAAAAAACAACCTTTTTCTAACGTGCATCAATTAACTAACACGCGCGGGAGCTTTGAGACAAAAGGGTTTTTTTTAATATGAATAAGTTTGCTTGAATATATTGCTTTTAAACTATTATCACACTAGAAACAATAGTCAACTTGTCATGAACCACGGTCTGTCAGTAAAATAGAAAAAGAAGAAAAAAATGGAAAACCGACCGATTTTTGGCACTTGAGAGCAACACAACAATTTATATTTGTTTTGCCTTAGCAGTGCGCAACAAGATCATGCAGGCAGTCACCACGTCATAGGTAAACAATATCATTCATTTTCAAGTCATTTTTCCCCCATTATAAACCAGAATAGACGGTGACGCAGTTAGAAACTATTTTTAGTCTTGCCTGCCTGTATGAGAGGTGTCTTCAATTAACAGGTTATTTATAAATGTAATGTTCCATTTTACATTGACTACAGAATGAGTTGGCTTAGGGAGTGTTCATAAATTCTTTGGTAGGGGAGGGGGGTTGGAAAAATAAAGGGGGATCAGGGAAAAAAATGTCCCGCAAAAGGGGATCACAAAAAAATGGTACTTAATAGGGGGATATCACAAAAAATAGACATATTTTGGCCGCTTCGCACACTCAAAATTACAAAAAAATCAACGTAAAGAAAAAAATTAATGCTGTTTGGGGGATCAAGAAAAAAAATCCTGAGGCTCAAAAATGTCCAACCCTCCCCGCCAAGTATTTATGAACGCTCCCTTATGATGGTTTGCCTGAGAACTTGCTACCCTGAACTTTTGTCAGTAAGGCGATGAAGAAGAAGAGAAACAACCCTGTTCTACGGGCAAACAGACCTCTCAGGTAGGGTCGGTAATTCGGGAAGGATTATTCAAATTAATTTTTTGGGGGAGGGGAAATCGAAATGTTCACAAATTTTCAAGATATTTGTCTATTTTTTAAATTGTTCAAAAATTGTTTAAACATTCAAAAATGTTCAAGATTTTCTAAAAGGGGGTCGGTGGGGCTCCTACAAAAAGGCCTAATGTACCTGTCAGCAACAGACAGTATGAATAACATGAAATATTTATAAATGTAATGTTCCCTAGAAGATCACCAAACAGATACACTTGTAAAGCAAGTTTGACTAGTAGCGTTTGTTAGGATATATGCACAAAGCATCGAAGAGTGTTTATAACATGTAATGTTGCCCTACAACAACGTTATAACAGATTAGTTCACTTTGCAGTTTTCACTGAGAGCGTTTGCTACCGTGAAATTTGTTCGGTTATGCGGTTATGCACATAATGCACAGCAATCACTGAGCATGAATAATGTGCTATTTATATATTTTTAAATATAATTTGACAACATAATTAGCTCTCTTTATAGGCTGGTTTGCTTGAGTCATCAATCCTCTTAGAAGGGATACACAGTAGTGTTGAAGAATTATTTTGTTTTTTTTATTTTACCAACTTCAAAGAACATTTTGGTATGTAACTCAATTCCCTGTGTCAGCCTAAGGCCAAAAAAAATTAATTGTTTGGTTGTCCTCGACATAGCTGAGAGATGAGGCGGGCAGATTTTTTTTTTTTTTTTTTTAATTTTAAATTTTAAATTCAATGGGAACTCAGAAGTCCCAGGTATTGTAGTGTTGTGATAGTTTCATCTCAGGCGTAGTCATTATCCGGCCTTCATTTTTTCTTCACTACAGCGGAGGATCCCGCGATTTTGTAAGCAAAAACCGAGAGGCGAGTTTACTAAAACCTGATTCACAGGATTTGCAACCAAAACCGAGAAATGCCGCGAAAATAAACCAATAAATGCGAGAAACCGCGACCAAAAATGTGACCGAAAATCACCCCCAAATATCACTCTTTAAAAAGTAAATAAGCTTACTCTATTCATTTTTCTTCTCTGCGAGAAAATATATTGATTTCCAAATTTATCCCTGGCAGAGGGGTTTCATAATTTGCGTAATATTCCAATTAATGTCCTCCGTTTTGACATTTTTTTAAACGGAAGAAATATTTGTTTTGAACACGCGCCGCCATCTTGAGTACATCCCCCAGTGGCTTCCAGTCGATCCTAAAAATTACCGCACGTTACATTGATAACAAAATGTAGAGGGCGGCAGAGTCTTAGTCAATTCTTTATGAAACCCGTTTCCAGCAACCTAGGCGGCATCATTAATCATTATGCATTACGTCAGAACATGTGCGATCTCAAATTGATGATACCAATTTTACGGCGCGGTAACATGGGGAAAATAACATACGGGAACCAGGCATTGTTTACATATAAAAGGGATTTTCCGGGGGGATTTTCCCAACCAAGTTTGCATTGGTATGATTGGTACGATAGATCGAAATTTAACATGACATTTCAAGATTTTCTTGGACTAATTACGGTCGATTTTTGTGTAGAAAATTCGAAATTTTGTTTTGTTGAGGAAAAAAACCAACAATTTTCATAGTCCTTTTAATAGTCGCGACGCCCGTGCGATGTTATGTATTGATGAACATCGTGTTACCACTGGTTACATGGAATTGCGTACTGGGGATGATGTTGAAGTGTTATTGCTGATGAAACGGAGTTGGTCTGTTCGAATATGCCTACTTAGGTTGTATAAAACGGTACGTTTTGGGCTGTCAAATTGTTCAAAAAATGAAATAAAAACTTTTTTTAAATAAAAAATATATTCGTGCGGCCTTTTTTTGGCCTAATGGACCGAGACCAGAAAACCTCTCTGATCCCCAACTACTAGTGCGAAACAAACTCTGATCTAAAGCCGTAGATCAGGATATTTGAATGTTTTGTTGTACAAAGTGGGCTGATTGTTCATAACCCTAACTCTACTACACCACACGGCAACTGTGCGGAAAAAATGTTTTTATTACACGGCGTGCAGGTTTTTGGGTACAAAACGGACCCAGGCTATGTAACGAAGCGAATATACTCGCCGAGTGTCGACTGGCAGCGGTGGTGTAGTGGCAAGGATCTGGGTTGGGGTGCTGGAGGTCTGTGGTTCAAATCCCGGGGGTCGGGTGACCTTTCTGGTGAATTTTGGGTGTCGGAAAAGAAATCTGTTGCCGTGTGGTGATCTCGAGTTAGGGATTTATATACAGCAATTTTTTCTTCTTTTTTTCATTCCAAATGTTCGTAATTTTCATCATAGTTAATCCTTATGGGTGTAATTTCATACATGTAATGCAATTGTAAAAATATACAAATCCTAGTTGCCATCATAATTGAGGGTGCAGCATTGAGGGTGCAGCATTGAGGGTGCAGCCTCTAATATATCACTGCATGTCCCTTTAATTTTTTTAGTTTATGTTTATATTGCTATTGAGAACATGGAAAATACATGGATTTATATTTCTCTGAATAATAAATTATATGCAGAATTTCACATTTTTAAAAATTTCATACCAAGTTACAATCGACAGGTGTTTTGTAGTACTAAAGCTAACAGGGCAGGGGGGACACTGGGGACAAAAAATACAGGGTCAGAAATTTGAGGAGAATCTGTGAATCTATTCTCGCAAAGATTCCCGCCAGTAAAGTTGCGAGAATCCAATTTGATTCTCGTAGATAATCTGTCTAACACACTATTTGAATGGAGGAGTCGCCAAATCCTTGGCAAGAATCTAAATGGATTCTTGCAACCTTTGCCCAACTTCTGACCCTGAAATAACGACAGAGGAAATTGGGCTCATCGCGTAGGGTTATGCCCCAAAAGTGACTCCACATACTTACGAGCGCGGGGTACCTGATGAGACAGATGTTGTGTTTTTGTCCTTATATGATGCTCCTTGTTTTCTAGCATACTAATCGAGATTATGATCAGCGATCGATTTATGTGAACAAAATGTGTGTAGCAAATTGTTGAAGTTCCAACCGTTCATTAAAAATGATGAACTGTTACATTGAAATGCATAGTATAAAGCTGCTATACGGATTGTATAGCAAATTCTGCAAAGGTTGGAGCATTTAGCGACGCGACACTTGGTAAATCGTACGCTGCACTTGGTAAATCGTTCGCTGATTGTGATACTGTTCTTCGTAACCACTTCACAAATTAGCTTTTTCTACGAATCGTAAATACGTCATCCGAGTGCCAATCCACACAAAGGTTGAGAGATTTCAACCCGAATAAAAACAAAATCACCCAAAATATCTTCATTTTAATATATATGCTCTGTGTTTTATTTATAGTATCTTGTCTGTATGTACATGTAAGACTGCTCTTAGCACCATAAGGACTACTTATATTGTGGTATTAGTATGAGTAGGTTTCTATGAATCTTGAGTACATCATTCAAAATGAAAGACTTTGTAGCATACTAATTGAGATCGTAATACCGTTCTTCGTAACAACTTCGCAAATTAGCTTTTTCTACGAATCTTTAAAACGTCATCAGAGTGCCAATCCACATGAAGGGCGAGAGATTTCAACCTGAATAAAATAAAGAATATATCATCCAAAATATCCTCATTTTATATGCGCTGTGTTTTATCTAAAGTATCGTGTCTGTATGTAAGACTGTTCTTAGCACCATAAAAGCTACTTAAATTGTGGTATTAGTATAAAAGGTTTCTATATATTAAACTTGAGTATATCATTCAAAATAAAAGACTTTGTAATAAGAGCCTTTGAATTTCACGTTTACTGTTTTAAACAATACTTTTGACGAGTTCCTATAGCCCATCTGTAATCCCCGAATGAAAAAAAAACAGCACATGAACAATGAACATGATCACACAAATCATCCCATGTCTAACAAAGCAATATTGTTGTTGACTGTAGTGTTAAAGGTGTATGTTCCGATCACTTTTACTCGGCTATGTTTTTTTTTCACATCAAGATATTATGATATCATGAGAATCCAAATATTTTTCTCATTATGTCTGTTAAATCTTAGGGGCCAGAAATGTTCCATTTAGAAATTATACACTTAAATGTGGTGAATTACTGCCAAAAGTGGTTAACCACCTGCCAGTTTGCATACTACTCAATGGGCACATTTCTTGTGACCTTGTGCTTCTAAAATAAGTACCATTGGAGTTATGCAACTCAAACTCTAGAACGTGACTATTTTAAGGATAACCTTTCGTGTAGAATAATAGAAAACATCAAATTGAAAATCGGGCTAACAATCAGAACATCTACCTTTAACACATCAAAAGTTTGTTTTGAAACATCGCTTTGTAAAAATGGACCATATTTTAGTTTTGTTATGTTTTGGATCCCATATTTTCCTACACTTGGATTCATCAACATATAATAATGGTTAGATTTGGAATCTACCATTTTTACAAAATAGTCCATGATTTCTGTCAGAAAGGTCAGATTTTTCAACAACAAAAAATTCCTATGAAAGCTAAATACATTTAGAGGTAAGAATCATAAGCACTGTGACCAATGACAATGGTATTAATAGCAAAATAAATGCACCTTTCCCGACGGTACAAACACTGTCCGGACAGGGGTCAGACCCCCACCCTTTTTATTTTTGCCCCACCCTTTTTACAGAGCCACCCTTTTTATTTGGGAATGTTCAACCCCCACCCTTTATATCAGGAATATTCTGACCCCCACCCTTTTGTTGATTTTTTGATTGCTGGAGTCCCACCCTTTATAAAGCGTGCCGTACGGACTATGACAAATCATTGTGGGACACCCTGTATTGTACAACTGACAACAGAGGGTGTTCTATGAAAATTAACTTCTTCTTTTTTTCTTCTTTTTTTTCCCCGGAATTTGTTGCATCCCTGATTAAAAGTAATAATATGTTGATCGTTTGTCTCATATTGAGAGTTGAGCGCCAGAAGGCTGTAACTTAAAAATGCTATTCTGAGATAATCAACTTTCAAGTATTTGGGAATCATTACACTACACTGTAGCACCCAACTTATAACTATAGTTTTAGTCAAATTAAGAATGTTTATGAGTTATCTCTTTATGGTTCTGAAAATCTAGGTTATATGGATTATTTTGGTATCAAAATCTCATTTTGCCCAAAAGTTGAGTTACGGCCTTCTGGCGCTCAACCCTCAATATATGTTGTCAGACTAAAGAAACTCGCCGCTGTTCTCTGAATGAACTTTTAGCAACCATAAACTGTGCATTAATAGTCGCACTTGTGATGTCCTTCATTTCTAATCACGCTTGCATAAAACACCCACAAGATAATAAAATGTATTTGGGTACAGAAAACCTATCAGCGTCACTCTGGTTCTCTGAACAAAACCTCTGCACAATATTAAGAGGAATCCCTAGAACTGTGGATATGTAATGCTGACGTGACTGACGTATGTAGCCAGCCTTTTGCCGTATGTTACATATATTGTCAAATAATTGCTGTCTATGTCCGAGTCCTCAAAAAAATTGCTGTCTGTGTCTGAGTACTCAGTCTAAAGGTTGCTCAACTTGGCTACCAATAATTAAGGCTGTGACTTATACCCGGGAACCCGGGTTCCCGCCCGCTATTCCAGGTACCCGGGTACCAAATTGGGTACCCGAATACCCGAAATGTAAAAAAAAAAAAAAAAAAACTTTTTTTTTTTTACAATTTTTTTTTTTACAATTTTTTTTTTAGTACAAATGTGTCCCCAAATGACCTCTATTGACCCTACCATGTGTCATTTTGGGGGACAAATTTGTACTTATAACAAAAAAAATCTAAAAAAAAAAAAATTAGTTTCTATTTTCGGGTACCCGGGTACCCGCCCGAAAAACGGGTCGGGTACCCGGGTACGAAACTACCCGTGCATTCACAGCCTTACCAATAATCAGGTCATTTATCCTTTAACATTTTCCACGCAGCTATTACTTTACTCTGTAGTTGTCAACGTTAGGGTTCATTGAACAGACAGACAACAGCGTTGTTGTTTTCTAGTGCAAATTAGTGGTGAATGTGGCACATTTTGATTTAGACCTTGACACAGTATCAAGCAAGGGGCTGATGAGCACTAACAAAAAGTGATCGCTAAAAACATGCATGGTATCGTTGGAAAGAAGGACACATCACTCCCTATAGCGCATAGGGACTTAATTGTGTTATGCGTATAATAATAATGCGCTCAATAAGTATGGTTTTGTTATTATTATTATAATCAGCTTTCCATCGAGATGTCACACACTAAAAATATATATGCAGAAATATCTGAAAATCTGTTGATTGAATATAAAATCTGAACTTTTTTATGGAGTTTATGTAATAATATGATTAATTTGTCACAATATTACTCTTTTCTGCTTGAAATGAATAAGTTCGCTTGAATAGATTGCTTTTAAACTATTATCACACTAGAAACATAAGTCAAATCTATTCCTTGTTCTGTTCATAAAGTGATTGTATTGTTTATCCATCATCATCATTGTATTGTGAATGCATCATCATCATCAAATTGCGATGTAAACAGAGGCTGTTTTTTTTCTAGGGGTTTTCCCTAGCCATTCGTGAAACATGTGCAACGTCAATAAAAATAAGAGATGCTCCGCATGCGCAATAGAGATTCAGAGGTGGCAATTATTGATCCCCTCGAAGGAAATCAAATGTACGATGACGTTGCTAGAGAGTAAATCAAATTTTTTTTTTTTTTTTTAAACCCTGGATCGGTAAGTGAACGGGATTTGCGCTGGTTTCAGATTATAATTTGCTAGATCTGAATCGGCTTGATCTGTAAATTTTCTGATCGGATCGGCCATCACTAATTAAAGGGACACTAAGAGATGTGTTGGAGGCTGCGCCCTCAAGGATTAAGAAAAATCAGCCTTCTTTGTACAAGAAAACGTCGATTCAAAAATGCTCGTACAGCCGCGACGAGCATTTTACGTCCGACAGTATCCCCCTGCAGTACGCGTGATACATTACGCGAACCATATTTGCATAGAGGGCGTTTTTTCAATAAATAGCGATGATATTGTTTTAATCAAGTTTTGCTGTGTTTTTGTTAGTAGAAACAACAATAATGGCAATTTTTAATGTTCATCTTAAATTCTGAAGTAAATTTTTAAACATTTAAAATTTTCAACACCATTAATGTCCCTTTAATACCATCTAAGCCTATACATCCCAAGAACCACTGCCAACCTTAGAACCACCATTTCCTTAGCTACGATGCCTCATAAGGCAAAATAAAAAGTTGTGTTGCCCTCAGCGACCGACTCTAAAATCGTAAAAACTAGGGTCAGCTTTTCTTTTCTTTTCTTTTCCTCATTCTTTTCTAATTTAAATTTGATCTTTTAGTGTCTAAATGTTACTATTTCTTGCTTGAAATGAATAAGTAAGCTTGAATAAATGTTTTTTTAGTCTATTACCACACTAGAAACATTGACTTAAAGCCTATACCAATTTTGTCTCAACATAAACCATTTATTTTTCAGCCAAGAAAAAAGGAAAAAATCAGACTGACTGACCCAATTTTACATTTTAAGCACTCGAGGGCAATACAACTTCAGGTTTTTTGGGTCTAATTCAGTGTATCTAATCCCAATTCAAATTTTCTCATATGAAGAGGTATTTTGCAAAAGGGCCTACATCCACTTTGGCTCTTATTGAGAAAAAGTCAAAAAACTGTTTCTAAATATTCAAGTTGAGCAATTGAAAAACTGAATGGATTATGAAAGAGGTACACTACATACTAATTGAAATTGAAATAAATTTTAAATGTGCTAGTTTTTTATTTTAAATCATGTTTACATTTTTTGAAAATTTGGATGTAGGCCCTTTTGCAACAAAACTCCATCTGTTTGTACATAAAGAAAAAATACCACACACAAAAAATCATTTATTTTAATCATTTCAAATAAATAAGTTTGATATTGAAATGTATAGGTCACAATCATGTTTCAAGGAAATAAAGTCATTTTTTTCAAAAATACCTACATCTCATTGTAAACAGCCATTGAAGTTGTTGTTTTATTGCAAAAGGGCCTGTATCCCGATTTAATTCTGGATACAGGCCCTTTTGCAACAAAAAAACAATTTCAATGGCTGTTTACAATGAAATGTAGGTCTTTTTGAAAAAAAATGACTTTGTTTCCTTGTAACATATGATTTTTCCCTATACATTTCTATATCAAACTCATTTTTTGAAAAAATGCACCATAGCCCTTTTGCAAAATACCTCTTCATATGTTGATTATCTTTTTGTCAACGTCCTGGGACGTTGACATTTGAATTCAGATTCAGGCCTTGTGGTAGAGTCTATGAATTGCTTTCATGTATCTTGAATCAGTATTTGTACCCAGATGTCTTTAAAATGTATATTTGATCTGGATATGAAAATATGAACACATTATGTTGTAACAATTGTGGAGAAATGGTTTAAAATCTAATATAAAACAAATGATAGAGTTTTGCAAAATATGCGACATTCGTCGTGTTTACTATATTCTGTTTGGTATATAAATAATTTTCTACTCTCCATTTCTGTATGTAGTGGTGGACGAGTGGTTAAGGCGCTGGACTCACATTCTTTTGGAAACATTTACGGGAGTTCGAGCCCGGTCTGGAGCGTGTACTTTTCTTGTTTTTCTATAAAATTTGTCATCAATTATATTATTCATTTTAGTTCCACATTAATGGCGGTTAAAAGTGTACAGTGTACAAATCATTTTTTTCCCCTGCGAATTAATTAATGATAATTAAAATAAAACCCTGGACTTCTCAATTAGGGACCGTTCATTATTTATGGTGGAGGGGGGGGGACAAATTCGAGACTCGTATGTCAAAATTACCTAACCCCCCTACAGCTAAAACTGAAAATTACATGACCCCCCTGCTAACCAGTAGCTTTTTACACAACCCCCCCCCCCCAAAAAAAAAAAATCAACTTGTCACATACTTAAAGGGGGCAGGCTATACCTTTGGAATTTTGTTCACGAATACGTTGGCAAATTCTATTTGTGCCATCTGAACGAATAGCTCCCTCTTTTCATTGTGTTAAATTAGTAATGGAGAGCGTAGCGAGCCTGAAATTTTGCCATATTTATACATTTTTGGGTAGTTTTGTGAGTCTTTATAACCCTAACAAGTTTGAACATTCTGGGCAGAAACGTATAATCCAGTGAAACATTCTACTTGTGTGAGCATAAGGCCCAAAAAAAATTGTTATGTTGTCCTCGACCGCCCGCCCCAGATTTTTTTTTCAATTTATTTTTTTTTAAATCAGATTTTTTTTTTCACATTTTTTTCCACATTTTTCTTTAATTATGGAACGATTTTTTTTCTTCTTTTTAATTTTCACTTTTTTTCTCTAATTTTACCCTGATTAACCCTTACAGCCCCAGATCCCATGAAATCCCATTTCCCAGCATCCTGGTTCCACCTGGCGCTGAGGTTTTTGTCTGAAATAATGGCCCGGGCTATATAGCTGGGCGAATACACTCGCCCAGCACAGCTTCCCCCGTGGCGCAGTTGGTAGAGTGTCCGCCCGCCAACCGAGAGGTCGTGGGTTCAAACCCCGGGGCGTGGCACCTCTTGTTGTGTGTGTTTTTTTCGCTTGAAACAAATTTCGTTGGTAAATCCACCGGGTGGGTTAGGGTTAAACAGTTTAAATGGCATTGAATATTAATATTAAATTAAGTGTTTATAACATATATGGTCACAGGTCACTAATAGGTACATGTATATCAAATAAGGTGGGATCGTTTCAAAAAATCCTTAAAATCGTGATACGTGTCTCTATTTTAAATAGAAGTTGTCAGAAAAACATAACATTTTTGGTATCATATTAAAGACAATTTATCCATCTACCGAATAAAAAAAGAATTAAAGCCACATGTTTAGCAACAGTAAAGTTATCAATCTAAACGTCGAGTGAGTCAAGGGTGGGAGCGGTGGACGAGGAGCTGGTGGACGAGGAGCCCATATAGGTTTGTACACAAAATAGCGGAAAACTAGCACTTTTGAAATTGATGCCATTTTAAAAGTATACATAGTAAAGTTTTCAAACTTCTCATATGTGTTAATAACATGTGCCTGCTACTATGAATACTAATATTGAATTGTTATCTAGACATTCTCTACTAGAATATGATGTTCAATTCAGGGAGTGTTTTAATGTAAAAAATACAGTTTTATTCATTTTATTGATTAAACAATGGCCAAATCGCAGTCTCTCTATTTCATTTGTGTGAATCTTCAGTCCTTTTCTACCCTAGGTAGTAAAACATTTAACTAAAAAAGCCAGAAGTGTTTCTTCACAGAATTGTTCATAGATTTATGAAAAATTTGCTATTTAGACCTATTTTGGACCACCCTGTATTCAAAATAAAAGGAACTTTAACGATATTCATGTAGTTCATTTTGATAATCATTTTCTTTTAAATTAAATGGTCCATGCTAACTAAATTTCATAGAATATTATATACAAACATTAATTTTATGCATTATTTCATCATAATTTTAGACACCCTGTACTTTTCCTGTGTACATTTTGGGCAAATGATTCTTAGCAAATTTGGTAGCACCTTCTGCGGTTGTTCTGATTTTGGTGACTATTTTCAGCTAAACCCTAATTGTACAAACTATCAAACTATTTTGTGAGGAGCAAAAACGATCAAATTTGTTATGTTCCACCCTGTAAAAATTGTACACACCCTGTATAATTTGATTCTTTTTTGCAAAAAATAAAAAACCTTGAATCTTAAGCTTTCCAACAATATATAGTTTGTGGGTCATTAAGTATGTAAAACTTAAGTTTTGTCCCGTTTAATCAGAATTGGTGCATTTCTCAACATTATTAGAAGTGAAACTTTTTTTTGGACCAGTTTGTGACTTCTGACCATATGTGCGACTCTCAGATATGTCAACTTCTTGTTGGCTGAACTTTGAGCTTCCGCTGGTAAAAGAAAATTTAAAAAAAAAAATTAAATTAAAAAAAATCCGCCCGCCCGCCCCTCCTCTCTGAAAGCTGTGGAGGACAACATAACAACAACAAAAATTAGCCTAAGCTGAGATGAGGTGAAAAGCATGCAATAAATTTATTAAATCATAAAATTGGATTTTGTAACATACAAAGAGTGAAAATAAACTGTCAGGTCTGCGCGACAACTTATTTTTCAC